>CM042670.1:20082445-20682445 GCA_023638005.1 Forsythia suspensa | reverse complement strand
CCGATGCTTCAATATTTGTGCATTCAAAATGTCAACGTCATTTTAATGTAGAATCAAAATACAAAATTTATCGATAGGTCAAAAATTTGTCAATAAGATTTGAAATTCGTAATACAGCTTATTCATGTTCATGATGCTTCGATAGTTGTGCATTCTATATTTCGAAATCATTTTCATGTGGATCTGAAATTATTGAAACATCAAATAATCGTCAAATTTAACATCGTTTTGAAAGAGATTAAATTCGAAAGGCGACAATTTCAACCTAGTATGCTTTGATAGTCGTGAATCCTATTACATAATGATTACGCGTTTTTGAATATGCGATACTTATTTTTCTATGATAGGAATCCCGTTTTTAAAAAAAATAAATACTATTACTTTCCGCATATTTCAAGTATGGCCACATCTTCAAGAAACACTTTGAACATATTCGTGTTTTCTATAGTGGAGAGAGTTTAACAAAAAACAGAATGTAAATGGAAATGGAAAGGGAGATATAGGATGATGAAATTGCTTGTTTGGTAAATTGTTTTGTAAATTATAAGCAGTGGGTTATACAAAATGTGTGAATAAAAAGTGGATAAAAGTTGTTGGTCCTACGGAATGTATAGATAAAAATGATGTTTAATCAGCTTATAAGTACTTATAAGTATTCCCAAACATGCACGAAAAAAATTCTTATTCTTAATGAGATAAAATTAGATTCATTGATTCATGCAATGAAGGACAAGCTCAATATAGACAACAATTTGTATGTAATTAAGCTTTGGTTCAAAATACCGTCTATCAGGTAAGCTATTCTTGTTGAATTACATGACGATGTTGAGATGATACCTTGTACTTCAAAATCACGAACCGCTTTGCATATTCTCTTTGGAAACAGAGGTAGTCCTGAGGGTGTGCTGGTGGTGCGACCGCACACAGCCTCACATTATAGGGGCACACATTTTTTTATTATATGTTCTTATATATATTTAAAACTTTTATTAATTTTAAAAATTTAGAATATTTTTTTTATTATAAGCTTTTAAATAATTATAAGCTTTCCCAAATATTTAAAATGATGCTTAAAAAAAATATTATTTTATTAGAATATTTATAAGCTTTCCCAAATATACCATAATACTTATAACACGTATGATTATTTAAGGCAACGAAATGTCTTGAGAGTTTCGAGATTGATTAATTAAAAGCAACTAATTACTAATAAGTGATAACGTTCCCATAAATGAAGAGGGAGTCGAAGAGTTTATCGACCAATTATCAAGAAGACTTCTATGGTCTGTTTGCAAAAAAATAATAATATAAGTATCTCTTTAAAAAGAGTGGGCAAAATGGTTTTTTCACTCTCTTTACAAGATTAAATATTCATGTACTTTATTGTTTAATTAATCTTTATTTTCCTCATTTATTGTATAACTGCTCAATAGTCTGAAAGAGAAGCAATTTTTCAACTAATTAAATCTACATACATTCTGATCTTTTCGTCTATACTTAATTTATGATTTTTCTCATAGTCTTCTAGATAGATAATGACTTTTATTTAATATTATTGTATTTCTAATTCCTTTGTATTTCCATTTGATTGTTGGAATACATTACGATTTGTTAAATCTATACTTAATTTCTAATTCTTTGGCTTTTTTTAATTAATTTCTTCCATAGCTTTCATTTTTGTCATAAAATTTTAAAATGCGTCCTAGAAAACACCAATAAGGAT
Organism: Forsythia suspensa; assembly: GCA_023638005.1. Classification (NCBI taxonomy): domain Eukaryota; kingdom Viridiplantae; phylum Streptophyta; class Magnoliopsida; order Lamiales; family Oleaceae; genus Forsythia; species Forsythia suspensa. Next base: position 20,680,722 of record CM042670.1, on the reverse strand, counting down.
TTGAAAAAGAAAGAAAAAGAGAAAAAATCTCAAAAATGTGCTCTTGACAGATTTATTGTTAAAGAAGCCAAAAATATAGACTATGTGATTGGGGGAAAAAAAAGTGATGAAAATGAAGATGTTGAGGAAAATTTGAGACTTAATGAAAATGATAAAAATGAAGATGTTGATGGTGAATTTCTTAAGAAAAATGATACTAATGAAGATGTAGATGGTTTAATTCATAATAAGTCCATTCCCATCAACATCTATGATCCAAGAACTTGGGATAATCTTGATATAAAATATAGAGATTTGTTATTGATAAATGGTCCTACAAGATATCTTTCACTAAAAATGGTCCTAAAGAAAATTTATCTAGATGTTTCTTTTCAAACTTTTACACTCGTTATTTATCGGATGGTGAGAAGCGTGATAGGCCATGGATTGTTTATTCAAGTGATTTTGATAAAGCTTTTTATTTTTGTTTGCAAGTTATTTTAAAGATGTTTACAATAAGGAAGTCGATTAATAAATGAAGGATTGTAAAAATTAAACAAATATTTAAATGCCACCATTTTAAATTGTCGCACAAGACACCCAAAATCTCAGGGCCGACCCCATGTGGAAAGAACACGGCAAATACAAAAGAACCCGTTCATGCTTTGCCGATGCAACCATTCGTTAACAATGAACTATCTAAGAGCTTTGTTGATCATGCATACCTCTGCCCAATCACTCCTGAACAATCTGTGTCATGCATACCCTTGTCTATCTGTTCACGACATGATTATCTTGATAGGGTACACACTATTGTAAAACTCAACGTGGCAAGCACATATTTACTTGCCTAATAGTCACTACCAACAGACGATTTGCAACTAAATTTCCATTGCTATTTTGAGGGTCGCTGAAAGTTACCAACGGAATTTCCGTTGATGATCTTCTAAGCGGAATTTTCGTTGGTAATGTCCCAACCCTTTACCTCACGGAATATTCGTTGGTAATGACACACTATTACCAACGGAATTTCCGTTGGTAATGATAAGTTTTTACCAACGGAATTTCCGTTGGTAATGACACAACTTTTACCAATGAAAATTCCGTTGGTAACTTTCAGCGACCCTCAAAATAGCAACAGAAGTGACAAACACTATTACCAACGGAATATCCGTAGGTAATGTCGCAAGTCTTTACCTACGAAAATTCCGTAGGTAATAGTGCAAATTTTTAATAATTAAAAAATAATAATTTTATATACTTGTTGGACCCCTGACCCGACTTGCCTATTATGGGCTTGAAACTCGACCCACCAAAGGCCCGACTTAATCCGCTAAGCTTTGTCAAGCATTTTTATTATTAATTTTGAATAGATGTAATGTGATTTGAACCTTTGACCTAAGAGTTGTGAAGTTACAGCCAAACCATTGGAGACAAATGAATTATTGTAATTGCTTTTATTTTTATAATATATATTAGTTCAATGAGCAACATTTTCTATAATTTCTTATAAAGTAAAAAATAAATATTAGTGAAAAATCAAATTCTACATTGTGTTAACACTTAAACATAAAATATCACATTGCTCGAAAAAATTTTATAGTTGTACAAACTGTTTGAAATGATGATAAACATTATTTGCTTTCACATTTAAACACGAAATGCCCAGCTAAAGTGATGTCGTACAATAGGTAAACTACTCCACCTATATTTTCTTCGTATGAGATTATAGTTTGAATATTTTTATTATTGTAATTGCATATATAACCGTTGTAGAAAATTCAAATGTTAAATGAGTGCTTATTCGCCTTTTTTAATCTCCAAAATTCATTTTTCATTAAATTTGGTGGGCCATGGTGAATTCCTCTTTACAAGATTTTTGCGTTACATTGCTATTTGACAAAATTGCCCTCAATTAATTAAATGTCATTTGAAAGTTAAAAGGGTAATTTGGTCATTTCATCTCAAATTCTTTTGAAAAGTCAAAAACTCATGCTCAAAAATAGATTTTGGAGATGAAAATGCCTAGAACATGCTCGAATGAAACTTAATTTACAACTAATCCTTAAGTGATTAACATTCAATTCCATATAGTTGAATCTTTTTCATTTTCAAAATTTGATTTACATTACTCATGAAAAATATCACGGATAACAAGATTTACTCTTCACCAACATTTTTACGTAGCTCAATGGTTGAAATAGTAATATTATATATGGATTATCGTGGGTAATAGGTTGAAAGATTTTTCTACTTATGAATTACTCTTCACATAAATTTCTTTTATTTGAATAGATGAATTGTGTTTTTTGGTCTTCAAAATTGATTTATATCATATTTCCGTAGGTAATAAGAATCACTCTTCACCAACGAATATTCTATAGGTGAAAGGTCGAAATATTTTTTTGTTTTCAAAATTAATTAATATCACCAACGGAATTTCCGTAGATAATATGATTAACCCTTCACCAACGGATATTCCGTAGGTGAAAGGTTGATAATATTTTTTGGTTTTCAAAATTAATTAATGTCACCAACGAAATTTTCGTAGGTAATATGATTCACTCTTCACCAACGGATATTCCGTAGGTGAAAGGTCGAAATATTTTTTGGTTTTCAAAATTAATTAATATCACCAACGGAATTTTCGTAGGTAATAAACGGAAATTTCGTAGGTAATATGATTCACTTTTCACCAACGGATATTCTGTTGGTGAAAGGTCGAAATATTTTTTGATTTTCAAAATTAATTAATATCACTAACAAAATTTCCGTAGGTAATATGATTCACTCTCCACCAACGGATATTTCGTTGGTGAAAGATCGAAATTACAGAGAGATGAGTTTCTTAAAATATTTTCAGTCCAAATTACCTTAATCAAATACAAGCCCGTGAAATGACATGACTGAGATGTAGAGAATTAAAAAAAAAAAAAAAACGAGAATGATATGATGAACTCATCATGTACAAATTTTAAAGACATATACTTCTGGTCAATAAACAATTCACGCAGTGGAAGGAAGAAACAAGCAAATGATTGTTAGGACATGTTTGACAAAATTTTTGATAAAATTTTTAGTAATATTATTTAATAATAATAATAAATAATTTATGTTCGTTTAAAATACGTGTAGAAAATTAAAAAGAATATCGGCTTATTTGAAAAAATAAACGAATAAAGTTTGGTCGATGCAAGAGTGAACTCTTTTTCCTTAAGAGGATAATGCCCCGGATTGGTGTCAACGGTTCTCTGGCACTCGTCTCCCAAGAAACGACGACCTCATTTTGTAATAGAAGAACTTCAAATTACAAGACCAGTGAACCTACTGATGTTTTAAATCACTCTGAACGAACTTTGGAAGTAGAAATAATATTTGGGGATCAAACGGATAACAGAGAATAGTGCAGGAAGAAGGAATATGAAACTGCAGAAGACGAATTTATAGATGTTGGAAAGTTGTGTCGCAAAAGACACAATCCCTAAAAAGTTATGATAGAAAAAGATATAACTCATCTTTTGAGAGAGAGAGATGTCGCAATTTGGAGGGTTTGAAAAAAATAATATTTATTCTATTTGACACGAGACTCGACCCAACCCGACCCGACCGGTGGTGCGCGTGTGGGCTTTAGCCCAACCCACTAACATTTAGGTCTCCTCCATTCAAAAGACAATTGGTAACCCTTGGGGATCCAAACCCAATTGTACAACTTGAGATATTTTAAGGTGAACACTTTGCTTCTAGTTTTCCAATGTGGGATTGACACTTTACCAATTTTCATTATTTTTCAATTCCAACATTCCCTTTTTAAGTGGCATACTTTGGATTTAATTTCTCATTCACCCGAAATTGATTTTAAAAGACTAAATATACTATGTTATTCTACTCGTGGAATAAAACAAACTTGGCCAAAGAAATTCCCGTTTGCAACCATGGGACCCACTCAAATAATTGGTCAAAAGATGGTCAAAACTATTTTATAAAACCAATTTCTAACAGAAGTTTTAGTAAATTTTGATAAAAATTGTTGACTCTACTAGGGAGATGAATTTGGGACTCTTTATGCACGACTTGGGGACCTAAAATGAGGAGATAAATAAAAGAAAAGGGAAAGACTATGGGGTTGGACATTTGGAGAAAAAGACATCAAATTTACATAAATTCAAGGTTCCAAAAGCGGGATTAGAGATTTGAAGTGAATATTGGAGGGTTCGTGCTTCAAGCTTCAACATGGGATTTCATCAATTTTATCTTCTCATCAATAATTTTCGGTTATATATTTTATCTTATATAATTTAATGAGTTTATGTAATTGGATGATGAGTAGCTAATTCTATTCATTGGGACGAACGATCTAAATTAATTTAATAGATGAAATTCAATTGTCGAGTTTTGACTCTAATTAATACTTTGTATTGATTTTTTTTTTTTTTTTTTGAATCTAATTACTATTCATGAATCGACTAGTTTATGAATTGATTGTAAATTTGTGCCAAAATTGAGAGGTAGAACACTAATTGAGAACTAATGATAAAAATCATAAATTTGCGTAGGGTTGATTTTATTTGAGTAATATGGTCAATTAAGTTAGATAAATTCATTTGTCAATAGAAATGAAATAGATTGTCAGCGAAGTTAAGCGTGATAACTATGGTGAAATCATGAGTTCTAGCACTTTTACTACATCAAAGTTTTCTAAATAATGAAAATTATATTCACCCTTCACGTATGGAAGTGTGTAAAAGACAATTTAATTAAATATCGTGTCCCTCTCTAATGACTTTAACACAAGGTTTGAGCGACTCAAGTTGGACGAGTTCGGTCAAATGTTTAGATAAAGTGCATGAAAGCAATTAATGCCACCTTTGTCATGGTTCTTTGTACCATCATCAATCACATTGCTAACTATTCGGATAATTTGATAGAAATGTATGTTGCTTAATTTATCAAGACACCGTAGGGATGGCAATGGCGGTGGGCGGCCTTGCCAAAACCCTTGACTCTGTAATAAAATATGGGGCCCGTGGCGGTGAGGGTGCAACATAGGCGGTCTGCGGGCCATGAATTTTTTTTTAGCTTATAAGGTTAAAAAATAAGCAAAAAATTATTTTTCCACGGACCAACCACGGGCCCGTCATTGGACAAGCGCTTTTGCCATCCCTAGTACACCGTATGTGTGAAAAAAGAATTAAAAAAAAAAAAAAAGAAGGTGTTAAAAAGGCAATTTTGGAAAAGTTGAGTGGCAATGACCCTTAATATATACAATGAGGCCAGATTTAATTATTGTCTCGAATTTGTTGTCTCTAATAAATTTTTGACACCTAATAATCTTAAACTTTGTTGCCTTTCCATTTGCTAAAAAGATATTATATGTTGATGTGTCAAAAATGTATTATGAGAACAACTAAAGAGATAATAAATTCAAGAGAACAAACAATGCAACTTCACCACTACTTCCAATAACTTCTAATTTAATTCAAACAAGATTTCTTTTTAATGATCCAAAAACAATTATCCATTTAATAAAAAGGGGAATTTGTAGGGAAATTCTCTTTCCAAGGTGGTATATCAAAATTGTCTACTATTTATAATTTAACGAAAAATATCTTAATTAGTGTGTGAAATGTCTAGTTTTCCCTTATATAGAAATGTCTACACTATAGTGCGATCGCGATGTTATCTAACATGAAGATAAGGTCACTATTGTGCTGCTGGGATTTTTTGTACTTGGGTGATAAGTACATGTAATTCCAGGGCCGTATGCAATTTAGCTTCCATGGAAAACTATAAAGGTACTTGAGAAACTTCAATATCTAAAACATATTCATCCTCTTCATGCCAGAAATTGCACTTCCTCGCCAATCTATTAACTCCTACCTCTTGCAATTTAGTAAATGAACACATATTAGCGGAGCCCACCATATTCAAGGTAACGTTTGGTGGCAAATAAATAATGTTTTCATTTACATTTGACGATTAAAAGAAAAATAATTGACGGAAGTTTAACTGTCAGTCAATATATGTATACCAGTTTCGTATTAAATAGCATGAATTTAACAATAAATTGCAAGACATTTAATGAGTTGTTACTGAAAAATGGTGGAGATTTATTAAACGTTGTAGTTCGAACTTTATTTATGAAAGAGGTGCAGTATCAAGGATTTGAAAAGCTCTAGCTTGTTATTATGTCCAAATAATTGATATTGTGAATACTTACCGAAATGAAGTACTTTCCGAATGAAACTAAAAATTAAAGTACAGCTTCAATATTTGTGCATTCAAAATGTCGACGTCATTTTAATGTAGAATCAAATTGCAAAATTTATCGATAGATCAAAAATTTGTCAATAAGATTTGAAATTCGTAATACAGCTGATTCATGTTCATGATGCTTCGATAGTTGTGCATTCTATATATCGAAATCATTTTCACGTGGATCTGAAATTATTGAAACATTAAATATTGGGTTTGGGCCCAATTAGTTTTTAGTTTATTTCTTGAGCCTTGTTTTGGGCCACAAATAATTGTTATTTTATTGATAATGTATGGTTTAAATATTTATTTAAAATATTATTATTCTCTAAATGATGGCATATAAATTTGACACCGCTTGTGAAACTTAGAATAGAATGCATTTCATCAAAATATCGGTATTAGGTTAGAGTAATGACTAGGTTTTGTAATAAAGATGAAGTGAAAACAACTCATAAATTATCAACAGTGTTTTATTTGGATCGTGGAATCATTCAAAATCCATCAGGTAATATAAAATTTTATAAAAATTAATAAAATTGTTATGGAAATTTTGTATTACAGTCAAAAGTTGAACAGAAGCATTTAATTATATATATTATTGGGGTTTAGAAAAGAAATTGCAATAATGAAATGAGGTATTACCATTGATTAAAAATTACAAAGAAATTAGTTTCTTAAAATATTTTCAGTCCAAATTACCTTAATCAAATACAAGCCCGTGAAATGATATGACTAAGATGTAAAAAAAAAAAAAAACCAGAATGATATGACGAACTCATCATGTACAAATTTTAAAGACCTATACTTCCAGTCAATAAACAATTCACGCAGCGGAAGAAACAAGCAAACGATTGTTAAGACATGTTTGACAAAACTTTTGATAGAAATTGTTTGTAATGTTATTTAATAATAATAAATAATTTATGTTCGTTTAAAATATGTGTAGAAAATTAAACAGAATATCAGCTTATTTGAAATAGACGAATAAATAAAGTTTGGTTGAGGCAAGAGTAAACTCTATTTCTTTAAGACGATAATACCTCGCACTGGTGCTAACGGTTTTCCGGTACTCGTCTCCTAATACAACGACCTCGTCTTATAATAGAAGAACTTCAAATTACCAGACCAGCGAACCTATTCATGTTTTGAATCGCTCTGAATGAACTTTGGAAGCAGAAATAATATTTGGGGACCAAAACGGAGAACACATAATAGTGCAGGAAGAAGGAATATTAAACTGCAGAAGATGATTTTTTTGAATGAATATAATCAGGAAATGGGGGACTTATTTATAGAATTTGGAAAGTTGAGTCACAAAAGAGACATAACCCATTTGTTTAGACAAACATGTCTGTCCGGGTAGATTCTAGAACTCAATCGACACATTGCACGTTTTGAGTTGTTGACAGAATTGCCACATGTTGCAATCTGGACTATAAGAAGTTATATACCTTCTTTGGCCTAATCCACGACCCATGACCGGAGCCCGGCCCAGCCGGTGGGCGGCGGCAGTACATGCATGTGGGCTTTAGCCCAACCCACTAACATATAGGGCTCCTCCTTTGTAAAGACAATTGGTACCTCTTGGGGCCTAAACCCAGTTGTACAACTTAAGTTATTTAAGGTGACACTTTGCTTCTAGTTTTCCAATGTGGGATTTTCACTTTTCCAATTTCCATCATTTTCCAATTCCAACATTCTCTTTTTAAGTGGCATACTTTGGATTTAATTTCTTATTCATCCGAAATTGGTTTTAAGAAACTAAATATACTACGTTATTCTACTCGCAGAGTAGAACAAACTTTGCCAAAGAAGTTCTCTTTTCCAACCACAGGACTCACTCAAATAATTGGTCAAAAAATGGTCAAAACCATTTTATAAAACCAACTTCTAACAATCCTCACATGAATGAAATTAACGAGACAAACAATATAGACACTACAGAAAGATCAAGTAGAAAGCTATTGCATCGGGATATTTTGGGTTTGAACCTTCCGTAGTGGAATACTATTAGGTTTACTTGGCTAACTAGTGAACACGATGTTTTGAACTGTTCAGCTGTTGGTGTAAACCAAGACAATAATATTAACACAATAACATTCTTAACATCTTCGGTTCTCACGATTGTGTTCATTTTGGCCCTGAACTACTATTGGATTTCATAAGTGCTTTAGAGAATTCAAATCTTGAAACATTCTCATAGAAGTGACCTCACTTCACACTAACATAGGTGATCTCCTATCAAGAGTATTCTGCCATACTCCACTTGACTTTTCAAGATATATGATTCATTAAAAGTTAAACTTAACCTTATAACTCTGCAGAAAACACTTTTGCTCTCATAAGAATGGGTAGAAGTTTAACTTCCAAGTGCTTTATTGATTCTTCATAACTTAGTTATCCCATTGAACCAAGATCTTGGAATCTCGAGTCAGCAAGGTTGGGTTACCATTACAAAGACTCTTACATAGTAGGCTTTAATCCCATTCTTCTCGATATACACTATACTTGATCTCTTGGTAAACTTTTAGTAAGCAGATCCGTGAGATTCTCCTTTAATTTTATATAATCAATAGAGATAACACAATTTGAGATCAACTGCTTAATAGTATTATGTCTATGACGAATGTGTCGAGATTTACCATTATACATACTACTTTATGCTCTTCCAATAGCTGACTGACTATCACAATGCATACTAATAGCAAGAACTAGCTTAAGCCAACATAGAATATCCTCTAAGAAATTACGAAGCCATTCAGCTTCCTTTTTCACTTTATCTAAAGTTATGAACTTAGATTCCATTGTGGATCGAGCTATGCATGTTTGTTTTGAGGATTTCTAAGATACTGCTGCACCACCAATGGTAAAAACATAACCACTTGTAGATTTTTAATCTTTTGTGTCTGATATTCAATTTCCATCCTTTGTATCCTTCTAATCTTCTTTGGAAATCTTGTAAAATGTAATCCATAACTTGAAGTGAATCTTAGATATCTAAGAATTCTAATCAATGCCTTCCAATGGTCATCTTCTAGATTTCTTGTAAATCTGCTAAGCTTGTTAACTACATAAGCAATATCCGGACGCATGTAGTTCATAATATACATTAGACTGTCTACGATTTGAGAATACTCCAATTTAGATACAAGTTCGCCTTTATTTTTGGCCAAATATAGACTTAAGTCTATCGGAGTTTTAGCTGGACTTTCATCATACGCATTAAACATCTTAAGTATAGTTTTGGTTGGTAAATATCTAGACTACTCCAATTTAAGAACTTTTGCTTGTGCCTCTTATTTTCATCAGTGTATAGGAAAGTTGGAACCTATGGCTCAAAAGTGTGTGTTTTTGGGATATCGGGGAGGGTGAAAGGGTACATATTATAGGCTAGAATTTTGGGGTTTTAAGATTGTTACAAGCAGAGATATAACCTTCAATGAACAAGAGATGCCTTACTTGAGTGATAAGTCCTCTAAGGATAGAAGTGAAACTGTTAGCACACAGTTTCAGGTGGAGCCTGATCACTCCACTTTAGTAATGGATTATACTCAGGTGGAGTCAGAATCTTCAAATGCTCCTGAAGAGGAACATGAAATTGAGGCTGAGGTTGGTGATCAAGTGGTAGAAGAAACACCTAGGTAGAATAATACTTCAGAGTTAGACAAATAATAATTAGCTAAAGATAGTGCAAAAAGAGAAGTAAGAGAGTATACTAGATATACAAATTACATCTTCCTAGCTATTATGTCTTGCCAAGACCTAATCCACCAAGAGCCTATGAGTTTTAGTAAAGCCATTAAGAGTTAGCAATTTGAATCTTGGTATTCATCTATGCAAGAGGAGATTGATTTCTTAGATAAGAATGGTACTTGGGTCCTTGTCCCAAAACCTAAAGGCAAGTCTACAATAGATTGTAATTATGTCTATAAGGTAAAAGAAGGTAACTTTGGTGAAGAACCAATAAGGTCTAAGCGAGATTAGTTGCTAAGAGGTTTGCTCAAAAGGAAAAAAATAGACTATAACGAAATCTTCTCTTCTGTTGTTAAGTATATTATGATAAGAGTTATCGTGTCATTAGTTACTCATTAGTTACTCACATAATTGGGAACTTGAACAACCATATGGATATTAAAACTTTATTTCTGTATGGTGAATTGGATGAAACAATATATATGTCTCAAACTGAATGCTTTATACTTAAATCTAAATTTGATCATGCCTATTTACTGAAAAAGTCTTTATGTGGTTTGACATATTATCCCTGGCGGTGATATAAAATGTTTGATTCATTTGTTTCTAATGTTGGTTTTGTGAGAAGTGCCTTCGATTATTGCTTGTACTTTAGGAAAGAGTTTAAAACTCGTGCGTCTATTTAATTGCTTCTATATATAGATGACATGTTGATGAAATAAATCATATAAAGAAAGTGTTGAGTACTGAATTTGACATGAATGATTTCCGCCATGCAAAAAGGTTATTAGGAAGGAATATTGATAGAGATAGAACTAAAAGAGTTTTTTTTTTTTTTAAATTCTTATATTCCCAATAATTTGTTAAAGATTTCTATGCATGATTCAAAATCAGTAATGTCAGCGATTTTATGTTTATAATATTTCGCAAGGGTACGGATCGCACAAGTAATAAAGTGGACTATGAGTCCAAGTATCGTACCCACAGAGATTTAGATAGTTCAATTTCAATTATACTAACCTTAACCGAATCTAATGAAGCTTTGAAGATTTTGTGATTAAGAACTAATTAGAATAATAAACTAAGAACAATTAACTAATTATAATTCAAACAAATAAGAGATTAAATTAAAAAAGAATTAATTTAAAATTAGAAAAGAAAAAAAAAAAAAAGTGTGCTAGGATCCCGAATCCACTTATATCAATTTCCTTTAACCCGAACCGTTGAATTTGATAACATGATTTAATTATTAAGATCAATATTCCTAATTTGTTTAACGATCTCTCTCGAGTATAATTAAACCTATCCATATATGTGATCCGACAATATCTCTATGACGGATGCGAACATACAAGAATGCATTAGAATTTGTGAATATTTAAAGATCACGTAAAGCATAGCGGTATATCTCTATCCCCTATCGGACTCTACGATAATTGATACTATGTATAACCTATTTTCCATCTCTCGAAGGTGAAACAAGCCACAAGAATCATACAACTATTGCGCACATAATTGTAGATGAAGAGAAATCAATATCAATTATTCAGAATTAAAAACGTGCTTAAATATCAAAAACTAGGTTCAAAGAATTAAAGGATCATGATACAAATCTCATCATGATCCTAGCACTAAAAGGTTTAACCTAACATACTAAGAAGAAGAAAAGAAAAAGAAAAAATGGAAGCCATCACCTGGATATGAAGAAAACTTGAAAGAGAAGAAATCTTGAACTTGATCTTCGTTTTAATATTGAAAGGATGAATCTGGATCTTCGTTTCTTGATTCAGTATCTTGTTTTCTCTCCAAAATCGGCCTCTAAAACTCCACACCCTATTATGAGTTAATAACTCCTATCTATACTACCCTAATGGTGCCCCAAAAAGATCCCAAAAAGACCTAAAAATCGCGTCCAAAATGTTTCCTAATTGTATTAGGACTGGAAAAGGAAAAACAAAAATCTGCATAGCCATTTTTCGCCCAGGCTATTCCCGGGCGATCGCCTAGTTAGCCTAATTTCTTCTCTGTTTGTGCTGGACAGCGCTGGGCACTCGCCCAGCTTAATCTTTTGATTTCTGCAGCTTTTGTCCTTCAACTTTGGATTTTGGTCATTTTAGTCCTCAAAACTTTTCATAACCTCCAATTTGGTCCTTCAAGCTTCAAGCGAATGCAATTTGATCCTCATACTTCTGAAATATCTTCTAATTTAGTCCTTCAAGTTCCAATTGAGTGAATTTGAGTTCACATATTTTCTAAATATTTGTCAAATTGTTGTTCTTTTTTTGGCCAATCTTCTCCAATTGCTCATAGACGGATCCAAAACTGAAATAGAAGTAATAATACACTAATTTAAGTTTAAAATTAATAAAATGACGAGATAAAAGCTTAGTTTAAAGGCCCAAATAAATGCACAAAATGCACTTATCAAACACCCCCAATCTAAACATTTGTTCGTCCTCGAACAAAAATAAAAATAAACTACAAATTTAAACTAAGCTAAAAGAATTAACATAACATGAATTAATGTTAAATTTCTTACCATATGCCTCAAGTTTGAAAAATAAAGTAACACGTTTAGAAAGAGATCGAACAACACAAAATACTTTCACTTATCTAATGATCAACCTTTAGTGAGTGTGTGATTAGCCAAAAATTGAACTTACACATGTATTAGACTACGACCAATATTGTGTTGTTGATGTTTTTACAATTCTGAACCCTTTGTAGTCATTTATTCCTTACACCTCTCGTAAATTACACACTTCTAATACTCTCCTCTCCAATTCTGAGATGTTCTAGCAATTTTGTTTCCTATTGATCAACACAATACTTTTTCAAATAAAGTGACAAAAATTAGAACCTTGTATTCTTAGAACTAGGATGGTGAGTGATTTCTAAATTCTCATCTTGGTCTCTTAGGTTCTAACCTAGCAATCCTTACCGAGCACTTTAACTCTTATTTATTTATTTATTTTACTCATGTTAATAGTCTTACATCTTGTGCAATACTTCTCTTTCACAAGCTTTCTATGTGACCTTTGTAACGAGCTTTGGGCCAATGACTCCCAAGTCAGATGACTATAGGGCACCAAGTTTTGAAGTACCATGACAGACTTAATTGCTCAAGTCCCACATGCTATAAGAGAAAAGTGAAGATGTAAAATTTTATTTATTTAAATTTTTTTTAAACTCATGTAGCGAGCTTTGGGCTGATGACTCCCAAATCAGATGACCATAGGGCACCAGGTTTCAAAATACCCTAACAGGCTTAATTGCTCAAGTCAGATATTTTATTTATTATTATTTCTTTTCTCAGTATGAGTAGTGAGTAGTAGTGCTCGATTTGGATTCCTTGACTACAACTTATTCAACCAAAGATTAGACCCAGAAAACCCAAACCATCAAAATTCTACAAAAACATGTACTGACTTTAACACCCCCAAACTGTTCTCAAACAATTTGGTTACTAGTCTAAAAATTTAGGAACAAAATTTTTCATAATAATCCTAGGTCAACAATATCAACAAAAACATTCAAGTCATGTTTCTATATCGTTGATAAGTCAATAGTGGCTACGTGCTTCAAATATAGTCTAACATTGATAAGTATTCGTAAAAAGCGCGAGTTAAAATGTTGTCTAATATTCTAACTAAAAACATACTTAAATTCAAATAAATATCATCATTGGCGGCAAGATATTCAACAATAACTATGAATTTTTTTTAAAACTAAATAAAAATAATAATTTTTTTTTAATTTTTTTTTGGCAGTTACTTAGACCCAAAAAATAAGCAAATTCAAAATAATTAAGTATCCTGATACTTAACCCACCCCCAAACTAAAACATTACATTGTCCTCAATATAATAACAAAATAAAACAGATAAATGAGGAAAAAGATCAATTACTCCCAGAGATAGATGTGGAGAAGATGAATCTGGCTGGTTGAAGGTCCGGTTGAAGTGGACTCAGATGTAGTGCTGCGACTATTGGTCAAAAGATTGTGTCATATATATTATCCATGCGGCTTGCAAAGTGGGACATCCACGCAATTGATATGGGAGGCTTAATAAGTGCATTAAATAATAAATAAAATAAAAACTAATGAATTATTTAAATTAATTAAAACTACTACACGTAAATCAAGTAAATAAAAGGGTTAGAAAATAGGTTGCTTCCCATTAAACGCTTATTTATAGTTATTAGCTTGACTTATTGTCTGGTTGCTTTATGGCACTTTGAATAGTGCTTTGGAGGACCTGCTTTGCCTGTATTTATTGACTTTGCACCATTTTCATTTATCCTCACAAATTTGAATTTGTACTCCTCATAAAAATATGCTTTTAGTGTAGCACATTGCTCAAACACAACTACGAAGACTTCAACTTCCTCATCAACCTTGATAACAAAATCAATACTAGAAGAAATATGAGAGTTGGAGAATTGCTTGTCTAACTTTTGCTTTTGTAATCTCTGAGGAGATGGGATCGGAGGCTCATATGGTTTAGTAGGAACGATTGTCTTAACCTGTGGTGTACCTGAACTCTCTTTAATATCTGTTGTCTGCTCAGTCTGTTCCATGTGTTCCTCATCAGTGGATGGTACCTTTTCTTCATTTGCAAATGGCATCTTTATATGAATTTCTGGTAATTGAACCTCACTTCTGTTAGTAATAGCCGTAACATTTTCTTTGGGATTCACCTCTGTATTGCTTGGCAACGTATCTGGCACTCTATCTGATATAACAACTACCATCTGACCCATCTGTATTTCAAAATTTTTTATTGAAGCACATTGATTTTGAAGATTGATCTCTGTCTGTCTCATGAACTGGTCAGTTTTTCAATGAATTTACCGAGAACTTCTTCAAGTGAAGTTCTCTTGTCTAAAGTCAAACCGAGGACCTTGTGGTATGCTATTATTGTAATTATTCTTCCAAGAGAAATTTGGATGATCTATGATGAATTCTCCAACAAGCATGTTGTCCTCATCAATCTCAGAAGTAGCATCATATCTCGCTATATTGGCATGTTGCATTACAAGAAAATCTCCAAAAAGCATGTTGTCCTCATCAATTTCAAAAGTAGCCTCATATCTCACTATATTGGCTTGGTGCATTGCGAAGAAATCTCCAACAAGCATGTTGTCCTCATCAATGTTAGATTGGCTCTGGATGATCTGTGGAGTCAAAAAGTCTCTAACTAGCATATTGTCTTCATCAATCTCTTGATATTCCATCTTGTGTTGAGGTCTGAAGAAAAGAGAAATTGAAACTGAATTAGACTAAAAAAATAATGATAATAATAAAAAAATTAAATAAATAAAGTTCGAATTAGTGTTAAAATAACTGATAAAGAACTAAAACTAAATTTCGGCAGCGGTGCCAAAAACTTGTCAGCGATTTTATGTTTATATTATTCCTCAAGTGTACGGATCACACAAGTAATAAAGTAGATTATGAGTCCAAATATCGTACCCACAGAGATTTAGATAGTTTAATTTCAATTATACTAACCTTAACCGAATCTAATGAACGTTTGAAGATTTTGTGATTAAGAACTAATTAGAATAATAAACTAAGAACACTTAACTAATTATAATTCAAACAAATAAGAGATTAAATTAAAGAAGAATTAATTTAAAAATGGAAAAGAAAAGAAAAGAAAAGAAAAGTGTAGTAGGATCCCGAATCCACTTATACCAATTTCCTTTAACCCGAACCGTTGAATTTGATAACATGATTTAATTATGAAGATCAATATTCCTAATTTGTTTAACAATCTCTCTCGAGTATAATTAAACCTATCCATATGTGACCCGACTATATTTCTATGACGGATGGGAACATACAAGAATGCATTAGAATTTGTGAATACTTAAAGATCACGTAAAGCATAGCGGTATATTTCTATCCCCTATCGAACTCTACGATAATTGATACTATGTACAACCTATTTTCCGTCTCTCGAAGGTAAAACAAGCCACAATAATCATACAACTATTGCGCACATAATTGTAGATGAAGAAAAATCAATATCAATTATTCAGAATTAAAAACGTGCTTAAATATCAAAAACTAGGTTCAAAGAATTAAATGATCATGATACAAATCTCATCATAATCGTAGCACTAAAAGGTTTAACCTAACATACTCAGAAGAAGAAAAGAAAAAGAAAAAAAGAAAATATGGAAGCCATCACCCGGATATGAAGAAAACTTGAAAGAGAAGAAATCCTGAACTTGATCTTAATTTTAATCTTGAAAGGATGAATCTTGATCTTCGTTTCTTGATTCGTCTCTTGTTTTTATCTCCAAAATCAGCGTCTAAAACTCCACACCCTATTATGAGTTAATAACTCCTATATATACTACCCTAATGGTGCCCCAAAAAGATCCCAAAAAGACCTAAACATCGCGTCCAAAGCGTTTCCTAATTGTATTAGGACTAAAAAAGGAAAAACAAAAATCTGCACAGACATTTAGCCTGGGCAATCGCCCAGGCTATTCCTGGGCCATCTCCCAGTTAGCCTAATTTCTTCTCTGTTTGTGCTGGACAGCACTGGGCGATCGCCCGGCTTAATCTTTTAATTTCTGCAGCTCTTGTCCTTCAACTTTAGATTTTGGTCTTTTTAGTCCTCAAAACTTTTCATAACCTCTAATTTGGTCTTTCGAGCTTCAATTAAATGCAATTTGATCCTCATACTTCTGAAATATCTTCCAATTTAGTCCTTCAAGTTCCAATTGAGTGAATTTGAGTTCACATATTCTCTAAATATTTGTCAAATTGTTGTTCTTTTCGTCCAATCTTCTCCAATTGCTCATAGACAGATCCAAAACTGAAATAGAAGCAATAATACACTAAATTAAGTATAAAATTAATAAAATAATGAGATAAAAGCTTAGTTTAAAGGCCCAAATAAGTGCACAAAATGCACTTATCAAGTAACATTATCATTGACAAGTCTTTTCAAGTTAAGTAAAGATCAATGTCCTACTTCTGTGTCTGATATGAAAAAGTTCACTTCCTTTAATGTTGTGGGCTCTGTCATGTACACAATGGTGCGTACAAAACTGATGTGGCCCATGCAATTTCGATGTGGGACAATATTTCAGATGCCACTACACATGAAGTTTATGAAGGTGATGATGTCCAATAAAAAAGCTTGAAGAATACGAGACAATAGCTTTAATTGAGGAGTGTGGTGTTATTTCAATAAGTTGCCTCCGAAGTTTAAAGATCCAAGGAGTTTTAAAATACCTTGCATAATTGGACAATTTGTAATTTTAATGCTTTATGTGATACATCAATCAAGCATCCACGAGGTGTGTTTGATGACATGCTCAACAATGTGAATAAATTTATCTTTGAGGTTGACTTCATTGTCCTTGACATCAAAGATGACTAGGATATGCCAATAATATTATACTGACCATTCCTGGGACAAGTTGAACCCTTATTGATGTTGAAAAATGTGAGTTGATCTTGAGAGTGTGGGATAAACGAGCAGTATTCAGTATGTACACCACACCTCATCAACTAGTTGACCTCGAAGGGTTTTTTAGAGTTAATGAATTGGTCAAAATTGGTTAAAAGGTACAAACTGGATGTGGAGATAGGTAGACTAGTTGGAGCATGCAAAAGTGAGAAGGGACAATTTAAAGTGTGGAGAGCAAATGAGAAATCTTGCAAACTGGTCATTGCAAGTAATGCAAAGCTTCCAAAATCCGACTCGAGCCTCCATAAGTGATCAATGCAAAAGGTCTAACTTGAGACTCTAAATTGAGTTCTTAGTAAGAGGCAACCCATTTTCTATCCCTTATTTGCTTTATGACTTATTTTTGATGTTTTTTAGCTTAGCTTTTGCATAGTTAGCTTAGGGTGCATTCTGCATTATAGGATAGATTCATGTTTACTTTTGAGTAATTGTAGAGTTACTAACTAGAAGTTATAAATCATCCTCCCAACATATAACAAATCATTCATGTATTACCTATATTTCATATGTTTGGTTAAGGATTTATATGGCCTCTTGTGCAATTGTAGGTCACCCTTCAAGTGTTTGATAAAATGCATTAATAACGAAATTCGATTCCAATCAAATCAAGACTTTACCACATGTTTGAGGATGGATTGTAGGTAAATGATATGAGCTATTCACGGGTCCAAGTCTACAATAAGCCCTCCATCTTCAAACATCAAACCGGTGAAGTTTCGATATCTCCTTCTATTCTCTTCGTTTATTTTATATAAAATAACATTGAGGATAATGTTTATTCTAAGTTTAGTGGTGGAGTGTAAGTTTTTGTTAGTTCATTTGGAGTTCGAGCCAATTTAGTCCAAAATTTTGAAAAATCCTAAAAATCAAAAGAAAAATTGGAAACATTTCAAAAAGATTTTCTTTTATTATGTTGGTGCAAATCAGTTGGAAAGCATACTTTGTTGTGATTAATTGATGTGTACGGAAGTTAATTCTCGAGGATTGACGAATATTGCTATAATTTGTGCTTCATATTTATATATTCTTATTGTGTTTCATTCCATATTTTGAGCACATAACCACGCCTAAGTGATTATTTGAACTTAGAGACAAATTAGCTGATAGGGAAACTATCATCTACTTTTCAATTACATGACCCCCAAATTCTAACTTGACCAAACTTTCTATAAGGAATTGAGGTATACATGCACAGGTGGACTTCCACAATCAAGAACAGATGAAAGCGAAACTTTTGGGAGTAATTGTATTGTGTTGTCTTTTGCTTGTGCTAGCAAGTAATGAAGACCAACTCTTATGACTAAATTAGTTGTGCCTTTGTATTTATAGGTATGGCTAACTCCGTAGCCTTAGTTCTAGTCCAACTAGAACCCATCAACAAACGGGTCCAATTAATTAATCTAATTAATTAATTTGGTCCAATAAATAATTAAGTCCTACCCAACTAATTGGACCTTGGACATTAATTTTTACAATATCCTACTTGGAAAAGGTCCAACTCTAGATGCTCAATTCTTGCCTTATATGTGTGACCCATTAGGTTCCCATTCACGATGGCAAACGCAGTGATATTCTCATCGATTCACCGAGATCGATCAGTTTACGTCGCCATCCAAGATTGACATCTAGCAATGTGTCAAGGCAATTCATGTGTAGGAAAATGTCATGTGGTATCACAGAACCAATATAAGTGCAGTTACCGTGGAAATATAATCCCTTCATCAATATAATCCAATTGGTTAAGAGATATGCATCATCGTCAATCTCATTTCAACCAATTATGTTATTTACCTCAACTCTTTGTTGATCTAATCTAGTTATGATTGAAACATTTTTCAACTCATAACTCCACCCCGGCCGAGAAAATTTATATCAACTTGAGTGGGCAAAAATCAGGTTATAATCTCCTACTTTCCAGGAGTGACGAATCCTCATATTGGACATTCACAACCTTTATATGATTTTCACTATACCCGTACGACGTCTTCCTGGTGACTCATAATCTACGAGTCCCATCAAATGCTCGTCAAAGTATAGCGGTCCTCACATAAGATTCTATGATGTCCTCAAGTCAAAGGACCAAATCCACTATCGTACATTAGAGATTTACCACTGACGCTTGGATAGTTATCCATATGGAATCTCTAGGCGAATCATCCAATGTCATGTTCTCATAACAATGCATTCATGTGTTCATTCAGATGTCCCTCTACATCTTAGCTCATGAGATCAGCTACTTTCTTCAAAAGAAATGCAATACATGCTAGTCTATCCGCAAAAGTGATATATGTATCTCATTATTACTATGACTAGAAATATTTCAAGAATAAGTTATTTATAAGTTGTATCTCACAATCACAACACCTTTTGATTAACAAGTTACTATGAACTTTTCTTTGGACTCATTATTTTAAATAATAAAATTTAATAAATAACAGATTTGCATTAAAATGTAGACGACCATTTAGTTAATCAATTTGTTTATACATATCAATGTCTAACAAAGAGTATATCACAAAATGTTCCATACAAACTAGATCCAACACTTAGGTATCTTAATACCATCAGATTTAGCATGACCATCATGCTTGTGCTGGGACAACAACTTTGTCAAAGGATCTGCTACATTATTATATGTTAGGACCCATTCTATCTTTATGTCATTTCTTAAGATTATCTCTATAATGATATGATATTGTCTCAATATATATTTGGATCATTGATGAGACATGTGTTCCTTCGCCTATGCGATGGTTCCATTGTTATCACAATACATGTTATTGGATCAACAATGTTCGGAACTATTCCAAGTTCAGTAATAAACTTCTTGATCCAGACCACTTTCTTTTTTGCTTCTAAAGTAGCTATATATTCGGCTTCTATAGTTGAATTAGCGGTCGTTTCTTGTTTGAAGCTTTTCCAACTGACTGCACCACCATTTAGAGTAAATACATATCTGGATTGAGATTTCCTATCGTCTTTATTAGACTGAAAGCTGGCATCGGCATAACCTTGAACTCTAAGTTCATTTTCTCTATATACCAAGAACACATCTTTAGTCATTCTCAAGTACTTAAGGATGTTCTTGACTGCGATCCAATGTTTTTCGTCAGAGTTCGCTTGGAACCTATTTGTGACACTCAAAGCATATGAAACATCCGATTGAGTACATAGCATTGCATACATGATAGATCCTATTACTGATGCATAAGGAATTCTATCCATGCAATCTCTTTCAATTTGTGTCTTTGGACACATCTTTTTTGAGAGATAGATCCCATGCCCAATGGGACAGAGTCTTCACTTGGACTATTTCATGCTAAATCTTCTCAAGATTTTATATATGTACGTAGTCTGAGATAGGCCAAGCATTCTATTTGATCTATCTCTATAGATCTTTATACTGAGAATGTACGCTGCCTCACCGATATCCTTCATGGAGAATTTTTGGATAACCACACATTTCTTGATTTTGAATCGGGACTTCATTTTCTAATAATAGTATGTCATCCACATACAAAATTAGAAACACGACTTTACTCCCACTAACCTTTTTATATACACATGGTTCATCTTCATTCTTGATAAAATCAAATATTTTGATTGTCTCATCAAAACGAAGATTCCGACTCAAAGGCTTGCTTTAATTCATATATGGATTTACGTAGTTTGCATACCTTGTTTGGCTCAGATTCAAAACCTTCAGTTGTGTCATTTACACGTCCTCACTAAGATTCTCGTTAAGGAATGCGATTTTGATATCCATTTGCTAGATCTCATAGTTATGGTATGCTTCTAGCGCAAGCGGAATCCGAATTAACTTAGACAGGGCTGCTGGTGAGAAGGTTTCGTCAAAGCCAATCCATTGTCTTTACTTGTAACCCTTCGCAACCAATCTTACCTTATAAGTATGAACATTACCATCCATGTCGACATTTTTCTTGTAAACCAATTTACAAATTTATAGGTTTTACCCCTTCAGGCGGGTCAACCAAGGTTCAAACATTGTTTTCGTACATGGAGTTCATCTCGGATTCCATGACTTCCCTGCCATCTCTTTGAGTCAACACTTCTTCAATTTTGCGTAAGTAGTAGGTTCATTTTCCTCGATTAGTAATACATTACTAGTAACCAGGATATCGTATCTCAGAGAAAAATGAATGACTCTGCTCGACTTACGTGGAATTGGTGTGTCCTTGGGAACTGGTGGTTCCCACTTTCACAATCTGTGCTTCATCAGATGTAAGCTCACCCATTGGAACATCTAATAGGTCAATTTTATTTGTAGTTTCTTGAACTTCTTCAAGATCTACATTGCTCACATCTTATCTTCTCTAATAATACATCAAATCTCGATATGATGACCTTCATCTTGATGGGATTGTAGAAATAGTATCTTGCAGTTTACTCTGGATACTCCACAAATAAACATTTATTAGATTCAACGCGCTTCACATAAGCGTCGCATCCCTAAACATTCATGTATGAAAGATCGGGTCTTTTTCCCTTTCCATGACTCGTATGGAGTTTTAATTACCGATTTAGATAGGACACGGTTTAATGTATAACATGGGTGTTAAATGATATCTCAAAATAATTTTGGAAAAAGCTGCGCGACTCACTCATTGATCGCACCATATCAAATAAGGTGCAGCTTTTCCTTTCAGATACACTATTTTGTTGTGGTACATACGGTGGAGTCCACTGTGAGAGAATCCCATTCTTTATTGGATATTCTAAAAACTTAACCTTCAAATATTCTACACCTCGATCGGATCTAAGTATTAGAACATTTTTCTCAGTTTGCATTTCTACTTCTTACTTGAATTCCTTGAACTTTTCAAGGACTTCACTCTTGAATTCTATCAAGTAGATGAAACCATATCTAGAATGGTCATATGTAAATGTGATGAAGTAAGAAAAGCCACCTCTAGCATCTTTAGATATTTGTCCATGTACATCAGTATGTACAAGACCCAAAATATCTGCAACTTCGACTCCCTTTTCCAGAAAATGGTGTATTGGTCATTTTGCCCAACTGCCATGAATCACACTTATCAAATAATTCATAATCATTTGAATCTAAGTATCCATCTTTATGTAACTTAGTGATGCTTTTTTATTTATATGACCGAGTCTACAATGCCAAAGATTTGGGTTGTTGGTTTTAACTTTTATGCCTTGCAATTCCTCTTCTAATGTCCTTTTATTTTCACAGTAAAAACACGGATCATCAGACTTGGATTTGTCTTTGCTTAACTGTTTTCCAATAGATTTTGTCCTTCTTGGATCCTTTCTAAAAGGTCCCTTTAGATTTCATCTTAATGCCCTTAGAGGTGTCAATGGCCAAAATTTACTCATTCTCTTGGACTTAACGGTTTTCAGCATGTTTAATAAATCGAGTAGTAGGTACATCGAATATTCTTCATGTTGAAGTTCATAATGAACTGCGAAAAGTTATTAGGTGGGGACTGCATAACTAAGTCAACACTTAGCTCATGGTCCATGGTAAAACTCAATTGGTTTAATTTTTTAATATAATCAATCATCTTCAATACATGAGTCTTGTTGTAGATCTTTTACCATCATTCCTCTTCATAACCTTTTAGATGTCTCATACTGTTCAATTCGTGATTGTACATTATTCAAGTCCTTGAAATGATATATTTTGGTATAGACATCCATACTCTCGTGCTGTTTTTCTAACTCAGGTGACATACTGCAAGCATCACATGTTGTATTGTTACTTTCATCACCGTGTTTAGCGTAAAATTGCACATTCTCTGGCGTAGCCTCCTCAGTAGGAGCTTCCAGTATTGGCTGCTCAATGATATATCCAATTTTTCTTTTTTATGCTTGAGAACAATTCTCATATTGTGGTGCCAGCCCAGAAAATTTGGCCTGGTATGTTTGTTGGCATCTAATATGCCTATTAAACTTATATGGTTACTCATGATTCAACAATTAAATAACAAGATATAACAATTAAATAAATGCAGAAAATTAATTTAACATGGACTTATATTGAATTAATTACACTCCAACTATTTAAATTGAATTAATGACCCTCAAATATTAATCAATAGAACTGGTTAGATTCCTAGTGGGCTAAGATCCCTTTTGTTTTATTAGAACCTTGAGAACATAACAAATTCTAATAAAACATCCAGGTAGATACTTCTATCAATCACATCTCTATGTAACTCCTAGATCATCAAGTAGACAACTTATTGTCGCACACATCTTATGTATTTACTTGATTGTGCCCCTAAAATTCTATTTCCTTGAGTGAGTTAGTTAAATTCGACCCATTGTTCAGAAAACATCAAATGTTTCATAGTGATAAACATATCCATGAGCAAGCAGCCTTGAGTGACTCAACAAACTGACATCGATAATGGACCTTGGTTTTTCACTATAACAATAGAAAGCACGTTGTATTAACCATTTAATCTGAATTTAATATTTTGATAAAGAGGGGTTTGTTTTCATCATATATATATATATATATATATATATATATATATATATATATATATATATATATATATATATATATATATATATATATATTAACATCTAACATGCAATCAATTATACATAATAATAACAACCGTGGATGATTATAGACTTTATCTATCTAATCTTTCGAGCCAAAAGGAATATTAGTCGATCAATCCTAAGGGACATTGCATTCATTCATCGATTGCTAAATGCAATCATCTCCTCCTCTCTGCCGCAACTCGTATCCTATACTAGTTGCTTCCTTATGACCAATCTGTAACAAGTATCATATACTAGTTGGCACGCATGCCGTGATAAATGGACATGCAAGCCCATAATAAATAAATAGCTCGAAAACATAATTAAATAAATAATAAGCTTGCAGGCCCATTTAATTAAATAATAGGCTCGCATGCTCAACCAACAATCATCATGAATAATTAACCATACAACCAATCACATGGGTCGAGTCCATAATCATCCACTAAATATCCATTTTAATATCTAATATTAAAAATATATTAATTTCTAAATTTGCAGCTTTGACAGTATAAGTCTAAACCTTATAGATATTTTGAAACGAATTAGACGAGAATTAATTTATTAATCCAATTAATTAATTAATTTTTCAACAATAAAATTAATCAATTAATTTTATTCATAAAGGGATTTTTCAAAATTTATTTTATCTCTCAATTTAAAGTCACACTCTAATTGAAGATAAAATTTGTATATGGTCAAAATTTAATTTGGTAAAAAATTCGAAATATGGTTTAAAAACGATTTTAGTCAATTTTGAGTATTTGACCAGCATGAAAAGATTTAATAATTTCAATTTTCCAAAAAATTCAAAATTACATTTAAGACCTTAATTTCCTTTTAAAAACTTGAGGACTTATTGTACAATTTCTGAATTTTCACAATCATTCCCTTAAGGTTTTTAAAACAATGAGTCGTTTAATGAAATTTCTTAAATTGCACAGAAGACCCTCTCTGATTTTGAAACAGTGGACCATCTTGTGCAATTTCTAAAATTGTACAGAAGGTCTCTTTTTAATTTTAAAACATTTGCACAGAAATTGCATAGGAAGCCCACTCATTATATTTTGAAATAAGGGGGCTTTCCATGCAATTTCCAAAATTGCATGGGAGCCCCGTCCCCAAAATTGCCAAATGCGAAAATCCTAGGCAAGGGTTTCTGCAATGCGGCGCCGTTTGAACAGATGATCCGGTGGTGGTCCTGCTTGGGTGTCTAACATCGAGACCATTGCCGTTAGCTTCATACGGCATAAAGACAGCTCTGCTGCTATTTCTAGCAGCGGTGCTGTAGGTCGCTCGCACGGCGTCCGCTACTTCAAAAGCAGCGGACCACTACGTCATAGTGCGTTTTACATTCCGACTATTGTAGACACGTCGCTTGACCATCCTCGTCGTCGGCAAAGATTTGTTTCAAAATGTTGCCGCTAGTCCAATTCCACCTTTTTTTTGTTGTAAATTTTATTCCAAAATAAAATCTGAATCATATTTAGATTTCTAAAAAATCGTAACTTTATTTACGGTCAAAACTCAAATAAATTAATATACTAATAACAAATATTGTTCAATTCATTAAAGCATTCTAACGAACTCTAACAAGTAACAATGTAGGCTCTGATACCACTGTAAGAAAATGAGGTATACATACATAGCGAAAAATAAATCTATAATTCCTTTAAGCCAGATCAACCTTGTACTTAGATAGAATTCGTGATAGAAGTTTATCTTTGATGAATATCATGAAATCTGATTATTTGATTTACTAGAGGTGTGATCATCAATACCATAGTTGTCCAATTGTCCAACATCCAATGATAATCCATACAGCAAGAACAGATCTAGACTTCCACGATCAAGAATTGTATTGGATTGTCTTTGGAACTTTTGGGAGTAATTGTATTGGATTGTCTTTTGCTTGTGCTAGCATGTAATGAAGACCAACTCATATGACTAAATCAGTTGTGCCTTTTTATTTATAGGCAAGGCTAACCCTAGCCCTAGTTCTAGTCCAACTAGAACCCATTAACAAACGGACCAACCAATTAATTAATCTAATTAATTAATTTGGTCCAATAAATAATTAAGTCCGACCCAACTAATTGGACCTTGGACATTAATTCTTACACTTTCTAGAATGAGTTTGGGGTGGTTAAATTATGGCAATGAGTATTCCAGATAATCAATAGTTTGTTTACTTGTGTTGAAATATAAGATGGAAGTGATTTTGGTTGAAAGTCCTAAACTGAACATTGATTGTAAATTTGGGTTCTAGTTCCCAAACATGTGTCCAAATAAAAAACAAAGCATTAGTCAAGGCAAATAGGAAAAAAAATGCCTACATTGATAAGTGAAAGATATCTTTGAGTAATTTGGCCCTATGTATCACCAATATGTAGGAAAAGATCTACCAAGGAATAAGGTTTCCATTAGTGCCGGTCGAAAGCTACCTATTAAAAAAAAATTCAAGCAGCAAGAAAGAAGATAAGTGCTGCAAGCCTGACTAAGTCTTAGATCTTAAATCGGGAATCTAGATGAGTAGTTAGTTTGACTTGCTCAGTAAAGACTTGGATTCGAAAACTATGGATATTATGTAACTATTGGTTATTTAAACGCTCATTATTTTCAATTTAATCTTAGCTAGCTTAAGTGGTGAGAGATTGAAAGAACAATCTTTGCTTGAGATAGAGTACCTTTGAGTTTGAGTGAAATTTTTTATATATACGAGTAAGATAAGGCATAAAATTGACCAATTGGGGCTTGAGTTTATAAATTTAGAAGCCTATGAGAAAAGTTAATTCTAAATTTCTTCTAGGTGAAAAGTAAAGATTGGAATTGGCTACACACACACACACACTTGGAAAGTCGAGTATGAGATAAGTTTTCAATTCTTTGAATGGACAATACACGAATGCTCTTTTTGAATTAATTTCTTGAACTCAACTTTGAGATATAAATGGAATGAATTTCAACTAGATTGCACAATCTCTTGTTTGTTTATACGCGTAGTTTAACTTTGTTTTGCTTGAGGACTAGAAAATGTTTGAGTTTTGGAGAGTTTGTTAAGTGTGTTTTATAAAATTATCTAGTGTCTATTTATTATACAATTGCTAGTGATTTGTTCGAGTATCTATCAAATTTACCATGTTTTTATGTTTTAGGAACAACCCGAGCTTAGGAAACACATTGGCAAAAAATAGAGCGAAAATGAGTGTTAAACAATGGAAGGAGTGAACTTTCGTAGAGCACCATGAATAGATTTATGGTTTCTACTAGGCATATAATATATCATCAAAAA
Source organism: Forsythia suspensa (assembly GCA_023638005.1). Taxonomy (NCBI): domain Eukaryota; kingdom Viridiplantae; phylum Streptophyta; class Magnoliopsida; order Lamiales; family Oleaceae; genus Forsythia; species Forsythia suspensa. The sequence goes on along the minus strand of CM042670.1, from coordinate 20,653,465 downwards.
GTTATCAAATTGTATATTGAAAGTTATGAGCGTTCAAATTTGGGTTGGGTCGACAGACACAGAGAGGCGCTAGCGCTAGCCCTCTCGATCTCTAAGCGCGCTTCTTTGGCGTGCACAACTCTCTACCTCGTCCAACACACATGCGCATTGGAGCACCTGGCATGCAAAACTTACTGCCTCATCCAAGGCACACTAGGTTAAGCAGATGGGCCAAAATAAGAATTCTAACTGGAGTTAGCTCTACTAAGGGGACGAATTTGGGACTCCTCGGGATGCCTTGGGACCTAAAATGGAGGAGTATAAATAGAAGAATGAGGAGAGATAAGGGGGTAGACAATTGAGAGAAAACACATACATGTTTAAGAGAAAACATCAAAATTACATAAGTTCAAGGGGTCTAAAACGAGAATAAATATTAGAAGATTAGATTGTAATGTGAAACTTGGGGTTTAATGCTTCAAGCTTCATCTCAGGATCTCGTCAATATTGTTAGTTATGTACTTCATCATATTTAATTTCACGAGTTTATATAATTTGATGATGAATAGCTAAATCTTTTAGTTGGGATGAATGCAGCAATCTAGTTTAATTGTTTAATTTCAAGTTCCGAGTAATGACTAGGGATGGTAATTAATTTGACTCGAGACCGGTGCCCTGTCCTGATTAATAGAGTAATAGAGACGGGTCCGGGTCGAAATGGACCTACTCCTTATTAATACTCTTTTCTTTAGAAAACATAAAATTAAAATCTAAAAAACAAATTGTTGGAAATGGGATTCGAACTCGTGTGTAATATATGAAATTACAAAGCTTAACTACTATACCACAATACCAATTTTGCACTTCTTTGTTTTGTTTGCTAATTTACAAACTAAACAAATTTCTATTTTATAACCGAAATGAACATTTTTTTTCTTTAATTTACAACACTTTATGAATTATTTGTGAATTTGTGTCGAAAACGAGATGTAGAACACCAATTAGCAATAACAATAAAAATTATGAATTTATATAGGAGATAGAGATGTGCTCCTATAATTTATGCGGTCTCTGTTTGAATTTTTTTTGATTGAATGCATTTATGCAGGTTAAAATTCACAAAGAGATATAGTTGATTTAAGTAAATTTGATTCTACTTGAGAGAGATTGCTAAATAATTTAGGTAAATTCGATAGTCAACATAGTCTAAATAAATTGTCAGAACTCGGCTGGTAAAGTTAAACATGATAATTATTGTGAAATCGTGAGTCCTAACACTTTTAAAATCATCAAGCTTTCTCAAATTTTCGATTGTCCATAACTTTAATTAAATTCTGTAGTAAAAATTACCAAACATTTTCTTGTTCAATTTTGCAATTATTAAAATAATTAGACCTAACGCAATCCTCGTGAGAACATTACTCTGCTTCACTAGTATAGTACTTGTCGCAATATCATAAACTTGCAACTTTCGACGAACACCTGCCGTAAGCCTCGAGACAGTTGAACAAAATCTCGGAGACTAGTGTTAATGAGAAATGAGAAAGTTGCACTATAAATGGTGCATCCAACGGTCAGGCAGTGCCGGACTTTCTATTTTCTAGACCTCAGACAAACTATAAATTTAGGCCCTTATATTGTAGGATGCATTCAATTTTATTTTTTCCATAAGAATTTTCCGTACAAAATTTATAAACTCAAACCCAACAATAAACCAGTAAATAAAATGTAATATCCAAAATATTTATATTTTAATCAAATAAGAAGACTGAAAATGTTCTAAATAATCACTTAAATACATATCGCCTTACAGTTTTTGAGGCAAACGTATTAATTAAGTTCATGATCAATTTTATCCCATTTCCTCGATCATCTACATCAAAAGAAAAGTAATCCTCTTGATTTAAATCTTCTTGTTAAACATCTTCAAGTATATTAACATCATCTTCCCCATTCTCGTTCAGTTCATACACATTGGAAGGTTGCACCCCTTCTTCCCCGTCGTTCTCATTCACGAATTGATCATGTTCATTGTCATTTTGATTCTCTTGTTCCTCATTCACCAAATTTTCAATTGATTATTTCCTCTCTATTTTGTTGTTGTACTAAAGTACTTATCAATGTCTCCAGCTTGACTTTGAATTAATGCTTCTTCCCTTTGTTTTTTTTTTTTTTTTTTTTGAGCTCCAGACATGTATTTAAGAGGAATGTTATGTGAATGTTTTTATTGATTAGTCCTAACAAAAAAATCATTATTTCAATAATCCAACAAGTCAAGATTTTAACATAAGTGATCACTTACCAATAATTCGTTAATAAATTAAAAAATCAACAAATTAACACAAATGTTCATATCCAACACCATGAATTCAATCCAAATCAACAAAATTTCAAGTATAATCTACAAAACAACATTAACAACAATACTCAATTATGTGCGCCTATGTAATTGATCAACATACATCACTGCGTTCGCCTGTGCAAATTGTATAAAAGAACACTAAAATATGAATTAAGAAGATTCACTACTGTAATTATACTACATATGCAAAAGTTACTAATTTTTCAACAATCAAGTTGAAAATGGCGAAGTATCTGAAGCGGAAAATACGGATTTCAAAGTAGGTCAAATTGGAAGATTCGAAACACCAAGTTGTAGGCCAATAAATCCAAACTATAAACATGGAAAAATTAACTGATATTTATATTCTTGTGAAAAAACAAAATTACAGAAAAAATTAAACAAAAAATTACAAATTGAACATTTAAAATCTAACACTAAAGTAATCAAAAAGTAAAATTGTAAAAATATAATATTGCTAACATCGCCATCATTGTCAGATTGTTGTAAGTCCCATTATCTCTAGACTCTAAACCCATTGCCCACACCACCCTCTAAAAATTGTTAAGTTTTTTTTTTTCAACACCCGTTTCCGTCACATCACTCTCAAACACATTTTTTGTCTCATTAATATTGTATGTAAAAATAGAACCAAATTTTCAATAAATAAGTTCATGTGAATAAAATATAGTCCTCACTTTCAAAAAAATTCTAATAAATACAAATTACATATTTGCATTAATATTGTAGGCAAATAGAAACATGATTTCAAATAAAAAAAATGAAATCAAGAAAATAAAATTAAACCATACCTCTCTAGTCTGCCAATTACCGAATTGGGTCGTTTTGCCTCGTTTCCTTGTTTCTCAATTATCAAGTATGGTAATGAATAACGATAGAGTATGACTCTTGATGGAAAAATATGTGTCATATTTTTTATCTTTTTATATTGACTCACTTAATTAATATTACTGATTTTTAATGACAAAAGAAGAGGTCAGCGTTTTCATTCTGTCTAGTTACGTTGCTGTGAGTTCTGACTGACTGCGATAGTAAGAAGATTATTTTCCTGAACAGTTGAATGCAATTTTTACTCTTTTTACTTATATAAAACAACCTGATCAAGTGAATTTCAAGAACAGCTCACATATGGGTTAAAGGATCTTTACTTATTCTCTTAGATTTGTTTAGGAAGGAATTATTTAAAGATAATCTTGAGTTTCCTAAATACCTTCCTTCTACAAATTTAGAATATCTTTTTATATATTATTTCCTACTAATTGTCTTACCATTTTTATTGCATATTTTTAGGTAAGGAATAATTCTTAATTTGTTTACTACTTTACCTAGAAGTAAGAGTACAAATCAATATGGAATTAAGCTTTGAAAAATATTATTTGTGTTCTTGTTCTTCAAGTATTGATGCGGCCGAATCCATTGAAGGTGAACAAGACAAGGTGCTTAATTGATTGATTTTCAAAGCCATCGTTTTGTATAAACTCATTGAAGAATTAAAAATAAATTGGTGCTCAACGAAAAATTTCATATCTTGATTAATCTACTTGGTGTGAAGTTAAGAACAGGGGTTCTTAATCCAAGTGGTGGTTGCGATCAAGTACAATAGGGAAGTGGCGATAAAGTCAAGATCGGTGGGTTTGATTTCACTTCATCAACAAGTCAAAAGAAGAAGTATCAAAGGGAGTTGATCTATATTCTTTGATTGTTATTTTGTTAATTTTGAGAAATTACAAAAACTGGATACTATTGTATTTTTAGTCAAGCTTATTAGTGGATTGTTTTTACTCATGGCATGGGGGCCCGTGGGTGTTTCTCTTCAGGGTTTACCACATTATATCTTGTGTTCATATTTAATTCTTTAAATTTCGCTCTAAACAAATTAGGTAAACAAACACTGCTTTGATATGCCAGTACGCATTAGAACTGTTTCTCAATACAACACGCCAGTTCTGATTACGTTATGTCCACTACTAATTTAATTAAGATTAAAATTGTTTTTAATTTAATTAATCTAGGTTTGATAACTTTCAATTGGTATCAGAGAAGGTACACTTCTATAGGTGTGATCTGAAAAACCTAGATATGGATGGAGCTCCATTTCGACCACTGGTTTTAGATGGTACTAATTATGCCTATTGGAAAATAAGGATTCAAGTCTATATATAATCCTTTGATGAAAAAGCTTGGCACTTTATTGTCTATGGCTATAAAACTCCTACCATTGTTGAAAATGGTGTAGAAAGAGAGAAAAAAGTAGACGAGTGGGCTACAACTGATTTTAATTATACTAACTGGAATTCGAAAGCTTTAAATGCCATATTCTCTTTTGTAGATTCTAATCAATTTCGTTTGATTTCTACTTGTCATGTTGCTAAAGAAGCTTGGAACATCTGTAAGCTTCAAATACTTACTCTTGAATTTGAACAAATGACCATGAGAGATGATGAACAATTCAAAGACTTCTCTACAAAACTCAGTAACATCACCAATACAACTTATACCTTGGGAAAGAAATACTCAAAGAGTAAAACTGTAAAGAAAATTCTCAGATCCTTGCATGATCGTTTTCACTCCAAAGTAACTACTATTGAAGAAAGCAAAGAGATTGAGAAAATGAAGATTGAAGAATTGGTGGGATCATTGATGACATATGAACTACATCTACAGAGGAGGAAGAAAGAAAAGGGATCTGGTATTGCCTTCAAAATTGAAAAAGTTGAAGAAGATATTGATGGTGAGGAAAGTGAAACTGATGAAAACACGGCCATGCACACCAAACAACTAAAACAATTTCTAAAAAGAAATCAAAAAGGCAAAAACATGAATACCCTACTTCAAAAGAAGAAGAGATTTTCGAACAACACAAGACAAAATCCCACTACATCTACGAATATATCTGACAATCGAATTCAGTGTCATGAGTGTGAGGGCTTTGGTTACATTACTTTTGAATGTGCAAATACTCTAAAGAAATCTCGTATCAAGAAGGCTATGAATATTACTTGGAGTGAAGATGATGAAAAGGATTCGAGACTCGAGACGAGGTAGATGGAACTACTGTTGATCATGTAACATCTCTCACTGTGAACTTACAGTCTGGTACTAACTCCGTGCAAAAATGACTGCAGGTTATGACTCCTTGACTACAACATCTAAAAGACCAAACTGTGTGTCCTAACTACATGAGTTGATGGAATTTTTATATCCATATCATGATAGAATTTTTAGAAGATGATAATGCAGCAGTTGATACTAAAAATCATACTCTAACCAATCTCTTAAAAGAGAAGGACGATCAAATTGTGAATCTTCTTGATGAATTAGAAAAATCAAAATAAATGGTCAAACAACTATCAATTGGAGCCTCTCATTTGAGTGAAACCCTAAGCTATGGAAGAACTCTAAACGTCAAAGAAGGTTTTGATATGTTGGAAAAGGTAAAGAAAATGTTGGGAATCAGATCAATTTTGTCAAAGAAACACAATATGTTGTATTTCTAGACAAAAGCGCTCCCATTGCCGTCAGGACTGAGGTTGACTTACCGATGCAAGTTCTGACCAATGCCAAGACTAAAAAACAATCACGACCATTGGTTAGACAACCAATGTATCAATTCTCAATGCAGGAGGTAAATCAAATTAGTTTGTAAAATGTTGCTTCTGTGGTAATCTAGGACATGAGTACTTTCATTGTTTATCTAATAAGAACTTGGTTAATAGACAAATGAGACACCATAGCAACATTAAAGTAATACAAATTTGGGTTAAAAGGGGTGATTTAAATTGTTATATGGTTGATGTTGCCCATAGAACTTTTATTCTTAACTCTTGGTATTTGATAGTGGTTGTTCTAGACATATGACTGGTAATTGATCTTATCTAACTAACTACAAGAGTCATGCAGGTGGTCTGGTTACCTTTGGTGATAGGGCACACGGTAAAATTGAAGGTGTAGGCATTATCCTAATTGATGGATTCTCTCCGTTAAAAGAAGGTACTTTTGTTTTAGGTTTAAAAGCTTACTTGATTAGTATAGGCCAATTTTGTGATGATAAACGCTTAGTTATGTTCTCAAAAAATTCTTGTAAAGTCTTGAAATATGACGGTAGTTGTATTCTACATGGTACTAGGTCTAATGATAAATGTTATCATCTTGACACCAAAATTACTTGTCATATTTCAACATCTGACTCTACCGAGTTGTGGCAGAAACGGTTGGGACATTTAAACTATGTTGATCTGTTGAGACTAACAAAATTAAATACAGTACGAGGCATTCCTAAGTTTCTTGAAAAAATGAAGAATTTTGTGGTTCGTGCCTAAAAGGTAAATAAACCAAAAGTACTCACAAGTAAGGTATGTTTTTTACTACATCTCATGTATTAAAATTACTTCACATCGATTTGATGGGACCTATTCAAACTGAAAGTATTGGCGCAAAAAATATATCTATGTATGACGTTTTTGAAAGATTTAAATTTTTGCACCTAAAATTAACAACAGAAAAACATTTTGAGGAATAAAAAATTGAGTATTAGAAGTGATCATGGAAGAGAGTTTAAAAATACTAATTTCTCTACATTACGTGAACAAAATGGCATTTTCATGAATTCTCTACTCCCAAAACTCGTAAACAAAATGGAGTTGTGAAAAGGAAAATAGGAACCATACAAACTCCCTATGAAATCGGGAAAAGAAGAAAACTGAATCTCAAATATTTCCATACTTTCGGTAGTAAATGCTATGTGTTAAATGATCGGGAACACTTAGGTAAATTCGATTCAAAAAGTGATGTAGGGCTGTTTATTGGTTATTCTAAGAACAGCCGAGCTTACAGAATTTATAACATGCGTACTCATACTATCATTGAATCAATCAATGTAAAAATTGATGACACTGATGATTTTTCTTCTTATTTACAGGAACCTACTATTCAAACCTAGGAAGAACAGGTTGATGGACGTCAAAATACTCAAGATAACATGTGTATACATACTAGATAGTGATAGATAGACGGAACTACCAAACATCAAGTTATGGTGTCTCGCCGCTTCTTACGGAGGTTCGGACGTACCAAATACAAATAAAAAGCGAGAACACAAACAGCAACCTCCTACCTAGATACAAAAAGCACACCCCTTGGACAATGTACTCTTAGATTCTAGAGACGGTATGATGACTAGGAGGAGGCTTGCTAATGAACTTGAAAATATTTGATACACTTCACAGATTGAACCCAAAAATATAAATGAAGCAATTGTTGATGAAAATTGGGTTCTAGCCATGCATGAAGAGCTAACTCAATTTGAAATAAATGGAGTGTGGGAACTTGTACCTCGGCCAAAGGACACAAATGTGATCGGGACAAAGTGGAAATTCAATAATAAATCAGATAAACATGGCAACATAGTCAGAAACAAGGCACGCTTGGTTGCACAGGGATACACTCAATTAGAATGAGTGGATTTTGATGAAACATTTGCACCTGTGGCTCGACATGAATCCATTAGACTTTTACTATCTGTGGCATGTCAAATGAGGTTCAAGCTATACCAAATGGATGTCAAAAGTGCCTTTTTGAATGGGATTCTGAATGAAGAAGTCTATGTTGAGCAGCCTAAGGAATTTGTTGATCCTTATTCTCCCGACCATGTATTCAGACTCAAAAAGGGCTTATAAGGACTAAAGCAAGCTCCACGTGCTTGGTATGAATGATTGACCATGTTCTTGTTGGAACAAGGATACAAGAGAGAAGGAGCTGACAAAACGTTATTCATCAAAAACTAGATTAATAGTTGCACAAATCTACGTCGATGATATTGTGTTTGGTTCTTCATTAGAAACAAAAACCAATGAGTTTGTTACACTTATGAAAAATGAATTCGAGATGAGTATGGTTGGTGAACGAAACTTCTTTTTAGGTTTACAGATCAAAATCAGGGATATTTATCTCACAGGCCAAGTATGCTAAAATTCTGGTGAAGAAGTTCAATCTTGAACAAACCAAGTCTGTTAGAACTCTCATGGCTATGTCCTTGAAAATCTCCAGAGATGACCAGGGCAAGGAGGTTGACTCTAGTTTGTACTAGAGCATGATAGGCAGTTTGCTGTACCTGACTGCAAATTGTCCCAACATATCATTCGGTGTCGGAGTTTGTACGCGTTATCAGGCCAAACCAAAAGAATCACATCTTGTGTCTGTAAAGCGAATTATTCACTATATTAACTGTACTTCTGATTTTAGTTTATGGTATACTAATGATACTAACGATTATCTTACAGGATACACTGATGCTAACTAGGCTGGAAACATGGATGATAGGAAAAGCACGAATGGATGATGTTTCTACATTGGTAACAATCTCATTGCATGGTTAAGTAAGAAACAAACCTCTATTTCCTTATCTACTGCACAAGTTGAGTATATTGTTGCTGGTAATTGTTGTACTCAGTTACTCGGGATGAAACAAATGCTATGTAATTATGGTATTGATCAAAATTTTATTACTATATTTTGTAATAACACTAGTGCTATCAATATTTCAAAAAATCATGTTCAACACTCTAGGAGCAAACATATTGACATTAGACATCATTTTATTAGAAATTTGGTCGAGGAAAAAGTAATAACTTTGGAACATATTCAGATTGAGTATCAGTTGGCTGATTTGCTCACCAATGCCTTAGATTCTACTAGATTTGAGACTCTACAAAAAGCCATGGGCATTTGCTTGATGCATTAATAATATTTTTAAACAAAAAAAATATTGTATACTTAGTAGAAGTAGCATTTTTCTTTCTGTTTGATTTCATCATGTGTGTTTGTTTTGTATTTACTTACCTGTTTATTTAAAAAATAAATAAGAACTAGAAAAAGGGGAGTTCTTGCAAATAGCATATGAAATAAATGTATGATTAGTCTATGAATATTGAGATTAACTTGAATTAACCAATCACTATAGTATGCTCATTAAACTTATAGTAAAATATGCTCATATAAGCACACTTTAAAGACATATTGACTTGTTTGATTGTGCCTTACTAGTGATTGAATTGTTATCTTTAAAGTAGTTTTGTACTTTGTTGTGGACCTATGGTCAGTATCTATGTCTCTCGGCACTATAGTATGTTGTTGTGTTAAACAGAAAAAGTCATTGGAGGAGAGGGCTACCACCATAGATATATGCAGCCGTCCTTGATAATGAACATACATCATCTAGAAAAGGGCTACCCCTATGGCTGTGAGAAAGTCAACTCCATGAACTTATATATTCAGTGATCTGACAAATCAAAAATATATAATAACAAAAAAATTCAACACTCTAAGGGTTTGTTTTTCATCCTTCACGTTTGTGTTCAAGCACCAGAACTCAATCTCTTTCTCTTAAACTTGATTTTGGAGTTGTGTTAAGTTTTTCTCTTCAGATTAAAACATGGTGAAAACTAAGATGCCAAAATCAAAGAAAAATCATGGTAGTTTATCCAAGGAAACTGTTGATCTGGTGTCTACTATTGAAACTGAGATGGGGCCACAAATGTCACCAGTGAGGAGTCTCCGGCGAAGTACACGAAGACTGGAACCCTCAAGTTCAGACCCTGACACTCCCCTAGCTGCTGTTGCACCTTCGATTGAATTATCTACGGACATTATTGCCTATCAGCCACTGGTCAGCCATTCTAAATCACAGCCCCGTCTAACATCTAAAGATCTAATCACTTTTCTGAGCAAGAAAGTCTCTCTAAGTGCTCAAGAGTCTGATAAAGAAGAAGATGACGGTGATGGGTCTGGAATTGGTGATAATGGGTCTGCATTTCACGTGGTGGGGGGCCGTGGGTGATTCAGTCAATACTCGACGCATCCGACATCTTCTTTCATTCGATCGAGACACAATTTCCCATATTTTTCGAGAGGGAAACCAGGTCGTGACTCTTTAGCTTCCGAGGCTGGGACCAACGACATTATCGGGAGTATGGATCTTCAGACTTGCCACGTCGTTCGCGTGGACTACTTCAGACTGACAGATATGGCCTTCCATCGGTTAGAGGATTTGACTACGAAGAAGACAATTGGCTTGGGAAGGCAGAGTAACGTCCTATATTACATTTCACAAAGACCACAATACATCATACTATTAGTAGATCAACTAGTCTATGGCATAGACGTCTTGGGCACCCTTCACCTCACCTCTTCAATTCCTAGCACAAATTATTTTAGAAATTAGTTTTGATTCCCACGATATTTGTGATGTTTGTCATTTGGCAAAACAATCTAGATTACCCTTTAAAGTTAGTCAAATTTTTAGCAATAAACCATTTGATTTGATTCATTGTGATAAAAAAAAAAATCATGAAAGTGAAGAAGACGGTGGTGGGGATGAAGGGACTAGAGATGAGGAGTCTGAACATCCTCTCTCGATCCTTTGAAGGTTTAAGTAAGCCTCCTTCTAAAAAATCAGATTCTGATTTTTATGTTAATTCTGAGTAATCTTTGGAGTCTACTCTTATCCCTCCTCCAACAAAAAGAGTTACAAGGGCTGAAAAAAGAAAAGGTAAAATTGGATAGGCTACTGAAGAGCCCACACCTGCTGGTCAGAACAGGCCACCCACTACCTCATGGGGTGCCTATAGAGTACTGCATACTCCTAGTTCAGACCCGCAGATGTTCAAACTTGAAACATTAACCAGATGTAGACACTCTGTTAACCCCCTCAATTACTTTTTTCTTTTTGAGGTTGTTGAGAGCCAATTTCTTTCATTTACCTCCTATAGCAAGTTCATCATTGAGTGCAAGGTGGCAATTCATGAATTTAGTTTGTTTGATTTGGTTAAAATTGTTGATTTTCATAAACCGCATAATCTGTTATGTTTTTCTAGTCCGGTTAATAAGACTCTTGTCAAGGAATTTATGGCAAATGTTCCAAAAAATTTGGGTGAGGTCGACAATGAATTTAGGTAGCAAGTATATGTTAGAGGAAGACATGTTACTTTCGGTCCTAACTATCTAAAGGAATGGCTAAGGATGAATGCCGTGGATGTCACGAGTGGTGAGGAATTGACCAAGGACAATATTGCCCAAGATATGACTAGCTCTGGCTAGACAAAAACTGGCGAACTGACTGCTTCTAGACTTTTGCCAAAACGAAAGTCCTCCACCGAATATTAATGAACAATATTGACCCATTGACTCATAGATCAGACATTTCAGGAGACATGGCTGTTATGCTATACAAGTTGGGAATGAGGTTGACAGTTGATTGGGTCAAAATAATTTTTGAAAGAATTGTGTATAAATGGCTGAGAAGGGCCAAGCAGTATAGACTGCTACATCCAGCTCTAATCTATCACTTTCTTTTTCTCTAAGGAGTGCCTGCAATGGATTCAGATAGGTTCTCTGAGGATATTCTAGCATTAGGTGTCTATGAATTTACAAATTTGGGTGGAACACCACACCATATCCCTTTCCCAAGGTTCTAAAGCACATTATGTCTTCTTTCGTTTAGATGTACTGGAGACTCCGCTGGGGTTGGTAAGAACTCAGGTAGAACAACTTTTTACCCTAATCAAATTTTTTTTTGATCAGTTTAATTTCATGTGTAGGGTCTTGACTAAAATTGAATATCTGGGAGATGAGCCTATCAAGTCTGTATACCACATAGTCACGCTAGAGTTCTCTGAACACATTAAATGTTAGATGGATATTCCAGGTACTAATCCAGTGGTTAGGCCAACTGCTCCTCCACCTGATGCTCCTATGCCAACTGCCACTCCACCTTCTACTCCATCCCACACCCCTACTCGCAAGAGAGACGGAAAATCATATGTATCCTGTGCAAAGAAGTCCAGACCTCCCATAAGCGATCGTTTCTAGTTCATCTTCTAACGCTCTAACTATTTAGTTCTGCCTGATCATGGATGACTGTATTAACTATTATACTCTGCTTTGCTTCTGTTTTCTCTCCACCCTGCTATTTCCTTTGGCTGTTTTATTACAAAAATGGGGAGTAGTATTATTTTTGAGTTTGTGGTGGTTTGATGGTTAAACTTTGATGCTACTTTGCTAATGGGGAGCAATATTAAGTTTGTGTCTAATGTGTGTGGTGTTTGCAAATATTGTTTACTCATATGATCAGTGAGCTTAACTTCTTTGCATGAGTTTTTGGTTTACACACTAAGGGGGAACCATAACCATTATATGATGATGCTCATGTTTTCTGTAATTGTTTCTCATGCCGTAACACACACCATACATACATTAAAAATCCGATAGTTAGATTTTTGTAATAAAGCAATGCCAAAATGGGTGATTGTTGGAAAAATATGAGTCATATTTTTTCATCTTTTTATAGTGGCTCACTTATTTAAAATTAATGATTTTATATGACAAAAGAGGAGGTTAGCGTTTTAGTTCGTCTGTCACGTTGTTGTCGATTTGATCGATGCGATAGTAAGAAGATTATTTCCTGAATAGTAGGTTGTGATTTTATTATTTTTACTTATATAAAACAACCTGATCAAGTGAATTTTAGGAACATCCCACTTATAGGTTAAATGATCTTTACTTATTCTCTTAGATTTGTTTAGGAATGAAATATTTAAAGATAATCTTGAGTTTCCTAAATACCTTCCTTCTACAAATCTAGAATATATTTTTATATATTCTTTCCTATTAATTGTCTTACCATTCTTATTGCAGATTTTTAGGTAAGAAATAATTTCTAATTTGATTACTACTTTACGTATTAGTAAGAGTACAAATCAATAAGGAATTAAGCTTTGAAAAATATTATTGTGTTCTTGTTCTTCAAGCATTGATGCGGCCGAATCTATTGAAGGTGAACTAGACATGGTGCTTAATTGATTAACTTTCAAAGGCAACGTTTTCTTCAAAGTCATTGAATAATCCAAAACAAATTAGTGCCCAATGAACAATTCCATATCTTGATTAATCTACTTGGAGTGAAGTTAAGAACGGGGGTCTTGAATCCAAGTGGTAGTTATGTCAAGTACAATAGGGAAGTGGCGATAAAGTCAAGACTGGTGGGTTTAATTCCACTTCATCAACAAGTCAAAAGAAGAAGTATCAAATGGAGTTAATCTATATTCTTTTGATTGTTATTTTCTTAATTTTGAGAAATTACAAAACCGGATACTATTGTATTTTTAATCAAGATTATTAGTTGATTGTTTTTACCCATGGCATAGGGGCCCGTGGATGTTTCCCTTCGGGGTACCACATTATATATATCTTGTGTTCATATTTAATTATTTCAATTCCGCTCTAAATAAATTAGGTTAACGAACACTACTTTGATTTGCAAGTCACGCTGTAAGAACTATTTCTCAATACAATGCGCTAGTCTTGATCGATTCATCTCATCGCTCATTTAATTAAGATTAAAATTATTTTTAATTTAATTAATCTAGGTTTTATAACTTTCAACTCTTAGGTTTGTTAGTCTATAGGATTAAGATAATGGGTCTGTTTGAATTTGGATATAAAGAATGGGTTCAATTTGTGCATGTAATTTCAATATTTAAAAAAAATTAAAATTTTGGGCCCTCAAACTTTTTGGGCCTCAGCCCTACTTCCTCATTTGCCTCATAAAAGTCCGGGCTTGCGTTGAGGAATTTCATGCACAACATCACCTTGTAAATAAATTCTCACTCCACTTTCATAAGCTTTGCTCATGTTGAGCTTCAAAGCCAAATATCCAATTTTTTGGAAAGAGTGCATGATCTCAAACACAGCTATTACGTTGTCCGTAATAAATCTACTTGGTACATAGGCACTCACGGAATGGGGTTATGATATATGATAACACATTTTCCATTCGATTAGCCACGATTTTAGCAATTATTTTGTATATACCATTGAATAAACTTTTAGGCCCAAATTCACTAATGTTTCTTACAAATTTAATTTTCAAGATGAGCACAATAAATGTATCATTAACTGATTTTAAGGATCAACCTCATTCAAAATCTCCAAGCAGAATTTTGTTACTGACTAAAGTACAATTTCCCGATTTCCTTGAGGCCTAGGGATTTAAGTGGCCAAATAATAAATAGTGCCTCACACACCACTTCCCCATTAAATAGCTACCCAAGTAGTCTGCTAGTGTTCAAAAGTTAGCATCGTCCTCCAATCACTAAGTTGCTCCCGGAAGTTGGCCAATGCCGGCCGGTGAAGAAGTGAATATTGTTGAGAAATAATATGTGAACACATCTTCAATTTTCATCATATCCTTCCCGCTAAACACCTCTTCATCAATCAAACCCAATATTTCATTTTTAGCTTTTTGCTCGATTGCCTTTCAATGGAAGAACAAAGTGTATTCTATATCTCCCAACGCAAGCTACTCAACTGTTGCTCGTTGTGCCAATACATCTCATCTTTTTGTACGACCCACTAAGCTCTAGTTCCAGTTGTCTAACATTCCCCCTGCTCCACCAGGCCAAGCTTTCTCGAGTACACGTTGTTTAGTGCTTGTCTCACCTTGTGAATGTGCTTGACTATAGGGCCTCCCATCGATCTCCTCCATCTATGAAGTTGTATCGCACAATAGCCCGACTTCTGTCTTATTCCAATTTCCTCCGCCATTGTCCATTCATAAATGATAGTTTCACTACAACTATCATGTGTAACCTCAAATGCTCAAATCGAATATGTTTTGGCTTTGCCTACCTCTTGACATAGGCATTTGCGGTTCATTATCTAACAAGAGAGCTCTATGGTTGGAGCCATATAACTCCTTGTGAGTTATTCTCGCTCTGCGATACAATGGTCTCTATTCGGACAAGGAACCACATGATCCAATCAAACCGGATATATATCTCTCGTATGTACAATAGAATCCCAAACCCCAAGTTCACACTTATGGGCGTCTCATCGGAAGTTGACCATAGATTGGTCGACTATAGAAGACCCACATTCCTTCTTCGACATAGATAAAATCTCATTGAAGTGGCCCAAGAACAATGTGGGCTATGAACTCACTTGTATGAGTGACGAATAAAGTCCCAAGCTGTGCCACCGTAGACTTTGCAACTTGGTTCTCCAAAAATCGATAAATCTCCAACCGTAAGTTGAGCCTATAGAGATATGAACATCAATATGACACAAAGAAAACTCGATGAGATTAACCACCTAGTTGTCCAACCATAGCAAAAATTAGTGTTCTAAACAGTGCGCAAATGCGTCGATTAGGCGTGAATAGGTGTGAAGCATGGAAAAAACACCACGCATGGCTTAAATGCGTTTAAAATGCGGTCAACACAATGTTGATGCGTAACACTCGATTAGACTTAAAAATGCACGATTCTGTTTGGGCCTACATAAAATTAATTAAAATTCAAAAACACAATTCTACCCAAAAAATCCAAAACCGAATAAAATCCAAAAGTCCAATTCAGAAAAATTAAAACCCCAAAACCCAAAAATTAAACGCAAAATCCTAAAAATTCAACGCATTAGCGCTCAATTTAGAATAGTGGTAGGAAATTATTAAGTAATTTGTGGTACTTGTAATTTGAGACCCATATATTGTTGAAAACATGAAATTTGTTCATTTGGTCTATAAATTTATTTATGTTATGTATTATTTTATTTATTTTTTTGTCTTAGAATAATTCAAATTTTATTGAAATTCAAAAACGTATTTTGGCACCTAGGTGGCCTAAGCACGCCTAAGCTTATAATGCTTGATGCTTTACCTAATAAATCACGCACACGTATTTTAGAATCTTGGCAAAAATAGACCACCAATATGTCCCATGTTGTCCACATGAATACCATTTGAAAAACCCAATGATTTTCTAACGCTCTCTACTTTGGCGACGAGGTACAACTTTGTTAGGATTAGAGAAATAAATAAAGAGCGAAAAATAAAGAACACGAGGATTTATACAAGTTCGTCTCAATGTTAGATTACATCCTGTCTTCAGCAGCTGCAGTATTTTTACTATAATGAATGATAATTATTGTTTACAAGAGATCACTCCTATATATAACAACCCAATGAAGGTTCTTAGCAATAATAAAATTATAAGGCAATCCAATGAAGGTTCCTAGTTATAATGAAATTCTAGGGCAACCTAATTACAAAGACAAAATTTCAAAAACACCATTACTTAAGCAAATAAAAATTAGGCTCCATAGCTTGACAATCTCTCTCTTAGAGACTAATCAATCATCAACTCATTCCTCTACAGCCGGCCAGTACACCTCATCCAATCTTCAATGGAGAAGACCAACTGAAGTTGCACACAACTTTAGTTTCTCAATGATAACTTGAGTCTTTTGTCAATATATTACTAGGATTTTTGGCTGCTCTGAATCTTCTCAAGCGCTAAGTTTCCATCCTCCAAAAATGATACGATAAAGTGATAATGAATTTGTATAAGCTTCATCCTCGCATGATAGATATGATTTTTTGCTAAGTGAATAGCACTTTGATTGTTACAATGCAACACACTCTTTCCATGCTTGTGACCCAATTCTTTCAAGAAAGACTACAACCATATCATCTCTTTGTTAGCTTTAGTCACGTTAATATACTCTGCCTCAGTAGTGGAAAGATCATCTATTTTCTGTAACTTAGACACCCAACTAATTGTTGTACCACCCAATGTGTATACATATCCAGTAGTACTCTTCCTGCCATCAATGTCTCCGGCCATGTCAACATCTACAATGCCCTATAATCCCAAGCCTGATTTTTTGAAACACAAGGCTGAATCTATAGTACTTCTCAAGTACCTGAGAATCCAATTTACTACATCCCAATGTTGTTTTCAGGATTAATGTTGTTTTCTGGCATTACTAATATATCTACTCACAACTCTCACTGCATGTGCTATGTCCAGTCTCGTACACACCATGGCCTACATAAGACTTTTAATAGTAGATGCATAAGGCACCTTGATCATGTAGGCTCGCTCCTGATATATAGAAGGTAATTGTTCATTAGATAGCTTGAAGTGACTAGCCAAATAAGTACTCACTGGTTTTGATTTATCCATCTTGAATCTACTCAGCACCATCTTCACATACTCTTCCTACGACAGTTTCAATATATCCACGTCCCTAGTAATTCTCATCCCAATGATTTGTTTTGCAACACCCAAATCCTTCATTGCAAACCCCTTGGACAACTCCTCTTTTAACTTGTCAATTTGTTGTTTGCAAGCTCCTGCAATCAACATGACATCAACATATAGGAGTAAGATAATATATGAGTCACTAAGGTTCTTCATATATAAACAATGATCTGTTTGGCACCTCATGAAGCCATTACTACCTATAAAGCTATCAAACTTCTTATACCATTGTCTCGGAGCTTTTTTAAAGCCATACATGCTATTTTTAAGTCTGTTCACCATTTCCTCGTCTCCCTATACTTTGTAATCTTCTGGACGCTTCATGTAAATTTTTTCCTCCAAATCACTATGAAGAAAGGTTGTCTTTACATCCAATCGCTCTAAGAGTACATTTTCTTCTGCCACTCATCAAAGTACTGTTGTGATTGTAGTTAATTTCACCACAAGAAAGAACATCTCAGTGTATTCAATGCCTTATTTATGTTGAAATCCCTTTACAAACAACTTTACTTTATATCACTTGCTGCCATCATGTTCTTTTTTTATCCAGTAAACCCATTTATTTTGCAAAGCCTTATTTCCTTTTGGTAACTCTTTCAATGGAAATGTCTTATTGGTCAATAATGGGTCAATCTCATCCTTTGTGGATGACTCCCACTTGATTGATTCATCAACTTGCATGACTTTACTATAGCTTTCTAGTTCACCTTTGTCAGTTAGTAGAATATAATACAACATTGGAGAGTATTTGTGTGGAGGTCTAATTGTTAGATCTCTTGAGCCCAGTTTCAGAAGTGCTCTGATTTTCTTCAAGGGCTATATTTTCTCCACCGTTAGTTTTATCCGCCTCAATCACTAGAAGGTCTTGCAATGGAATCACCTCAAACTTCTTAACTTCAGGATTTGTACTTTTGGGGTGTCCTGCCAACCTATTATTGTACAAGACACCTTCATTGAAGATCACGCCCTTGCTCCTAATAACCTTTTGAGTTTGGTCATCCCATAAATGTTAACCAAACTTGGTATCACCATAGCCATTAAAGAAATATTTTTTAGATTTAGCGCCCAGCTTGCTTCTATCAACACAATCAATGTGAATATAAGAAACACAACTAAATACTTTCAAGAAAGAAAGATTTACTTTTTTACCGCTCCAAACCTCCTCTGGTAGTTTATCGTTCAATGGTGTTGAAAAACCTCTGTTGATCAAATAGGATGCAGTGCTTCCATCCTCAACCCATAACATCTTTGGCAACTAAGAATGTAATCTCATACTGGTCTTCTTCATCTTGATTCCATTGTCGGCATAATACTTCTTGAAATTATTATCTACGTATTCTCCTTTATTATATGACTGTAGGCACTTCACCTGTCTCATTTTCAACCATCGCTTTCCATCTCTCAAAGGTATCAAAGACATCAGATTTATTCTTCTAAAAATAAACCCATATCTTCCTGCTTGAGTCATCAATGAATGTCACATAATAATTTGAACTTCCAAAGAAATTAACAGTTGAAGGTCTCCATACATCTGTATAAATCAACTCTAATTTTACAGCTTTTGGCTCTCTTCCTATTTTAGTGAAGCTAACTCTTTTTTCTTGCCGAAAATATAGCCTCAACACAAATTGTGTTCAACAGATCTCAGCCATGGTAGCTTTCCTTTAGATTGAAGTACTTTCATTCTCTTATCGTTCATGTGTGTGAGCCTATAGTACCACATATCAGAATTAGCAGCGGATTCAACAACAATAATAGTATCTCTGGGATTGGGTAGTCATGCAAATAGTTTCCCTTTTAGTACCTCGTGTGACAATCAATGCACCCTGGACTGTTTTTCAAGAAAAAATCACATCGTACGAATTTATTCTGTACGTTTTAGCGTGCTACCTCAATGTACCCAGGATAATATTTCAAGAAACTTTGGCTATGTTTTTCACCTCACAAATGACATAGCTAAAGTCTAAAATTTTAACATGTTATAGTCGAAGGTCCCAAGTAATTATAGTTCAAATATTTTAATATTTGGAGTACATTTGAATGGTCAAATAAATTATGGGGACACCTATTGTAGTTTAAGTAAATCCTAAAATTTTAGAAGTTAATTTTTTTCCATACATGCTTGTTATTTTTTGTAATAGTTAAATCCTAAAAAACACATTCAAGGGCACGGAAAACCTATTGGAGTCGTCAAATATTATTTTTAAGAATTTTAAGTGACCATCTTGGAGTTGAGAGAAAATTTTTACTTTCAGAGACTCGTGTAAATTTTCAATTTTTTTTATTTATCTTCATTATATTGTGTCAAGTTAAAAAATTAGAAATTAGGATTTTTGAATTTAGTTGTCGTTTCTCGCCATCGCTGGCGCTTACACCAACTCTAAGGTAAAGAATGTTGGATAATTTTCTTTTTTTGTTTAAGTACGACATAAATGAAACTTATATTTGTGAAATTCTACATTTGTTTCATTTACGATAAAATTTTATGTAGGGTTGAAATTTTTTTAAGTGGATATTGAATTTTTTGCGCTATAAATGTTATGAAAAATGTGATTACATTTTATGAAAATTTATTTTAGTCCTCGGAATTAACTTAAAAGATAATAGAAACCCACCCAATCGGATTCTTCATAATTGGTATTTCAGACATTGTTCCTCCAAGTGAGTACTATCTAGAACATGCCGAAGCGGTAAGAAATGATTAGATATTTTTAGCTTTAGATCTCAAATTGTTGATTGGCCATCATGTCGGTACCTAGAAGAAGACACATATCAGGGCAATGAGCTATAATATGGTGACAACCGATGCTGAGTCCATTGCACATCTGGCTGATTTATTGATTGGCCTGAAAAAACTGATTGCAATAGAGATTAACTATTACGTTGTTATTGTTTCTAGCGCAACGCATTCGTTTATATTTGATGCATGCCTAGCTAAGATTAATATTTCATGTTAGAAAATCGATAGTGTACTAGAAGTTAATATGCCATCAAGAGGAAGAGTAGATACTAATAAATTAGTTGGAGATGTTTGGATAGATTTTGATGAGTTGGTATTGACAATATATCTGCATGTTATAAATGTGATATTTTGATATCATCTTGGGTATGGGTTGGTTGGGTAGTAATGGTGCTACCATTGTATGTTTTGAGAATGATGTAATTTTTCAAAAATCGGAAGAGAAGAAGTTCAAATTTTATAGGTCGAAGATTAAAGAATTTCCCCACTCATCTCAGCTTTGTAGGCATAGAAGTTTCTAAATAAACGAGATTGTCAAGGGTTTCTTGTCAATTTCACTAGAACCTCATCTGAAGAATTATCAATGGATAATGTGCTAGTGGTTTGAGAGTATGCCGACATGTTTCTAGATGACCTATTGGGTATCTCGCTTGATAGAAAAGTGGAATTCACGATAGATCTGAAACCTAAAAGCATCACCCATGTTTAAGGCTATGTATTGAATGGCACCAAAAGAATTGCAAGAGTTAAAAATGCAATTAGAAGAGCTAATGGATTTATCAGACCGAGTGTTTCTCTGTGTGAATCCCCATTTCTCTTTGTAAAGGAAAAAGATGGGTCGATGAGGATGCGTATCGACTACTGTGAGCTTAATAAGTTGACGATCAAGAATGAATATCTCTTTTCTAGAATTGAAGATTTGTTTGATCAATTGAAGGGAGCTTCAATGTTTTCAAAGATTGACTTGAGGTCGAACTATCATCAACTCAAGACCAGGCAATCGGATATACCAAAGTTAGCATTTCAAACTTGCTATGGGCATTATGAATTTATTGTATTTCTCTTTGGACAAACGAATGCTCCTGTGGTATTTATGGATTTGATTAACTGGGTCTTTCATCAGTATTTAGATTGGTTCATCATCATATTCATTGATGAAATCTTGATTTATTCAAGAAATCTCGAGCAACATCAAAAACACTTGAGGACAGTATTGGAGACTTTGTGGAGGAAATGTTTGTATGCCTAATTTAAGAAATGTGAATTTTGATTGGATTGAGAAGAATTCATTAGTCATGTTGTAATGACTAAAGGAATTGAAGTTGATCCATCAAAAGTTAAGGTTGTGTCAAACTGGCCAGCACCGTTGAATGTTGGAGAAGTGAGAAGCTTTCTAGGTTTAGCCAGCTATTATTAGTGATTCATAGAATGATTTTCTAAAATAGCTAGACCAATGATGTAGTTGACTTAAAAGGATGTTAAGTATGTTTGGTCCGAGAAATGTGAATAAAGTTTTCAAGAGTTAAAGGACAAGCTAGTGTCTGCACCAGTACATACTAGCTTTACCCAAAGGTTCAAAAGGCTATGTAATTTATAGTGATGCATCAAAGGTCAATTTGGGTTTTGTGTTGATGCAACATGGAAAAGTGATAGCTTATGCTTCAAGGCAATTGATGCAGTATGAGAAGAATTATCCGACGCATGATCTTGAACTTGCAACGGTAGTTCACGCATTGAAAATTTGGCACCATTACCTTTATGAAAGCAAGTGTGAGATTTGCATCGACAATAAGAGTCTCAAGTACTTTTTCACTCAAAAGGAATTGAATATGAGGCAACGACAGTGGTTGAAATTGGTAAAAGACTTTGACTACACTATCATGTACGATGCTTTAAGCATAAAGAATATGGCTCATTTGTCAGCACTACAATCGACACAAGATAATATGATCAAGGACTTTGAGAATTTGATAATTGAAGTTTTAGCACCGCTAGTAGGGGCATCAATGATAGCAAGTCTAATAGTAAAGCCACCACTCAGAGAGAGAATTGTGACAGCTCAGAAGGATGATCGTTTCTTGAAAAAGATCATGGATGAAATAGGAACTGAAAAGAGGAAAGAGTTTAAAATAACTGAAGACAATGCATTGATGTTCAAAGGTCGGTTATGTATGCCTAAGGATGAAGGTCTAAGAAATGAGATTTTATATGAAGCTCATTCCGCTCTTTATGTGGCACATCTAGGTAAACTAAAATGCATAAGGATTTACTTAATACATTTTGGTAGAGAAACATGAAAGGAATTTATAGCTTGTTTAGTGTCAAAATATTTGGTGTGTCAATAAATGAAGGCGGGACATCATAGACCATCAAGGTCATTAAATCCAATTGATATACCTGAGTGGAAGTGGGGAAAAATCACAATGGGTTTCATTGTAGGTTTTCCTAGATCGGCAAGAGGTCATGATGCCATCTGGGTTGTAGTAGACTGTTTGACAAAATCTTTCATTTTCTACCGATCCAAATGAATTTCAATTTGGAACAGTTAGCACAGTTGTATGTCAAAGAAGTCGTTCGACTTCATGGAGTACTAGCATTCATTGTATCTGACAGAGATCCAACATTTAAATCAAATTTCTAGAAAAGTCTTCAAGGAGCTTTGGATACTAAATTGAAATTTAGTACGGCTTATCATCCTCAAACCGACGAGCAATTAGAACGGACTATTCAAATCCTTGAGAATATGTTAAGAGCACGTGTCTTGGATTTGGGTGGTAAATGGGAAAGTCACTTCCCATTGGTGGAGTTCACTTATAATAATAGCTTTCAAGCTACCATCGGCATGGCACCGTATAAGGCATTGTATGGTCGTCGATGTCGTTCTCAAGTTTATTGGGATGAAGTTTGTGAAAGAAGGATTTTGGGTCCAGAGTTGATTGAGAAAACAGTAGAAATGATAGACAAGATCATGTCTAGAATTAAGACATCGCAAGACTGTAAAAAAAGTTATGCCGATCAAAGAAGAAAAGAATTAGAGTTCGGGGTTAGCGAGAAAGTTTTTCTCAAGGCAGCCACAATGAAACTTCAATTTAATATTGGATTTATTATCTTTAATCATGTAAAGTACAAGGAAAACCCAGATGTTGTTTTGGTTGCCTTTTGGAAATTTAAAGAAGAAGTTGCTTAATTTCATTTTTGAAATTTCAGCTTTCTGTTCCAGCTTTGAAAAATTACAACTCTCTGCATGTTTGAAATGTTTGAGTAAAATTAGTGGTTATGTATAGCCTTATATGTTTTCTAACAGCAAGAATTAGAATCACTCAAAAACCACGTCGTATGAATTTATTATGAACGTTTTAGCGGGCTACCTTAATGCACTCGGGACAGTTTTTCATGTAACTTTGGCGATATTTTTGACCTGCGAAACTACATAGTTAAGGTTTGAAATTTTAAATTGTTGTAGTATTATGTCCCAAGTATTTACAATTCAAATATTGTAATTTTTGGAGTATGTTTGGTTGGTCAAATAAATTTTGGCGACACCTATTGAGGTTTAGGTAAAAACCTTAAATTTTAGAAGTTAATTTCTTTTCTCTTGCACGCTTGTTACTTTCCGCAATAGTTGAATCTTTAAAAAAGATTCAAAGACACACAAAAACCTATTTGGAGTTGTCAAATATTATTTAACAATTTTTAAGTGACCCTCTTGGCTAAGAAAATCCAGGGCCTTACAATGGATCTTCGGTAAAGTCCAATGGTTAACTACTCTTCCCAAATACTTGTATTTGGGACCTGTTCTAGCCTTTTCAATTACCAAACTAATTTCATACTTAGAAGAGTTGTCCGAAATCAAGATCTGGAACTTGGGTTGACCTTGTTTCTTGTCCTCGTTGAGGTAGAACTTTAGAGCCTTTTTGGGGTGGCTTATAAGCATCTAAAGGAAATAACCCACCCTAAACATGCATTTAATGTTAGGATTAGAGAAATAAATAAGAGGCAAAAAATAAAGAATACAATGAATTATGCATGTTTAGCTCAATGTGAGACTACTTCCTGTTGTTAGCCGCTACAGTGTTTTCACTATAATGAATGATGATTATTGTTTACAAGAGATAAGTTCTATATATATCAACCCAATGAAGGCTCCCTAATTATCATTAAATTCTAAGGCAACCCAATAAATGTTCCCTATTTATAATGCAATTATATGACAACCCAATGAACATTTTCTACTTATAATGAAATATTAGGACAGCCTAATTACAAAGGCAAAATCTCAAAACACTCTTAATTAAGCAAATAGAAATTAGCAGGATTTTGTCAACATATCAGCAGGACCAACTGACGCAA
This sequence comes from Forsythia suspensa, assembly GCA_023638005.1. NCBI lineage: Eukaryota > Viridiplantae > Streptophyta > Magnoliopsida > Lamiales > Oleaceae > Forsythia > Forsythia suspensa. The sequence goes on along the minus strand of CM042670.1, from coordinate 20,628,939 downwards.
CTTCAATTTCTCAATTGTAACAGTGTTTGTCAACATATCAGTAGGATTTTGACTGTCCTGAATCTTCTCAATCACTAAGATTTCATCCTCCATACCGATCTGATAAAGTGATAACGAATATGTACATGCCTCGTCCTTACATGATAGACATGATTCTTTGCTAAGTGAATAGTACTTTGACCGTCACAATGCAACACACTCTTTCCATGCTTGTGACCCCATTCTTCCAAGAAAAACTGCGACCGTATCATCTCTTTGCTAGCTTCGATCACGGCAATATACTACCGCCTCGATGAGTAGAAAGAGCAACTATCTTCTACAACTCGGAAACCTAACTAACTGCTGTACCACCCAATGTGAATACATATCCAGTAGTACTCTTCCTGTCATCAATGTCCCCGGCCATGTCAGCATCTACAAAGCCCTGTAATCCCAAGCCCGATTTTTAAAACACAAGGCTAAATCTGTAGTACTTCTCAAGTACTTGAGAATCCACTCTAGTGCCTCCCAATGTTGTTTTCTAGGATTACTCATATATCTACTCACAACTCCCACTGCATGTGCTATGTCCAATCTTGTACACACCATGGCATATTGTTGTGAAAATAATGTGAATGCAAGTGTACAATATCGCAAACAAGTAATAAATTGGACCTATTGAGTCCAGATTATTGTTCCCACAAAAACTATCTTATTTAGATACTAGTTAAATTAATCGTAATGCTAATTTATTTAAAACAATTTGAATTGAGTTGATTTGAAAGATTTAAACTAGAACTATGAATTTAAGGAAATAATATAATAACTTATGTAAAAGCAAATAACAAGAATTTAGAAAAGAATGATGGTTAAAGCGTTTGGACAAACGAATTTACCATAGTTGTCATATCTAATTTCTCCTCTCAAGATTTGTTTCTAAAGTTGTATTCGGTCGAATTCACGAATTTAACCTAATTTACGTCTCTCGAGTTCAAATTATTCCTATCTAATTAAGTCAACTTAGGCAGTCAGAATGGTCCTTAATTAGATGCATTAATTCTCCTAAGAATTCAATTCAGACCTCAGCAATAATAAAAGTGTATCTCTACCTTTTATCCAATTGCCGAATTTTACTACGTGGTCTATATTAATAATTTGCTTATCAGTTCATTACAATTCACAAGATCAATGAAACAATGGCCAGTTATTCCAAGCATTAAGAGAAGAGAAGTAAAATCAAATACTTAAACAATTTATAAGTCAAAACTTGAGATTCGAAATTAAAGAATTAAAACTAGGCTACATCGTTGATCCAAACTATGAATTTAGCTACTCATGATTCGGGAAGAAGAAAACATTAGAAGATTTGAATACATAACCGGGTTTGAAGAAAAGATGAAAAGATGTTGATTATCTTGCACCAAGATATCTTGATCTTCACGTTCCAATCTTCTTGATCCTGGTCGTTCTTCGTTTTCTTCGCCGTTCTTTTCTCCGTCTTTTCTTGTGTTCTCCAAAGAATTAACCCCCTTATTTTGACCTAGGTTAGGTCTTTATATAGTGTTTTACTAATTTAACAACTCATGTACATGAAAGACGAAAAAAGCCCTGACTGGAATTAAAAATAAACCATAAAACACCCAGACGCTATTTCCACTGTCAACCGCAGTTTGACCACGGCAATCAGAAAATAAATTCCAAATTTGGTTCCAATCCATATTTTCACACTTCGATTGACAGCAAATTTTAACCAGTATCTCATTACACCATAAACTTCATGATGTCCAAGAAAAATATAGGAAACGGACTATGGTGATCTCAATTAAAATTGATCGAAAATCATAAGGAAAAATAAGCTAAAAGGTGTAAAAAATTTGTCGTAAGCTAAAAATAAAAAAATAAATTAATAAGTGAAAAACAAAAAGAAATAAAATTAGCTAATGAAAGGGATAGAAACTTGGGTTGCCTCTCAATAAACGTTTATTTAAAGTTATTAGCTTGAATTTATGCAACAATAGTTTCATAACAGTTTGAATAGGTCTTTGGAGGACTTACTTTGCTTGCATCAATTAACATTTCATCATTTTTCGTTTATCTTCCAAAATTTGATTTTGCCCTTCTCATAAAAATATGATTTTATTTTACTACCCTACTTGAACTCAACTATGAAAACTTCAACTTCCTCATCATCTTTGATTACAAAATCAATTTCAGAAGAAAGGTGGAAGTCGGAGAATTGATTGATAGGTACAACATTATTAAATGTCACTTTCTCATTTTGCACATTTAGGGACAACTTCTTCTTTTCCACATGCTATTCTTCTCTAGTTGGTGCTTCCTCAGGTTGGATAACCGATCTATTATCTAAAATCTCAAACAGTTGCTCATTACTTCTTGTTTTAATGATTGGCATGTGTTCCATCGGATCTGATGGGTTCGATCCCCAACAACGGCGTCAAAAACTTGTTGTCGATTTTAATCCCACAAGTGAACGGATCGTTAAGAAGTAATATAATAATGAGAAAAATATTGAACCCACGAGGACTGGCAATTAATTGTATAATTAGAGTTTTAAGAAAATTAAAACACATATTATTTATGATTTCAATTTCTAAGATTATCCTATTCTAATTCAACTGAGTCTCAATTATCACGTACACGAAAATAGAATACTTATCAAATTCAAGTTTTACTTGCACTAGGATTCACAAATCCACTGTCACGTTTCAACAATTAATTGTCAATTACTCGTCTTTGCAAATAATTGCCCTAGATCGAAAATTGATGATCCAAATATAATCAAAAGCCTCTCTCGACGGTCAATCAATTCTATACCTCCATATGAACCTAACTATCTCTAGATAAATTTCGAACCCAAAGGCATGCATTTGATCACAACGATCATCCGAAAAGATTTCATAAAGCATAATAGTAATCTCTATCTAATATTGGACCCTATGTTATTTATTACCACGTGCTCACCTAAATTGAATATCTCGAAATCAATCTAGACCACAAAAATGTTTTAATGGCGATTGAACATCAAAACAGAAATAATGAATAATAAATAATCAAACCGGAATCAATAAATTTATGAAAAAAATAACTTGTAATTAATCAAAAACACGAAGTTTCATCATTTATACAAGACATAAAGGATCTAGCGTGGACGTGATTCGTATGAATATAACGATATTAATGAAAGAATTCACGAACCGGAAGAAAAAGAAGAAGAATGGATACCACCCTTAATCTTGAATTTATCCAAAATCTATGATTGCACCGTGATGAATGTTGCCTAAGAATTCCTATTTTCTTACTCTTGATCTCTATTTTTTCTTCAATTGCATAACTCCTTCAAAAGACCTAGAAGATGTCTCTTTATAGTCCTTAGGAAATCTTCAAAGCCGTGTCTTAAAAGAATCATAATCCCACTTAACTTTAGAAAATCGCACTTATGACTTTCCTTTAGCGTAAGTCGCACCTAGGTCGTACAAAGCATTGTGCTACTTAGGTGTGACATTTTTCCAAAACTTACAATTTGGTCCAAGTTTGGATTCTGATGTACGGTTTTGGTCCTTTCTTCTTTAAATCTTCTTGATTCAATCCAAAAGCTTCCAAATACATTCTAATTGGTCCTCACCCTTCTAAACTCTTCCAAAGTGTCCTTCCAAAATTTGAAATGTGCAAATTAGTTCCCAAACTTTTCAAAATCTAATTCTTGCTTTTGAAACTTTTGAATTCACTACAATTGCTTTATAATAGTTACAACTTATGTTTGTGCCATTAGATTAAGCGTCAATTAAGACTCAAACTCTTCTTTTTCGTTCCAAACTCATCCAAATTGGGTTTTGTACCTATGTATACAATAATTGAACTCATTTAAATAGAAATTTGCTCATATAGTAATTATATACTAAGTTTACGAGCATAAATAAGCGTGCAAAATACACTTATCACTTGCTAGGAACGGTTTTATTGCACAACTAAGAGTGGAAATTTTAGTTTAATGTTAACTATATAATTATGTGTATTAGTCACCTGAGAAAATATAGTCTTGTGTTAAGAATTTTGATGCACACTACAACACTACACGAAAGGAAGTCTATAGCGACGACAAAAGTCACTGCTAAAAGATTAGTTCCCATCATTTTTTATGTATAGTGACAATAATGTCGTCGTTGTTGTAGGTCGTCTCAATAGATTAGTACCTCTAGGTAATCAGTGACAACATGCTGTCATCTCTATATGTATTTGAATCTATACCGATGACAATGTCGCCGTTACATTGTCGTACACAATTTCTCAAAATTAGCAACGGCGTTGTCGTCGCTATTACCTTTACATTTCCTAATTATTAGCGACGACTTTGTCACTGCAATATGTGTAGGATATATAGTGACGACATTTTCGTCGCTAAAAGACATGCCATGTTTTTCTTTTAGTGACGACTACGTCGCCGCTACTAAAGGTTTTAATTTTTAAAAAAAAAAAAATAAAACAATTCAATTGTACATAAATGCTACGAATCCCCAAACCCCCTACCGTCATTCTCGCCCTCGCCAACCTCCTCCTCATCATCCTTTGGAACAACCTCAGTAATCTCTCTGTAGATTCGTTGTAAAGCGTGCAATTGTCCTCTCCATTCGCGGAGCTAGGCCTCATACATTGCAAACCGAAGATCATCATTCCAAGCATCTTCACAAAAGCGGTTGGATGTTCCTCGTCGGACGTTCGATGCTACGGTCAAATTTAGGGAGGGAAAGGCGACTTGAAACCCGTCCACAAAGGGCGTTCCTCGTCGCTTTTCCGAGAACCTCCATTGCAATGGCACTCTCGTCGACCGACACACCACCGAAAGCGACACGAGTCATTGAGTCTCCCTCACCTCAACAAATTTATCTTTGTTTAGTGAGAAAAAACAAATAATAAATAATAATACAATATCGAGATAAAATCAACAACATTAAAAATTAGAAATTTTTCCTCACATAATCACCGATCGCCTCGAATTAACCCAATTGCCATCTCGGAAGGTGTGGAAAGTCTAGAATAACTCAATAATGTCCATCCACTCACCGAGTCTCGAGGTCCTTCTACAACAATTTAAATGTGAAAGTTAGTCAAAAAAATATGTAAATGTAATGCATTGAAGATTTGTAAAATGAAAATAAAAATTTACTTGTATCTGATCGTAACGCGCGGCAGGGAAGCTCTTCGATCCCTGCATGCTTGGGTATTTAGTCTTACCCCGATTGGCCTTATTCTTTGTCTACCTTTCTTGGAGACTTACAAAATAATTGATTACGTAACTCTCAAGTTTATAAAAATATTAACATAAAAACTAAAAAACTAAATGATAGTATGTACCACGAAATTAGGAATTGTGAAGAAGTTAATGCACTTCTGCCATTCCTCGGCAGATAGCTCGCCGTATGGAATGCTTGGCCCATGCTCTTTCAAGTGATTATGTGCCTTCAGTTTGTAATCGTGATAACGATCAGCAAAGACCGCCTGGTACTTGTCGGGTGACAGATCGTCCCTGAAAATTAAAGTAGCTTTGTAATATCGAAAAAATATTCGTTAATGTATATTATATTGAACAATGTATTTAGAGAATGCGCTAATGAAAAACCACTATGGATATTACCTCAATGATGATATGTAATCGTGCCCGCTGCTCCTCTGGAACCTCTGTCCAGGAAGGGTAGCAAAGGGGCACGGTTAACCTAACTTGGTTCCCAACCAAGCGCGTAAAGTACTTCGTGTTATTTTTGATCGACTGCATTGTTTGTTCGACATTGTAAAACACGATGGAAAGCAGCCTCTTCCTGTTTACCTGCCAAATCTTTTCAAGGTTAATGTCTCAAGAGATACCCTGTCGCTTAGATGGCGGCACTCAAAAAGAACAAATATGATATATTTGAACAGAAATTCAACGATAATGAAGTTACTGTAAAATTTGTAAAATAAATAATATTGAAAAAAAAAAATTTCTTACCAGACTCCAAGGACGAATGAAGCTAGTAGGGTGGTTGATGAGGAGGATCTCCTGCACCATCACCTCTGTGGGACATGACGTCGGCCATAATAGCAACTAACAAAAGAAAACATTAATACAATAGTGTCTCGTTGTAACCCGCCCTTCTTCTTATGCCCTGCCCAATCGACCCAAGTTATAGCCCAACATTAAAGATGGGTGTAAAACTCTATGTTACTATATTTTATTTGTTGACAATTTCATTTTGTATCATTGATGACCCTATCCTTTGAGATGGCAAATCATCGTGCAATTTTATTTTATATATACCGAAATTATAAGGACATATATTTGCCACCATGTACCTTGAACTTTCATTTTCTTTTAATTGACTTACATCAATGCACTAGTTTTAGAATTTCGTCTAAGTTTTATGCATTTTGAAATTCTCAACTCAACATCCAACAAAATCTTAAAAATAAAACTTGAAATTACAGTGAAGAGGGGAAAAATAAGTAAAACCAATTAACAATTGAACTAAGAAAAAACTATTTTTAATCTAACCAACCCACTTACCAATTAACCAATTATCCACTGAAAAATTAGAATCATTATACGTATCCCAGAACAGAAATGGGAACAGATTCTGATGGATTTTGTTATAAGATTACCATTAGGATACAGTCACATAGAAAAAAAAGACCATAAGGTCTTGAGACTATGTGGTCTAAGATATACGGCCTCCATAGTGGAAATATAAATTCCCTTAATCGGGTGAGAAAAACTCGAATTGGTTCGAGTAAGAAAAACTCGGACTTGTACCTAGTGGGGCACGGTCTTCGTGTTCGATGCAGCACATTAATTATAGTTGAGAGGCTAAATATGGGGTACATGCTGCTTATGCAGAATGTTTCTGAGAATGTAATTATATCACGATAAAACGCTAATCAAAATATCATAATATTTTGAATCAAAATAAAAATTACAAAAGCCATTTCACATTTCAACCCAGCCATTTCTTCTTCTCCGGTGAAATTTCACAAACACCGGCGTCATTTCTTATCCACCGCATCCATTGTTGCCGGCGAGAGTGAGGTTTTTGGACATGGAGTCATACCCATTTCAAATTTCACCCATTTTTCTGCCATTTCTTCTCTACCAGCGAAATTTCTCAACCATCGGCGACATTTCTTATCCACGAATCCATCATCGCCGGCGAGAGTGAGGTTTTTGGACATGAAAAGCTCATTTTCATCTTCATTTGTGTCCGTCAAAATCAAAGAAATAACCAAACAATGAAAAAAAATAAAAGGGATATTCTGTGGTGCGTTTTGTTGTGCGTTTTGTGCTTCTGTTAAAATGATATTCTGGTGCAATTTATAATATACATAGGCTATTTTTAGAGAAACGAGGCCTAAAAGATAAATTAATAAGTATTATATGCCATTAATTATCACACACTCACCAAAATGATACGTACTGAATATCATTATTCACGGTTGTCAACTTTTTTATGACTAACTTTCCAAAAATGGAGCGAGGCGCAACATTTTAGATTGTCACCAAAATGCGGGTATGGAAATTGTCGGAAGATAGGCATGGAGCAGCACTTGTGTTTGATAGGTATGGAAACCGAAGTGTGGTCCTACCTACTACCCAACTATCCCGGGTTGTACCGTTTTATAAAATGAAGAAACTCGAGCACTATGACCCCCTGCGATTTTAGCTGCAAAAGGACCAATGTGTTATAACGTCAGAAGGACCACAACCAAGCTCTAGTAGTTTCCATTTGTGCATATTTTTTATGATTAAAAGTTCAGTATTTTCATATTTGATGTTACTATTTGGCACGAGGTCTTTTGTACACTTTTTATTTCGTGTCTACACTGGTACGTTAAATGTTTAATTTACATGTTAGATGTATTTTTGTCAATGTAAAATTTTTAAAATCATGGTTGCAAAATATGTTTATTATGGAGAAATTGAGCTTGGTCTATGCCCGTGTTTACTTGCATAGTTAAAATTGTTTCCTACATGATTTAATATTTGAATGTATTTTCTGCAAAATATTGTCACGATTACTAGTAATCAAACATCGACTACCCATAATCGTGTAAGTTATTTTAAAAATTGATTTTAAGGCAATATCACCTTTCTTTTTCAAAGGTGTTATTACCGTATTTTAAGGTATTATTACCCGTCATATGAACTCTTTTTGGTACTATTACCTCCATTTTTACAGCATATTATTACCGCTTCTTGAGGTACTATCACCCATCATTTAAGATTTTAGTTGTGCTGCAAATGATATATTTTTATTCTGAACTCGAACTATAAATCTATTTCTGAGAAGAGATGGAAAGGATGTTAAATTGATTTTATTCACTTTACAAGAGATCGAGTTCATATTTTAAATGTTAGTAGATTGGCTTAATCAAAGTCACCAAGTTATTTTAGCTGTCAGTGCCAATTGTTTAGGTCAATAATACCTATTTAAAGAAGAAAAAAAATTAAGCAACTTTGTGACGTCGTGGCATGCATTCCAATACTATCAAACACCAGAATTTGAGTAGAAAATATTTTTTTGCATATATTGAGTCTGCTTCTCGTAATATAGAGAGTTACAAAACATCTTCTTGGTTCGTTCTCATAATTTAGATTGCTTTTATTAATAGGAGTGGTCGTTGTATCTTAAGAGACTTGTGCCGGCAAACTATAAGTACTAGTATGGGACAATTTCATCTTAAGGAGAAAGAATTCAACTCTTACCTCGGCCGGATTTATTTTTCGAATTTCTTTCTACTATATTTTTGTTTCTACATTTATGTAAGTCGTTTTTCTACTCGTATTTTCATGCAAGTGTTTAGCACTATAATTTACACACTAACTTTACCAACACTTCACTCGTAATACTTCAACGCTACAAAATTAGCCTCTTTATATAGGCATATGTGGACAATTCTAGATACATTAAGGGCATTCGCATTTGAATATGTAAATTTTAGCAAGCCACATAGACAATAAAGTAAATATCAATTGACACATCTACATGTTAAGTTTAAGGGTTAATTACACTAATGGTCACCATTCTTTCATGTTTGTAACGATTTCATCCCCATTCTTTTTTTTAGCAGATATCATCCTCATTCTTCTATTTATACTCATAGATGGTCTCCAAATCACTATTTTTCACTATTCTAACAATTCTTGGACAATTTTGCCCCTTGACTTAAATAAATTAAAATGATAGAAAAAGAAAATAGAATGAAAGCAGCAATTGGGCCCCTAACCTTTTCAAAACTATAAATAAATCCTAAACTATTTTATTTTATACAAATAGATGTTCTTCCCCAACAAAAAAAAAAAAATCATATTTTCTCACCACCCCCACCCCACCCTAGGCACATGCTTCATACTGCAAAATCGCCACCGAGAAGTTTTGGTCACCATGACCACCGCCCATATTTCCAGAGGCCACCATAACCTGAACACCACCATTTTTTTTTCTTTTCTTTTTCTTTCCCTTTTCTAATTAGTTCAATGTATGAGTTTGCTAGATTTGGTTTTAAATTTATTTCCATTTTCTCCTAAAAATTCTCATTTATTTTGCTTGAAACAGGGGCACCGAATGGGACAATGAATTTATTGTCGACTATAGATAAATCGGGTGCTCCAACCCAAGGCTTTGCCACTCTCCCGCAGTATATCGGCGGTTATGGTTCCATCTTTAACAAAGAAGAAGTTGTTATTAGGTTTGTTTATTTAATGACGATCGTGTCATTTTCTAATTCGCTTTTGATTTTCATGTAATTTGGCTAATTGTTGGTTTCACTTATATAGAATAGATCCGAGCTTAAACCGTATGGATGACCATAATCTATGCGGGTCAAGTATTTGTGTTCAATGACTTTCCGGTGGACAAGGCAAATGAAATCATGATGCTAGCTAACGCACGTAACCACCACACCACCGCCGTTCCTCCGCCTTATATGGTCCTAACTCATTTGAATCCACCACCAACATTTGGGTTGCTACCCCTATTTTGAACATTGCCGGGGTTTTGACCGCCTTCACTACCCTCACCATCTCTTGGTTATGGTAAGCTATATATGTGTACACTATTCTAATTTCTAATGAAAATTTCCTAGTGGACAAGGCAAATGAAATCATGATGCTAGCCAACGCACACGAACCACCCATCACCGCCGTTCCTCCGCCTTTTATATGGTCCCAAGTCCAATTGAATCCACCACCAACATTTCGGTTTCTACCCTATTTCGAACACTACCCACGGTTTTGATCGCTTCACTACCCTTAGCCATCTCTTGGTTCTGGTAAGCTATATATATGTACACTATTCTAATTTCTAATGAAAATTTCTAGTGGACAAGGCAAATGAAATCATGATGCTCCACTGCACAAAACCACCCATCACTGCCGTTCCTCCGCCTTATATGGTCCCAAGTCCAACTTAATCCACCACTAACATTTCAGTTGCTACTCCTATTTTGAACATTGCCCACGGTTTTGACTGGCTTCACTACCCTCAGCCATCTCTTGGTTCTCGTAAGCTATATATATGTACAATATTCTAATTTCTTATGAAAATTTTTGGTCATGGTGACCAAAAAATTCTCGGTGGCGATTTTGCAGTATAAAGCATGTGCCTGTGGTGGGGTGGGGATGGTGAGAAAAGATGATTTTTTTTGTTGGGGAAAAACACCTATCTGTATAAAATAAAATAGTTTAAGATTTATTTGTAGTTTTGAAAGGTTAGGGCCCAATTGCTGCTTTCATTCTATTTTCTTTTTTCAATTATTTTAATTTATTTAAGTCAAGGGGTAAAATTGTCCAAGAATTGTTAGAATAGTGAAAAATAGTGATTTGGGGACCATCTGTTAGTATAAATAGAAGAATATAGATGATATCTGCTAAAAAAAGAATGAGGATGAAATCGTTACAAACATAAAAAAATGGGGACCATTAGTGTAAGTAACACCAAGTTTAATTAGTGTTTGGCTATCACATTGAATGTGTTAAATTTAGCTAGTGAGCTTTTTATTTGGCATTCTCTCTCTCTCTCTCTCTCTCTCTCTCTATATATATATATATATATATATATATATATATATATATTCCCAATGTATATATATGAGATTGGAATAAGGAAAAAAAAAGAAAATAATTAAATGTCATGTCAACTAGTTAAAGTGCTAGCTAAATTCAACAAATAAGTTAACAAATGATCACAATAAATGCACTTAACTAACATACTAATACATTCAATAGAAAACTAAATTTGACCCCTACCTAACATTTTTTTTTTGAATAAATAATAAATCAATAAAAAATGACCCCTATCTAACATATGATACTAATAATTGAATTAACACATCAAATGGAATAGCTCTATGAAATTTAGAAATGAGTAAAATAATTAAATCAATATTAAAGATTTCACGGTTTCCAAGCGCAGCCTTTTAGTTTCCAATGTGAATACCTCTTATTCCAGAGCCGTCTTTAATGCTGTGGTCATAAACAAAATTTTCATGTTCTTGAAAATTATAAATTACTTTATCATTTATAGTGTGTTTGGAAGAGCTTTTATAAAGTTTAAAAGTACTTTTTAAAAAATAAAAGTACTTTTAATTATTTTTATTGTTATTTGGTTAAAGTCAACAAGTACTTTTAACAAAAAAACAATTTAAAAAAGTTGTTTTAGAGAAGTCCAAATTTTAAGCTTCTCTAAAAAGCTCTAATTGAGCTTTTACCGAAATAATTGTAATTAACATTTAATGAACTTCAAAATTAACAAAATTACTATTAATACATAAAAAAAACATATTAATTTAATTACTACATTAATTACTTATATCAAATTGTCACTTCATATAAGTGGAAAAAAATATTAGCGTGTTAAATAATATAATACAAATTATACATAATATGTTTGATTTAAATAATTAATTACTGTTTAATCAAATATACTAAAATAATCATGTTATTATAAGTAAATTAATATATTAAATTTAATAGTTATTATAGGATATAAAAATATATGATTTCTTTTAAAAAAATAATATGAGTAATACAATAATTAATTATTGCTTAATCAAATATAATAAAATAATCGTGTTATTATAATTAAATTAATATATTAATTTTAATAGTTATTATATGATATAAAAAAATTATTTATTTTAAAACAAATAATATGAGATATATAATAAGTAATTATTGTTTAATCAAATAAATATAAAATTTATACAAAAGTACTTTTATGGTTATGCAACCAAACATTCAATTTAATATTCATAGCACTTTTTGGATTTATATTCAAACAATCAACAGCTTTTTAACAAAAGTTATATTGTTAAAAACTCTACTACCAAAAGTTCTATTACTAAAAGCTCTACTCACAACAGTTGTACCAAACGGACCTTGCATTCCAATCGTTAGAGCATCTTTAATGCTACAATGGGGAATGGAGAGGAGTATATCCAATTGGGTTGTGAATTGGAGACATTATAGTCCACATGTACAAGAGAGAGGATGTAGAGATAGAGTGGAGATAAATTACAAAAAATTAAATAGAGGATGTTTAGCACATATTTCGATGGAGATAAATTATAAACAACTAAATAGAGGACGTTTGACACACCTTCCAATGGAGATAAATTATAAACAATTAAATGGAGGATGTCTAACACACACTCCAGATGTGGAGGGTATGCTAGACATCATCTATTTTTTCTTTGCCATATAAGTATTTTAAGGTGATGTGGCACAATTTTAATATAATCCGCAGTCCCATTGGTAATGGATGCTCTTAGTGGTATGCATATTAAAATTTTTGTAGTTCTTCATAGAACTTGTACTACCTCCGATGAAGTGAACTAGACGAAGAAAATAAAAACTAAAATCCTATTTCATTGCACTATGCACGTATACCAAACATATATTAAGACTTGAGATTCCATCTTAAAATGTCAACTTTATTAGGAGGAGTAAGCCAAGTCCTTATATGATTGTTAATACTTCAGTGCTTAACAGATGTGGACTTTATCTCTTAACATGTCTCGCAAGATGTTGGCTCGTTTGAACGTACCAATCTTGGAATCCGAATGTTTGTTTGAGCTTTAGATGGATCGAATTGCTCGTTTGAACTTAATTGGCTCTTATACCATATTAAGACTTGGAGTTCCATCTTAAAAAGTCAACATTTTTAAGAAGAATAACTCAAGTCATTATACCTTAGTTAATATTTCGGTGCTTAACCGATGTTGACTTTATCCCTTAATAGCATGCTCATTACAGTTCTAGTCCTAGCAAATATAATCTCAATATTCAACACCATTAATACTGTGTATTATCAATATTACATTAGCTTTCAGGATTGTGGATGATTATGGTGTGCCAGGTGTAGAGGGACCTTGAAGATTCAGACTTTTATTGGAAAAGCCTTTAGAGGCAGTGCTTTCTACAGTACAACCTAAAACTTTTCACTTATGTCCACTTCTTCTAGTTTCATTCCTTGTTCAAATTTCACTCCCTTGACTCCTTGTTCGGTTTCGAATGAAGTTATGAATGAAAGTTGCTATTATAAGATGCACCATTCGGTAGGCCAACAGCCATCATGTACATACTCTCCTTCGTGAACCAAAGGGAATGAGTTCAAAATCTTGACCTTTGATGTCGGTTTCACAATTCAAAAACCGTCCAGGCTCTAATGAATTTAGGTTCAACCAAATAATTGAATATCTACCAATTGCCCATTTATTAAAAAGTATTTGTACATTCTTGGGGACTATATAGCCATTGATTTCAACATCAGCTTATGCCTTGTGAGGTATTAAAAAGGGCCCAAAATAATGATACCTAAATGTTTCTTTGACCACTGATTGCAGATATGGAAGCCTTGAGATGTCTGATTTTTTAACTTGTTTATTTCGTCAAACAACATCCCAAAGCTGGAAACATTGTGTAACCCTCCAGTTGGAAAAGTATTTCTAGCTTTTAACATTTTCCCAAGATTGCGAATTAATTCTGTTATTGCCCATTACATAGTGCTGGAAACAGTGTGTAACCCTCCAGCTAATAAGTCCTAGCAAAAAATTAGTGATCTATAATGTCAACGACGTCATTATTCAACAGGGAGTGTTGAAAAAATATGTGTCATATTTTTCACTTTTTATATCTTGGCTAACTTAATAAATATAATTGATTTTAATGATAAAAGAGAGCGGTCAACGTTGTGTTTTTTGGTGTGCAGTTAACGCCGATTATTGATCGACCCGGGTTGACAAGCGGATTATTTTTCCAGATCAGTAAAAGCTATGATTTTATTCTGTTTCTATACTTGATATATTCTAACCTCATGAATATTATTGACAGCTCCTTTTGTAGGTTAAAGAATCTTTTCTTATTCTTTTAGATTTGTTTAGGAAGGAAATATTTAGTTTCCTACATTCTTTCCTTCTACAAATCTAAGAATATCTTTCTATATTCTTTCCTACTAATTCTCTTACCATTCTTGTTGGATATTTTTAGGTAAGAAATAATTCCTAATTTGATTTCTACTTTAACTATAAGTAAGAGTGGAAATCAATAACGAATTAGAGCTTTGAAATATAATTTTTAGTCTTGTATTCTCTAAGCAAAATCGGCCGAATTCATTGGTGGAAAACAAGACTAGATGCTTCACTGATTCAACTTTCAAAGCAAAAAGGTTTTCTTCAAACTCATTGAAGAATCAAGAACTAATTGGTGCTCAACGAACAATTCCATATCTTGTTCAAACTACTTGACGTGAAGTTAAGAACGGGGTTCTTAATCCAAGTGGTGGTTGCGGTCAATTACAATAGGGAAGTGGCGATAAAGTCAAGACGAGTGGGTTTGATTCCACTTCATCAACAAGTCAGAAGAAGAAGTGTCACAGGGAGTTGATCTGTTTTCTTTTGATTGTTATTTTGTTAATTTTGCGAAATTATAAAAACCGATACCATTGTATTTTTGAACAAGATTATTAGTGGATTGTTTTTACCCATGGCATGGGGGCCCGTGGATGTTTGCCTTAGGGATTTACCACGTTACATTTTGTGTTCGTATTTAATCCTTTAATTTCTGCACTTAACAAGATTAGGTAAACGAACACGGTTGTGCGAGTCAGAACGGTTATCTCTATATCTTGCCAGGTCTGACTACGTTCTATCCACTGCTTGTTTAATTAAGATTAAAATTCATTTTAATTTAATTAATCTAGGTTTTAGAACTTTCAATTGGTATTAGAGAGGGTACACTTTTTAAGTGCGATCCAAAGAAACCTAGATATAGACGGTGCCCCGTTTAGACCACCTGTTTTAGATGGTACTAATTATGCTTATTGGAAAATTAGAATTCAAGTTTATATCCAATCCCTTGATGAAAAAGCTTGGCACTCTATTGTCCATGGCTATAAAACTCCCACCATTATTGAAAATGGTGTAGAAAGAGAGAAAAAGGCAGACGAATGGGCTACAACTGATTTTAATTATACTAATTGGAATTTCAAAGCTTTAAATGCCATATTTTCTTTCTTAGACTCTAATAAATTTCGTTTGATTTCTACTTGTTAGGTTGCAAAAGATGCTTGGGACATCTTACGAATTGCTCACGAAGGAACCATTATGGTCAAGTCATCCAAGATTCAAATTCTTACTCTAGAGTTTGAACAACTAACCATGAGAGACGATGAACAATTCAAGGACTTCTATACAAAACTCAGTGACATCACCAATACTGCTTATACTTTGGGAAAGAAATATTCGGAGAGAAAAATTGTAAAAAAAATTCTAAGATCCTTGCCTGATCATTTTCATTCTAAAGTAACTGCAATTGAAGAAAGTAAGGAGATTGAGAATATGAGAGTTGAAGAATTGGTGGGATCATTGATGACATATGAGCTACATCTACAAAGAAGAAAGAAAGAAAATAGATCTAGTATTGCCTTCAAAATTAAAAATCATGAAGACGAGGTTGATCGTGAGGAGAGTGAAACAAATGAAAACATGGACATGCTCACCAAACAATTCAAAAAATTTCTAAAAGGAAATCAAAAGGGAAAGAACTTGAATACCTCTCTCCAACAAAAGAAGAGATTTCTGATTAACACAAATCAAAACCCACTACCTCCATGAATAGATCTGACAATCAAATTTAATGCCATGAGTGTGAGGGTTTTGATCACATAGCCTCTGAATGTGCAAATACTTTAAAGAAATCTCCTACCAAGAAGGCTATGAATATCACTTGGAGTAAAGATGATGAAAAAGATTCAGATGAGGACGAGGGACTACGTAATCATCGTTGATCGTGTAACGCCTTTAATCGTGAACTTAACTTCTCGTCATCGATTCCATGCAAAACTTGATTGCGTGTTCGACTCCTTGGCGACAACATCCGAAGAACCGATGCGTATCGTTATAAGCCGCAGAGTATGAATAAAAATTACAAGATGAACAAGAAAAAAAACTTGTCTACTCAAGTCATAATGGAATTTTTGGAAGATGACAAGGCTGAAATTGATTCTCAAAAATATATTCTTACCAACATCTTAAAAGAGAAGGATGATCAAATTGCGAACCTTCTTGATGAATTAAAAGTTTCAAAAGAAAGGATCAAGCAATTAACAATTGGAGCCTCTCGCTTAAGTGAAATCCTAAGTTATGGAAGAACTCCAAACGTCAAAGAAGGTTTGAGATATGTTGGAAAAGGTGAAAGAAAAGTTGGGAATCAGATCAACTTCATCAAAGAAACAAAGTCTGCTGTATTTTCAGACAAAACTGCTACCATCACCGCGCCGTAAGAACTAAAGTCGACCGCCCACGCAGGTTCGACCAATGCCAAGACTCAAAAACAGTCACGACCATCAGGTATACAACCGATACAGAGAGGTAAATCAAAGTACTTTGTAAAATATTGCATCTGTGGTAATTTAGGACACGACTCCTTTCATTGTTTGTTTAGTAAAAACTTGGCTAATAGAGAAATGAGACACCTTAGCAACACTAAAGTAAGACAAATTTGGGTCAAAAAGGGTGATTTAAATTGTTATATGGTTGATGTTGCCTATAGATCTTTTATTCCTAACTCTTGGTATTTTGATAGTGGTTGTTCTAGATATATGACTGGTAATCGATTTTATCTAACTAACTACAAAAGTCATGAAAGTGGTCTGGTTACTTTTGGTGATGGAGCACACGGTAAAATTGAAAGTGTAGGCACTATTATAATTGATGGTTTCTCCCTGTTTAAAGAAGTTCTTTTTGTTGTAGGTTTAAAAGCTAACCTGATTAGTATAGGCCAACTCTGTGATGATAAACACTTGGTTATGTTCTCAAAAAATTCTTGTAAAGTCTTAAATTATGATGGTAGTTGTATTCTACATGGTACTAGATCCAATGATAAATGTTATCTTCTTGACACCAAAATTACTTGTCATATTTCAAAGACTGACTCAACCGAGTTGTGGCACAAACGATTGGGACATTTAAACTATATTGATCTGTTGAGACTAACAAAATTAAATGCAGTACGAGGCGTTCCTAAGCTTACTGAAAAATCTGAAGGATTGTGTGGTTCGTGCCTAAAAGGTAAGCAAACCAAGAGCACTCACAAGCAAGGTAAGTTTCTTACTACAACTCATGTTTTAGAATTACTTCACATGGATTTGATGGGACCTATTCAAATTGAAAGTATTGGGGCAAGAAATATATTTTTGTTTGTGTGGATGATTTTTCTAGATATACTTGGGTAGATTTCTTGAGAGAAAAATCTGATGTTTTTGAAAGATTCAAATTTTTGCACCCAAAATTAACAACCGAAAAATATTTTGAGGAATAAAAATATCAAGGATTAGAAGTGATCATGGGAGGGAGTTTGAAAAATGCTACTTTCTCTACTTTCTGTGATCAAAACTCTTGAACAAAATGGTGTTGTGGAAAGGAAAAATAGGTCTCTACAAGAGATGGCTATAGTAATGCTAAATAGTAAGAAGCTCCCTGTTAAATTATGGATTGAAGCTATTGATACTGCTTGTTATATTTTGAATCGTGTGTCTTTGAGAACAGGAATCACTCAAACTCCTTATGAAATCTGGAAAGGAAGAAAACCGAATCTCAAATATTTTCATACTTTTGGTAGTAAATGCTATGTGTTAAATGATCGAGAATACTTGGGTAAATTCGACTCAAAAAGTGATGAGAGAGTGTTTATTGGTTATTCGAGAACAATTGTATTTTACGTAATTTATAACATGCGCACTCAGACTATCATTGAATCAATCAATGTAAAAATTGATGATCTTGATGATTTTCATCTTATTCACAAGAGCCTAATATTGATTTTGGAAGAACAAAGTTCTTTGGGCGCCAACCTACTCAAGACAATCATGTACCTGCATCGGACAGTGATATACAGAAGGAACATCCAATATCAAATTTTGATGTCTCTGCCCCTGCTCCTCGAAGTTCTGACGTACCATATACAAATAACGAACAGAACATGAGAAGGCAATCTCCTTCTTAGATTCAGAAAGCACACCCATTGGACAATGTTCTCTTAGATTCCAGAGACGGCATGATGACTTGAGAGGAGGCTTGCTAATGAACTTGGAAATGTTTGCTACACTTCACAAATTGAACCCAAAAATATAAATGAAGCTATTATTGATGAAAATTGGGTTCTAGCCATGCATGAAGAGCTAGCTCAATTTGATAGAAATGAAGTGTAGAAACTTGTACCTCGGCCAAAGGACACAAATGTGATCGGGACAAAGTGGATATTCAAAAATAAATCAGATGAACATGGCAACATAGTCAGAAACAAGGCACGCTTGGTTGCACAAGGATACACTCAACTAGAAAGAGTGGATTTTGATGAAACATTTGCTCTGTGGCTCGACTTGAATCCATTAAAATTTTACTATCAGTGGCATGTCAAATGAGATTCAAGTTGTACTAAATGGATGTCAAAAGTGCCTTTCTGAATGGAATTCTTAATGAAGAAGTCTATGTTGAGCAGCCTAAAGGATTTGTTGATTCTTATTCTCCCGACCATGTGTTCAGACTCAAAAAAGCTCTGTACAGACTAAAGCAAGCCCACGTGCTTGGTATGAACGATTGACCATGTTCTTGTTGGAACAAGGATACAAGAGAGGAGGAGCTGACAAAACGTTATTCATCAAACATTTTAAAACTGGATTAATTGTTGCACAAATCTACGTCAATGATATTGTGTTTGGTTCTTCACTAGAAACAAAATCCAAGGAATTTGCTACACTTATGCAAAATGAATTCGAAATGAGTATGGTTGGTGAACTAATTTTTTTAAGTTTGCAGATCAAACAGGTTGGATCAGGGATTTTTATTTCACAGGCCAAGTAAGCTAAAAATCTGGTGAGAAGTTCGGCCTTGAACAAACAAAGTTAGTCAGAACTCCCATGGCCATGTCCTTGAAAATTTCCAGAGATGACCAGGAAAAGGAGGTTGACTCCAGCTTGTACATAAGCATGATAGGCAACTTGTCAGTACTTGATCGCAAGTCCGCCCCGACATATCATTTCGTGTTGGAGTTTGTGCACGTTATCAAGCTAAACCAAAAGAACCACATCTTATGCGGCAAAGGAAGTTTAATTATTCGTTATATTAACTGTACTTCTGATTTTGGTTTATGGTATGCTACTGATACTAACTCTCATCTTGCAGGATACACTGATGCTGACTGGGCTAGAAACATGGATGATAGGAAAAGCACGAGTGGAGGATGTTTCTACATTGGTAACAATCTCATTGCATGGTTAAGTAAGAAACAAAACTCTATTTCCTTATCTACTGCAGAAGCTGAGTATATTGGAGCGGGTAGTTGTTGCACTCAGCTACTTTGGATGAAGCAAATGCTATGTGATTATGGTATTAATCAGGACTCTGTTACTATATTCTGTGATAACACTAGTGCTATCAATATTTCTAAAAATCTTGTTTAGCACTCTAGGACCAAACATATTGATATTAGACATCATTTTATTAGAAATTTGGTCGAAGAAAAAGTTATTACTTTGGAACATATTCGGACTGAGTATCAGTTGGCTGATTTGTTCACCAAAGCCTTAGATTCTGCTAGATTTGAGACTCTAAGGAAGGCCGTGGGTATTTGCTTGATGCATTAGTTTTTCTTTTTGTTTGATTTTATCATGTGTGTTTGTTTGCATTTGCTTATTTTTTATTTATTTTAAAAAAAAGGGAGAGAAGAATGGGTTTTCTTGCAAATAGCATATGATATAAATATATGATTGGTCTATAAATTTTGAGATTTACTTGGATTAACCAATCAGTATGGTATGCTCACTATACTTATGGTAAAATATGCTCAGACAAGCACACTTTGAGGACATATTGACTTGTTTGATTGTACCTTACTACTAACTAGATTGTAATCTTTAAAGTAGTTTCATACTTTGTTGTGACCTATGGTCTAGTATCTATGTCTCTCGGCACCATAGTATGTTGTTGTGTTAAGCAGACAATTTCATGGAGGAGAGGGCTACCACCATAAATGTGTGCAACCGTCTTTGATAATGAACATAAATCATGTAGAAAAAAGGGCTACCTTTATGGTCGTGAGAAAGTCAACTCCATGATCTTATAAATTCAATTGCTTTGACAAAAAAAAAAGATATATATATATATATATATATATATATATATATATATATATATATATATATATATATATATATATATATATATCAAATAAAGTCAACACTCTAAGTACTCAAGAAAAAAAAAAATTGCTATGGTACTCATGTCTGGCACGCACATATTTTTTATTTAAAGAGATATATTCAGATGATGACTAGTTTGAAACACATCTCAGTACTGATCTTCTTGACAAGGTTCAATTTGGCTTAGTGGGACAGGTTATGATTGATTAATCCAGTATGTCCTATCACATACTCACGTTATAAATCTGACCAATTAATTGAATCTAATTATGCGCATATATCTGATTGGAAGATTCCAGTTGATTTTGATATTTTTGGACTGATTGTATAATTTGTAGAATTATGAAATTTGCCCATAAATAAACAATTCAATTTTATCTCATAAAATATTCTCATTATTTTTGTGTAATTATCTTGTGTGGGCCTTTTCGTAGAAATTTCAATCAACAATCTAATTTTAGCAGCACAATCAGCTTTAATTGAGAAAAATCTGGATGAATTTTAGTTTACGGAATCCAATCGTATTATTGCTTTGACTCTATCTTCCTAATTTTAAAAAAAAAATTATGTACTCCATAAATCAGCATCTTAGGCGGTTTTAATTTAATTTAAATTTGACATATCTGAATAAGGAAGGTTTCTTTGTCAATAACTGCCATTAATTAGTTTAATTTTGGTAACTGCTTTACTCACATTCCCAATTAACTGTTCCCTCCTTGTGCAATTTTGAAAAGAATTCTTCTCCTTTTAAATTGTGATTTAGGGTTTTCCCATTCATCTTTCACACTTGATTCTCAATTGCTTAACATCAAATTCTCTCTTGCATTTGATTCTTGGGTTGTGTTAAGTTCTTTATTTCAGATTCAAACAATGGTGAAAACCAAGATGCCAAAATCAAATAAAAACGTTGGTGGGTCTTCCAAGAACACTCTTAATTCGATGTCTGCTGCTGAAACTGTGATGGGACCACAAATGTCGCCGGCAAGGACTCTCTGGAGAGAAGTGCAAGAAGACGGGAACCCTCAAGTTCAGACCCAGACATTTCTCCAGCGGCAGTTGCATCTCAGGCTGACCAATCGACGGACATTGTCGCATATCAACTGCCGGTCAGCCACTCTAAAACTTAGCCCCGTCCAACATCTAACGACCCAATCACCTTTCTGAGTAAGAAAGTTACCTTAAGTGCTCAAGACCTAGATGAAGAAGGAGATAAGGATGATGAATCTGCGGGTGACAGTGGGTCTGACAATGCTAAAATTGAAGAGGAAGAGGATGAAGGGGCTGGTGATGAGGAGTCTGAACAGCCTCCCCCATTCGTAGAAGGTTCAAGTAAGCCCCCCTCTCAAAAATCTGATTCTGATTTTGATGTTGCTCTTGATGAATCTTCGGAATCTACTCCGGCACCTCCTCCAACGAAAAGTGCCACAAGGGCTGAGAAAGGAAAAGGTAAAATTGCTGATGTTCTTTGAGAAGCCCACCGCGAGTCGAGCAGCCTATCAACGCCTCGGGGGGGTGCCTACAGAGTACTGCCTACTCCTAGTTCAGACCCCCAGATGTTTAGACTTGACACATTAACTAGAGGTAGACACTCTGTTAACCCCCTCAACTATTGTTTTCTATCGAAAAGTGCTAAGAGTCTGTTTCCGTCATTTACCATCTACCGTAAATTCATCATTGAGTGCAAGGTAGCAATTGCCGAATTTAGTTCGTTTCGTTTAGTTGAAATTGTTGATTTTCACAACTTACATAATCTGTTAAGTTTTTCTAGGCCGTTCAATGAAACTCTGGTCAAGGAATTTATGGCCAATGTTCCAAAGAATCTGGGGAAGGCTGGAAATGAATTCAGGTGGTAGGTTTATGTCCAAAGAAGACATGTTACCTTCAGTCCTAACTCTCTCAGGGACTGGCTTAGGGTGACCACTGTGACTGTCACAAGTGACGAAGAATTGACCAAGGACAACATTGCGTAAGAAATGACTGGCTCTACCTGGCCAGAATCAGGAGAACTGACTGCTTCTCCAAATACAAAATTCTTCATCAGATTCTTATCAACAATATCGATCCATTAACTCATCGATCTGAAATGAGGGACGGAGCTGTTATGCTATACAAGTTAGGGATGAGGATGACAGTTGATTGGGTCAAAATAGTTTTTGATAGAATTGTTTATGAAGGGCCGAGGAGGGCCAAGCCTGAGGATATTCCTGCGCTAGGTGTTTATGAGTTTACAAATTTAGGTAGCGCACACAGTATCCCACTCCCAGAGTTCCCAGGCACTTTCTATCCTCGTTGGACCATTCTGGATGTCTGGATGCACTGGAAACTCAGTTGGGGCTGGTTCGAACACAGGTAGATCAAAATTTTGCCCTAACCAAAGCTATGAATTTACTTTCATCCGTAGGGTGTTGGGTAAACTGGAATTTCTGGGCGATGAGCATATAAAATCTGCATTCCGAATAGTTACTCCAAAATTCTCTGCACATCCTGGAGATCCAATGGAGATTCTAACTTCTGATCCTGTTGTTGAGACGACTGCTGCCCCAGCCACTGCACCTCTCGCTGATGATCCTCTAGCTGATGCTCCTTCAGATACCCATGCTCGCAGGAGAGTTGCAAATGCATCTGCATCTAGTACAAAGAAGCCCAGATCCTCCTAGCACTAACTGTTCTCAGTTCTAACTCTTAACATTCTAACTATTTGGCTATGGATGACTGTTTTAACTCTTAAATTCTGCTTTATTTCTCTTAAAATACTGCTTTACTTTTGTTTTTTCTCTTCCTTTGGCGTTCCTCTTACAAAAGGGGGAGTAGTAGTATTTTTTTTAGTTTTGTGGTATTTCTTTAAGTTTTGTGGTTGTTAGGTTTTTCTTGCTATTGATACTTTGTTGGTTAAAATTTAATAGTAGTATTTTTAGGTTTATGGTAGGTTGATCGTTACACTTAGATGATATCTTGCTAATGGGGAGCAATTTTAAAGTTATGGCTAATGTGTGTAGTTTTTGCATATGGTGTTAACTTCTTTTTAGGAGTTCTTGGTTTACACACTAAGGGGGAGCCATAACCCTTATATGTTGATGCTCATGGGTTCTTTACTTTTCACACACATCACACTTACGTTAAAAATTCGATAGTTATGTGTTTGTAATTAAGCAACGCTAAAGGGGGAGATTGTTGGAAAAATATGTGTCATATTTTTCACTTTTTATATATTGGCTAACTTAATAAATATAACTGATATTTAATGATAAAAGAGCAGGTCAACATTTGTGTTTTTGATCTGTTCAGTTAACGTCGATTCGATTGTTGGGTTGATAAATAATTATTTTTTCAAATCAGTAAAAGCTGCGATTTTATTCTGTTTCTATACATGATATATTCTGACTTCATGAATATTATTGACAGCTCCTTTTGTAGGTTAAAGAATTTTTTCTTATTCTCATAGATTTGTTTAGGAAGGAAATATTTAGGTGGTGTTCTCTTTGTGTTTTGTGTTTTGAGTGTTTGTTTTGAGATTTTTGAAAATGCGTTCTTTTTGGAATTTTCGAAAATTATTTCTGAAAACAGAAAACTCGAAAACGCGTTTTCTTGATTTTTTTTAAGAAATTTGGACTTACTTGGAATTAAAAACAATTAAAAACAATTATTGTTGGAATTAAAAACAATAAAAAAAACTTAGAATTATTTGGAAATAAAAACAAATATTCATTAAAAACAATTAAAAACAATTATTTTTGGAATTCAAAACATTTAAAAACATTTAAAAATAATTATTGTTGGAATTAAAAATATTTAAAAAAAATTAAAAATATTTAAAACAATGAAGAACAATGAAAAACTTGGAATTTTTTGGAATTAAAAATAAGTATTAATTAAAAACAATTATGTTCGGAATTAAAAACATTTAAAATAATTTAAAATATTTAAAAACAATGAAAAACTTGAAATTATTTGAAATTAAAAATAATTATTAATTAAAAACAATTAAAAACAATTATATTTGAAATTAAAAACAATTATAATTGGAATTATTTGGAAGTTAAAACAGTTCAAAACAATTAAAAGGGGAAATGGGCACGCTGGGAATTGAACTCCTGACCAACCAAAGCAAAATGGTGCCGTACCATTTTGGACAGAAGCCGCATGTTTGTGAATAAAACGCGGAAATTGGTTATATCATTATTATTTTTCCCCGCGTAAAATCAAAAAAAAAGGAAAGAAACGCCAGAATGCCAGATGAATGGATCGAACCTGGGACCTCCACAGCCAAAACGCGCGTTTTGGCCGTTTTGGAAAACACCCATTTTTTGTAAAGGAAATGCAAAAACGGGTAATATGTCGTTTTCTATTTTCTTTGCAAATTTTTGGGTGTTTTCAAAAATGCATTTTTGGAAATGGTAAAGAGAACATGTTTTGATTATTTTCAAAAACACAAAATGGAAAACGGGTTGAAAATACCAAAGAGAACAGGGCCTTAGTTTCCTAAATTCTTTCCTTCTACAAATCTAAGAATATCTTTCTATATTCTTTCCTACTAATTCTCTTACCATTCTTGTTGCATATTTTTAGATAAGAAATAATTCTAATTTGATTTCTACTTTAACTATAAGTAAGAGTGGAAATCAATAAGGAATTAGAGCTTTGAAATATAATTTTTGATCTTGTATTCTCTAAGCAAAACCAGCCAAATTCATTGGTGGAAAACAAGACTCGATGCTTCATTGATTCAACTTTCAAAGCAAAAAAGTTTTCTTCAAACTCATTGAAGAATCAAGAACTAATTGGTGCTCAACGAACAATTCCATATCTTGTTCAAGCTACTTGGCGTGAAGTTAAGAACGAGAGTTCTTAATTCAAGTGGTGGTTGCGGTCAAGTACAATAGGGAAGTGGCGATAAAGTCAAGACCGGTGGATTTGATTCCACTTCATCAACAAGTCAGAAGAAGAAGTATCACAGGGAGTTGATCTGTTTTCTTTTGATTGTTATTTTGTTAATTTTGCGAAATTACAAAAATCGATACTATTGTATTTTTGAATAAGATTATTAGTGAATTGTTTTTACCCATGGCATGGGGGCCCGTGGATGTTTCCCTTAGGAGTTTACCACGTTACATCTTGTGTTCGTATTTAATCCTTTAATTTCCACAAATAACAAGATTAGGTAAACGAACATGGTTGTGCGAGTCAGAACGGTTATCTCTATATCTTACCAGTTCTGACTACGTTTTGTCCACTGCTTGTTTAATTAAGATTAAAATTCGTTTGAATTTAATTAATCTAGGTTTTAGAACTTTCAGGGAGGAAGAAGTTTGAAGGGAATAGAAGCTTCCTGTTGACCACTAAAATTGAAGCCAACAAATCCTTATTCACCTCCTTGCTTCATTGAATAACTCAACCCTCTATAAATTGTCGTCGGAAGTTTGAGAATTCAAGGAGCAAGAATTTGGCTAAGGTTTATAATTGTTCTCTCTTTGCTTTGATTTAATTTAGACTATTTGTAGGTGTTAAAAGCCCTTGGGTCTTTTGGTCTTTTGTTCATTTCCTGCCACATGTCATCTTTTCATTAGAGGACTCTTAATTTTAGAAGATTCTATGAAACATGGTAGAAGGGTATTGCACCAGCCATCATTTTCTCCAGATTTGGTGGTTGTTATCTTTACGTAGGATTTTTGTAACTGACTCGGCAACATGGAGATCCACCATTTGATCCCAAGGATATTCTATCACTTGGAATCAGTAGGTGGTGTGAGGGCTTATGATTGTATCCTTCACTAAACACGTGTTCTTAAGATGACGAAGGTAAAATAGAATATGTCAGGGTTGGACTTAAGTAGTTAGCTGGTTGGTTCTCAAATCCTATACATTCGCCTATCTTGAGGGATGGACGAATGTTTAGGTTTAAGCGAACTATATAGACTTCGTTCAATTAATGTCTAAGGTAGCCTTTGTCTATTTCTGCGAGGTATAACAATAGTTCCAGAAGTCCGAGTCTAAATATTCATATTGGACTAAGAACTTTTAATTATGACGAAGGTTTGAAGATCTTGTCTGAGGTAAAGACTTTATTAATGTGAACCTTTTAAAGCTCTATCCTCGCATGAACTTCATCCTTTATACTTCATATATATAGGTATAACAAAGAGTCCCTCAACTCCGGGCCTAAATATTCATATTGGATTTAGGACTTTATAGGCAAAGCTTTTAACTTGATATTCATACGCGTTCCGCTTCCACGATAGGGTAGTAATAGTGTAAGCATTATCGCAGCATGATTTTTGCCTTTAATGTGTGCGTTTGGCGGGTATATGGGAAGGGTTACCTATCATGATTGTAGTCGTCATTTGTTAAATCGAAGCTTACTCCTTACGCACCAAAGGGCGTGTGCATCTCACCTGCTGCATCTAACATGTCCATTTGAAATGTGCGTTGCCGTTTTTTCAACTTCAATGGATTAGATGGGTCAAACGTTTAAAGGCTCAGATCATGCCTTTGCTGATCTAACGGTCTTGTTTACTTGGCAGAAATTATAAATAGAACCAACTCATATTTACTGACTCTTCTTATTCTTTGCATTAGCTTATAGTTATACCTAAGCAAAAAACTATCTTTGCTTTCTGTACTTATCTGGTGGTGTCCCGTGCCATTCTCCACTCATTCTAGGTAAATTTTCTTGCCATTTCTTCTAAAAAGAAAAATATTCCCAAACTGATTCCCAAAATCAGTCCGTTGGGATAGAAGTTAATGCTCAAGAACCAGATTGTCCGTCCTAAACCTCTAGTTCTTCTACGAAGGTTATAGCTCTCAATGTCCTGCCAAGTTTAGGTGTAGGACCTTCGGGTGAAATTCTAACACGAGAGGACCTAGAACGAATGAGATTCGATGGGGGGTTTGAGAAAACAAACCTTCATTTGGTAGACGAGCCTGTTTTTCATAAATTGAACCAAGAGGAAGAGGGAGATGAGGGAGACGAAGCTTCATCCTCGGGTATATTCCAAGATAGTGAAATTTTTTCATCCATTAAAATGAACGAACAACTCACCCAAATCCAAAACCTTTATAATATTCACGAAGACATGGAATTAATTCTCCTCGACCTCACCAAGCTGGCGATAGACTTCTCCCAAGCTGCGTAGTAGTTCATGCACTATCCATAGAGTCGGGCCTTCGCCTTCATTTCCACCATTTTTTTTGAGAGCTTCTTAGCGAGTATAAGTTAGCTCCCCCGCAAGGTCCAAACAATAATGTGATGATGACCTCATTTCTCTTATGGAAGAAGGTCGACTTGGATGATGAGCTAACGCCGAGGTATTCTATTTTTCTACCATCATGTACAAGCCGAGAACAAAATAAACTCCCAACCTGGGTATTATTACCTCATGCACGCTCCAAATCGACCCCCAAATTGGTCGAGACTCCAAATAAAGTAAAGGATTGAAAATAGTCATTTTTTTTCGTGAATCGGAACTGAGAGTTCCAACCAGCGAACGCTAATTCATGAATCTCAATGTTTCGCTTCTATGGCGAGCTTCGTGAGTCCCCCACCATTCTTTCTTTTTTATTCTCTTCTATCCTTCTTTTGTTCTAATTATTTTTAATTTTTTTCTTTATCATGCAAAGATAGAGGACCTCAATTTACAGGGGATTAGATAGCGAGACTCTTTTGCCAAATTCAGGGCACTATATTCGATGATACTCGTCTGACGAGGGAGACAAGAGTGATATTGCAACAATATTTCTACAAGGCCGGTTTAGAAATGGCTCCTCGCAACTCACTTTGGATTATTTATTTTTACCCTTTTCTCCATTTTTTTTAACATTTCATCTACAATGTGCAGCCAAAATTAACTTTGCTCACGCCAAGAAGAACCTCTGCAGCTCCTGAAGCTTTCCCAGGGTTGTTCAAACGAAACTCCCGTTGAAGGCAAAGTGCCCTCCTCTAGTCAAAAGAGTTGTAATAATGGAACCTTAGCCACACACGGGTAGCCCGCTTCTGAGGAAGTTGCGGGCAAAGGTAAGGGAAAAGCTGAGGAGCCTCCTCAAAAGGCAAAGCATGTCTCTGTCCTTCATCTCTCCTCTCTCCAAACAAGTCAGTCGGGGTCTTCGGTAGGGAAGAAAAGAACCTTGGAGGGGAGCTCGTCGGCCAGCCCTGCGAAGAAACAAAAGTCCTCCTCTAGACCCCCACTGGTGGACCTATTCTAAAGCCACTCAGAGAGCTTGCATACGTCTCTGGTCAACTTCCTACCTGGCTTCGTATCTCGGATGTGCATCACGCTCTTCCAGTCTTTCAATGAGGCCTGGGAGATTTTTTCAGAAATGATGACTGTTCGCCAGAGGTCACATCTCGCCGAAAGCCATCTCGCGCTGGCCTTTGTGCTTATGTAGGATCAATATCATTTGTGCGAAACTCTTTCGGTGACAATGGAATGGTATGGGGCCGAGGTGGAGGAGTACAAAAAGAAAGTCAATGACTTGACGTCTCTAGCCGATCGTCTAGAGGCCGAGGTGGAGAGGCAGTAGAAGGAGGTTGAGGCTTATAAGAAAAATCATGAGGCTGAAAGGCAAAGGACAATTGACCTTGAAGCCTCTCGTGCTCGGGCCGAGGAGAAATATGAGAAGCTCCGGCAAAAGCTTGAGAAGAAAAAAGAAGAAATTAACATGTTCTATGTCCAGCAAAAGTCTTGAGATGAAGGTTTGGCCTTAAAGGACGAGGAGCTAGGCATACTGAATGGGTAGGTAGAGGCCTAGGGTCTTGCCTTGGCAGGGATGAGGGTGAAGGTAAAGGCCCTTCAGGATCAGTTGTTGAACTTCAATGATTCCACAGAGGGGAGGCAAATCTTTGAAGATGGAAAGTAAGTAGGAAGGATAGAGCTTCTGGACTTTATTAGAGACGAGCATCCGGACTTCAACTTCGATTTTCTTTTTGAGGAATGAGAGACTGCGGAGCTTGCTCTTCTCTCCGCTGATGATGTCGAAGCCTCTGCCCCTCCAACTGTTTCTGAGGCAAACACCATGGCTCTATCCAATCAAGGCACAGACCCTGCTGTGCTTGAAAATCTGCAAGACTTGTAAATTTTTTTTTTTTTTTTTTTTTTTTTTTTGTAATAGATTTTGGATCAATGAAAGTTTCTTAAGTATTTCCTCTCATATTGTACTCCAATTGAATTTTTTCTTTTCCATGTATAGTAGATCGTAATGCATCTTCGGAAGAGATTAAAGCATTAATTGAAATGAACAATTAATGGTTCGCCTGAACTTAAAGGAGGAAGAATTAAATAGGAGTAAACACAAGCAAAACATTACAAATGACTTTGGTAAATTGCTCGTCTATAATTGAAGTGAACAAAGTATAATGGCTCGTTTGGACCAAGCAAAACGTAATCATTTTGCCAACTTGTCAATGACATTCTGACTTTGATGTTTGAGAAATAAAGTGTGATTCTTTTAAGTGTAATGGTTCGTCTAGAGCAAACAAAACACTTTTTGTCTAGATTGGTCCTTGCTTTAATGATTTCGCAATGCCACCAAGGTAAATGGTATGGGACTTAGCTCACAGATTTGAATACCATCAATTTTTCATATTAGATTGCCTCTAAATTGCCTGACAACAACATTATGCAATTGGATAATTTTTAGGTGAGAATTGGTCTGGTCAAGGTCCCAACCTCGAAGTTTTCGCATGAAATGATTATTTGGGGTAGGTAGTACTAGAAAAAGGTGATTGGTCTGATCAAGGTCCCAATCTCATTACCTCTGATTCTCATCAAAACGATAAACAAAAATATCTATTTCATTAATAATAACACATTGTTTCTAGACTTATAGCCTTCGCTAATGCAAGGGATAAACTAAATGAGACCAACATTTTTCAAAATTATTAATAATACTTTTGCAGATGCTGGACATTCCATGGATTTTTTAGGGGTTTTCCTTCACTGTTGACGAGCCTATAGGTTCCAGGGGCAATGACTTCGTCCACAGTGTATGGTCCTTCCCAATTGGCACCTAATGTTCTAGTCCCAGATTCGTAGTTGGTTGGGAAAACCTTTTCAAAGACAGTCTCCAACTCTGAAAGATCGGAGGTGAACTTTTGAGTTGTAGTACTTGGCCATCTTCTTTTAATAGGCAACTAGTTTCAATAGGAAGATTCCCGCTTTTCTTATACCAGATCCTGGTCCATTTTCATAGCCTCGTCGTTCTGTTCTTCATTGAAGTACAACCTTCGAGAAGAAGGCAGACAAACTTCCACTGGGATAATCTAAATTAGAGAGAAGACAAAAGAAAAATATACTCATTAGTGACTACTCCAAAAGGAAAACCAATAAAATTAAAAATTATTTACCTCCAATGATGTTTAGAAAATCCAAACAACTTGTAAACTTCACCAAGGGCACTATATCCAAGAGATTATATGGTAAAAACATTTTCTCAAGTTTTATTACTTCTTGTGACACAATATCTCTAATAAAATATAGTATAACGTCAATATGTTTGGTACGCTAGTGAAAAATAAGATTTTTACACAAATATATAGAAGATTGACTATCGAAATATACTACCACATCATCATTCAAAACACAAAGTTCACTCAATCTTCTAAGCCATAAATCTTCTTTAATTGTTTCGGTTGTAGCTATATATTTTGATTTGGTAGTGAGTAATGCAACTATGTATTGTAATTGTGACTTTCAACTAATGGAAGAATTAGACAAAGGAAACACATATGAGAAAGTAGACTTCCTATTATCCCTATCCCCTGCATAGTCCGCATCTACAAAACCCTTCAATTTCACTCATTCCTTACAAAAACCAAACATTAGACCTAGTTCACTCGTCCATCTCAAATATCTAACAAGCCACTTCAAGGCTTCCCAATGACTAAGTCATGGATTAGACATAAACCTACTAAGGATACACACCATCAAATACATAATAGAACCAATCACATTAGAACATGGAATCCTACTCATGTATTCAACCACTTCATCATTACAAGGAGCTCGATCTTTAGTTAACACAACGTGATTAGCTAAAGATAATGTAACCGGTTTACATTCATGCATGCAAATTCTTTTTAACACTTTTAAGATTTAAAGAGTTTGATAGAAAAAGTTCTTAGAATTTGACATATCTATTTCAATTTCCATACCTAGGATTCTTTTAGCTTTTCCTAGATCTTTCATGTCAAATTCACTATTCAAAGTTGTTTTTATCTTGCATACAGAACAATAGAAACACATAGTCATTACTAGCTTCATTATGTTGGTAATACAAGCAATAGTCAAACATACTTCTTTAAAACCTTATAGATATCTAGGTGATTGCTTCAAACTATACAAAGATGTTTTAAGAAAATACACATAATCCAGTTTTTGTTTGTCTTTAAAACCTTTAAGTTGATTCATGAAGATTTGTTCATCAAGTTCACCATGCAAGAAAGCAATTTTAACATCAAGTTATTCAACTTCCAGTCAAAGTATGCGACTAATGCAAGCATGATCCTAATTGCAGTGTACTTAACAACTGGTGAAAAAAATCTCATTATAATCAACTCCATCTTTCTATATGTAACCCTTAACAACCAATCTAGCCTTAAACATTAAATGTTCAACTGTACTATTGCCATCCTTAACCTTAAAACCCCACTTACAATCAACTATTAATTTGTTATTAGGTCTAGATACTAACTTTCAAGTTTGGCTAAGGAACTCATTTCCTCTCTCATTACTTTTAACCATTTTTCAGATTCTTCACTCTTCATCGCCTCCTCAAAAGTATTTGGCTCTCTATCAACTAGCTCTTCATAGCTGGCATATGCAAAGGCTAACTTGGACTCATATCTAAACCTTTTAGGTTATCTTGCTTGTTCTCTCTCTCTCTTTCTCTCTCTCTAACTAATTGATAGTCTACTAAAGGATCTTCATGGATAGAATACTCTTCTATCACTATTTCTTCTCTATTCTCCACCTAGATTGTTGAATTTGAGTCTCCACATCACTAGAATTGGGGACATGTGTAACTTTCTCTAAATCTACCACAAATTGATTTATCTCTTTCTCTTGTTGTTTTTCACTAAAAAGTTTAGAATCAGCTCCAAAACAAGGCATTTGAGACTCATTAAATGTGACATCTCAACTCACAATGATCTTGACCCCATTTTGGCTTCTACGCCAAAACATATACTCCATAACCTCCTTAGAGTAACCTAGAAAAACACATTTTCTAGCTCTAGGTTCTAGCTTTTCCTCACTTTGATGAGAAAAAATAGCACAACCAAAAGTTTTAAGCACAGAATAATCAGCAAGCTTGCCAAATCATTTTTCATAAAGAATATTACCATTTAATGCAGTAGATGGAGTCAAATTAACGAAATAAAAAGTTTGCACAACAGCTTCATCCCAAAATGATTTTAGGACACCAGAACCTAACATCGTGCATCTTACTTTATCAAGTAAAATTTTATTCATCATTTACGCTACCCCATTCTGTTGGAGAGTGTAAGAAACTTTCTTATGCCTTGTTATTCCACTTTCATTACACATGTTATCAAATTCATTGTTACAAAACTCTAATATATTGTTTGTTCTCAAGAACTTAATCTTTTTGCCAGTTAGATTTTCAACTTGTTTTTTCCAATTATTAAAGCTATGAATAGTATCAGACTTATCTTTTAAAAGATAAACCCACACTTTTCTCGAATAATCATCAATGATAGACGAGAAATATCTATTCCCACCCGAAGTAGAGTCCGAATGCACATACTCAAGGAATTTTTTTTTGTTTTCTGAACACTTGTAGAGAATGACAACATATGATGCTTACCAAGAACATAATGATCACAGAATGACAAAACAGACACACAATCTTTACCAAATATACCTTTATCATTAAGAAATTTAAGCCCTTAATACTTACATGTGCAAGTCTATTGTGCCATTTATATGTGATGAGCTTTGGTATAAGAGATAGAAGAGTCTAAACCTCTTATCACTTCTCCTACAGTGGTATATACCTCCTACAGTGGTATATACCTCCTACAGTGATATATAAAGGTCCTCTTAACACATCCACATTGTCATCTAGATCATTTAAAGGATCCATCTTAAAACTGAAAAACCTCTTAAGCAAGAAAATTTTATTAGGAGTAGATTTTAGCAAATAAAGGTCCTCTAACTTTTTTCAAAGTTCTTTTGTAGTTTTATGTGTACAATCTTTTCTCAAACATCATCATCGACAAGTGTAATATAATAGAAGTGTGAGCAAGCTCATCTGATTCTTCTTTTTGTTTTTTAGTCAAATCTGCAAAAAAAAAAAAAAGTGTCATCTATAGCTTTTGAAACTTTTTGTTGTACCAAATTTCTTTCAATTTCTTTCATTTATTGTTGCCAAATAGAGAAATCTCATTTTTCATTAAAGATCTCCAATTCAAAATTGTGAGTTGTCATTTTTTAGGACTCAAATCTACCCCTCCCCCCCCCACCACCAAAAAAAAAGCACAAATACACAAATATCATAATAGACCACTCAAAATAGTTCAAATTTTGCAACCACAGAGATATACCAACAAAACACAGTTTCTCACTATTGCAAGTCTCACACAACAACTTACACAACACTTATACCACCTAAAAAAAATCAGCAAGCAATTTCAGTAAATAATATCCTAGGTCTAGCAACAGGCAATAGTTACCCCACACGGTAATCCCAATCCTAAGGGACACCCCACACGACGACCAATATTGCGAAAAGTAAATGGCTACCCCACACGATAGCCTTGGATGCAAAAATTAAACAGTTGGAATACGATACCAGATTGAACAAATCTGCTTTTCGTATTCTATGAGAGATGCGTAAATTTTTTTATATCCTAGGGCCACCACTTTTCGCCCAAGAGCTTGCAGGAACAACAACCGACAATGGACACGTGACCAAAATAACACCACCAGTAGGTCTGAAAAATAACATGAAGCAATCTGTCTCTTTGCCAGAGTCCAAATTCTACCTCACGAACCCCCATAGGCCGACAACATGTTATGTGCGTGGGCTTCACTTACCTCATGCATTGTCGCACTGGAGCCTCGATAGCTACACACTCTGGTCCATGAGGTTTGTCTCAACACTAGGAATCTGAATACGACCTCATTCACCTAGATGATGCCTTGTTTGGCCGAAAGGTTCGGGTTTGTTGAGTTCCACATTTTTGCATAGATTTGAAAAATGTATTTTCAAATCATCAAGCTCATGATGATTTTCTCACGTCAAGAACACTAAATCCAAGCTCTGATACTAGTTTATTATAAAATTAACTACCAAGCACTTCACAATAAGTATAATAACAACACCAAGGTGACCACAAAGGTTTAGGGTTTAGTTTAAACCCATACACCATGTGAAACTCAAACAATAGCTCAACCCAAATCACATATAACTAACCCAAGATAATGAGTAGCTCACTTAGAGCTAATAATTTCACAAAGAGAGAAACCAACAAAATGAAATCAACCACTTCAAAGGAGGGAAAAGTGGGGCCTCTCTACAAAGGGAAAAGTTGATGCCGTTTGGGAATAATGTAAGAATTAATGTCCAATGTCCAATTAGTTGGGTCGGACTTAATTATTTGTTGGACCAAATTAATTAATCTGATTAATTAATTGGGCTCGTTTGTTGATGGGTTCTAGTTGGACTAGAACTAGGGC
The DNA here is from genome assembly GCA_023638005.1 of Forsythia suspensa. NCBI lineage: Eukaryota > Viridiplantae > Streptophyta > Magnoliopsida > Lamiales > Oleaceae > Forsythia > Forsythia suspensa. The sequence continues at coordinate 20,593,532 of CM042670.1, read as the reverse complement.
TAGAGTTAGCCCTATCTATAAATATAAAGGCCACGACAGATTAAATCAGAAGTTGGTTTTCATTACTTGCTAGGATAAGAAAAAAACAGCCAAATACAAATATTCCAAAAGGTTATGCTTTCATCTATTCTTGATCGTGGAAGTCGGATCTGTTCTTTTTTGTGTGGATTACCATTGGAGGTCGGACAATTAGATGGTTTGTGGTATTGAAGATCGCACCTCCAACTAATCAGAAATCAGATTTCACGATATTCATCAAAGGTAAACTTCTATCACGAATTCTCTCTAAGTACAAGATTGATCCGGGTTAAAGTAATTGAACATTTAATTTCCGTTGTGCATGTATATCTCAATTCCTTACAGTGGTATCAGAGCCTACCTTGTTACTTGTTAGAGTTCGTTAGAATGCTTTAATGAATTGAACAATAATTGTTATTGGCATATTAATTTGATTTGAATTTTGACAGTAAATAAAATTGTAAATTTTTGGAATTTAAAAAAAATATTAAAGGACGAAGATGGCGACCGGTAGCGGCGCTTTGGAAGTCGCCGCTGCCGGAGATGGAAACTATATGGTCTCTCACTACTACCGAAGCGGTGCCAGCTTGCTTGAAAGTAGCGGTATGCTCAACGTCGATCTTGCCACCATCGATTCACGGTGGCAACATCCTCTAGGCGTTGCAATTTGCTTGTGGCCACTTGATGGCGGCAGATGGTCGCCGATTTTTGACACCGGCGTGACCACTTTCGCCAAACTGATCGATGACGCCGGTGATTTTCAGCGTCGCCAAGGTCGAAACCCTAAGGAGGGTTTCAACCAATTTGATTTGGAGACGGGGGCCTTCCGTGCAATTTTGAAAATTGCATAGGAAACCCCCTAATTTCAAAAAGGGATTTAAAAGGGCGTATTATGCAGTTTATGAAATTTCATTGAAGGAGTTACTATTTTGAAATAAGAAAAGAGCTTCTAGGTTATTTTAGAAATTGCATTGAAGGACCCATAATTTTAAAAATTTTAGGGATTGATTGTGACGCCCGGATCCTAAAACCCGAGAGTCATAATGACATATCATGAACGTTAAAAAAATTTAATCAATATCTAAAGAAAGATAACCAATGAACATTTTATTTAGAACAAACTTTAATCGTAAAACATATGTTCCAAAATTCTTATTTAATTAAAGACACCTAATCTAAATATTCCACCACGGGTGTTGTCCATGTTTCGAATCTTCACAAGTCCTAGTTACCTGGAAGGGGGAAAAATGAAAGGGGTGAGAAAAATCTCAGTAAGTACATACATGTTCATACATTAACAATATTATGGAATCTTGGACTTGAAACATGAAACATGAAACATGAAACTTGTACTTGAACTTTCATTGGAACTTTCATTTGGAACTTTCATTGGAACATTCATTTGTGACTTTCATTTGGAACTTTCATTGGAACATTCATTTGGAACTTTCATTTGGTACTTTCATGGTGGAGACATAAAAACTATACCGAACTTAAGATGGTAATAGTTATTCATGCGTAGCGCTACTAAACTTCGGTCCGATCTTATAACATACATGTGGACCCATCATATATATTTCATAAACATGTAACATAAAAACATGTATACACTTACCTTGCTTGAATCAATGAAGAATAGTAATTTGCTGTCGTTGTCTCTTTCACTTCACTATTTCTTGAATCGTGCTTATGTATAAACTGAGAGAGAAGTGTATATTGTGGTGTGAAAATTATGATGGACCTTAGGTTCTATTTATAGGGTTACCAAGAGTCCTAGTTGAAACCAACTGAAACTCTTTAAAAGATAAACCTTATCTTGAACTCTTATCTTTAAAAAAAAAACAATCATATCCTAAGAGATAGGATTTGTTGAGGATAACTCAACCACATTTATCTTAAAGGTTCATTCAAACATTTAAATGATATACACTATCATAATTATCCTACTTTAAAATAATTAGATAAAAGATATGCAAAATTATATCTAGTTATCTAATTAAAATACAATATGCAACATGTGGACAAAAGGTAAATTACGCTTTGGTCCCAAACTATTGGTTTACTTCCAAATTGGTCCTTAATTTTCAGATAAAACATAATATTTATATATTCAAATTTAATGGCTAGTTATGTTGATTCCAGATATTATAATCTACTCACCTAAAAGAATTTTCATCCTCGAAAATTTACCTCAGCTATCGTCGACAAACAGTTGGAGATACTTAGATCGCATTCGCGTTCCCAAGTTACCTCTTCTACCGAATGGTATTGCCATAATACTTTAACCAACGGTATCTCCTTGTTGCGAAGCTTCTGCACTTTTTGAGCTATGACACATACCCGTGTTTCTTCATAACTCAGATCTTGCTGAATTTCCAAAGGTTTAAGTTTCACTACATGAGTTGGGTCAGTAACATACTTTTTGAGCATTGATATGTAGAAGACATCATGTACTGCTGAAAGTTCTGGTGGCAAAGCTAACTGGTAAGCGACATTCCCAACTCGTTTTAAAATTTCAAAAGCACCGATGTACCTTGGTCTAAGTTTACCCTTCTTACCGAACCGTAGTACTCCTTTTATTGGCGTAACCTTTAAGAGTACCTTATCTCCGACTACAAATTCTAAGTCTTTTCTTCTTTTGTCTGCATAACTTTTCTGTCTATCTTGAGCCTTCTTCATACTAACTCTAATCTTCTCAATTGCCTGTACTATTTGTTCAACAATTTTTGGGCCTAAGATTTTACGCTCGCCAACTTCATCCCAATGAACGGGTGATCTACATTTCTGCCCATACAATGCCTCATAGGGTGCCACGCCAATAGATGTATGGTAGCTGTTATTATATGCAAACTCAATTAAAGGTATATGTTTTTCCCAATGGCCTCCAAACTCTAGAACACACAATTTGAGCATATCTTCTAAAGTTTGTATCGTCCGTTCAGATTGTCCATCTGTTTGAGGATGAAAAACCACTTCTTTACTAAATTTCAATTTAGTACCCATAGCGTGGCCTTCAGTGTAAACTCTTCCAAAAGTTCGAGGTGAACCTTTGTCTCTATATCGATACAATTGAAACGGGACACCGTGTAACCTCACCACTTCTTTAACATACAATTTCTCTGCAAATTGGTCCATAGAAAAGTCATGCGAACAGTAAGAAATGGGCCGACTTGGTTAATCGATCAACAATTACCAAAATGGCCTCATGACCTTTTTTATCGATTTAGGGGCATCCAAAAACCAACCACCTAAAATCCATCGTCACATGTTCCCATTTCCATTAAGAAATGGGCCGGAACCTCCAAAGGTTGCAATAATCCCGACGAAAACCAACCACCAAATCCATCGTCACGATGTTGCAATTCGACTTTTACTTGTTGGCTTTCACTTGTTGGCATATTAGGCACTTCTCTACATATTTAGCTACATTCTCCTTCATATTTTTCCACCAAAATATAGTTTTTAAGTCACGATACATCTTTGTACTTCCTGGATGTACAGAATAAGGAGTAGAGTGAGCTTCTTCCAAAATCTCATTTCTCAATTCCTCAAAATTCGGTACACAAAGACGTCCTCAATAACATAATGCTTTATATTCGGCTATGTTGAAATCCTTCCGCTTCTCAGTATCAATCTCAGCTTTGATAAACTCGAAGAACTGATCACCTCTTTGATGACTCTTAATCCGATCGCGAAGAGTTGGTCGAATCGAAAGTGCTGCAATTCGAGCAACATAATCAGAAGGTGTGGCAATCACCTCGAGATTTAATCTTTCAAATTCCTTCCATAAGGGTCTCTGTGCTGTCAACATTGTCACTTGTCCTGCTGTCTTCCTACTTAAGGCATTAGCCACTACGTTCGCCTTGCCTGGATGGTAATGGATTTCACAATCGTAATCCTTTACCAATTCAAGCCATCTCCTCTTCCTCATGTTCAACTCTTTTTGAGTAAAAATATACTTGAGGCTCTTATGATCTGTATAGATGTCACACTTTCCTCCGTACAGATAATGCCTCCAAATTTTTAGAGCGTGGACTACTGCAGCTAGCTCTAGATCATGCGTGGGATAGTTCTGCTCATGAGGTTTCAACTGTCTTGATGCATACGCAATTACCTTGCCTTGTTGCATCAATACACATCCAACGCCCTGTTTGGATGCATCAGTGTAGACTACGAAACCTTTTGATCCTTCAGGTATAGTCAAAACTGGCGCATTAATCAATTTCTTCTTCAATTCTTCAAAACTACTCTCACATTTCTTAGTCCAGTCGAACTTTATACCCTTGCGGGTCAGCTGTGTTAATGGTCCTGATATTTTAGAGAATCTCTCAATAAACCTCCTGTAATATCCTGCTAAACCCAAAAAGCTACGGACTTCTCCTACATTGGTTGGCCTTAACCAATTCAGTACTGCCTCTACTTTATTGGAGTCCACTTCTATTCCTTGTGTTGTGACCACATGACCAAGAAATACTACCCGCTCCAACCGTAATTCGCACTTTTGAATTTTGTAAAGAGTTTTTCCTTCCTTAGGATCTCTAACACAATCCTCAAGTGTTCATCGTGCTTTTCTTCGCTTCGAGAGTAGACTAAGATGTCGTCAATGAATACGATGACAAAATGGTCCAAGCATTCATGGAAAACACGATTCATCAAGTCCATGAAAACTCCAGGAGCATTAGTTAAGCCAAACGGCATAACTAAGAACTCATAGTGACCATAACGAGTTCTTAAGGCCGTCTTTGAAATGTCACTAGGTTTGATTCTCAACTGGTGATATCCTGACCTCAAATCGATCTTTGAAAATACTTTGGCCCCTTGTAGTTGGTCAAATAAATCTTCAATTCTAGGAAGGGGGTACTTATTCTTAATAGTGATTCTGTTCAACTCCCGATAATCGATGCACATCCTCATTGACCCGTCTTTTTTCTTAACAAATAGCACAGGTGCTCCCCATGGTGATACACTGGGTCGGATGAATCCTTTTTCCAATAAATCTTCTATTTGGGCCTTTAATTCATGTAACTCTTTTGGCGCCATTCTATAAGGAGCTTTAGAAATAGATGTGTATCCAGGAATCAGATCAATTGTGAACTCTACTTCTCATTCTGGTGGCATTTCATTCAAATCATCGAGAAAAACATCTAAAAAATCCCGCACCACCTTAACGTCACCCAGTGTTAGCTCTTTAACTTCCTTAGCTACTACTGTCATTAAGAATCCCGTACATCCTTCTGACCTCAAAATTTTCCTTGCCTTCAATGCTGAAATGATACGGGGTAGGGTTTTATCTTGGTTACTGAAAGGTGAAGTTCTACCTCTCCAGGTTGCTTAAACACCACCTCCTTTCAAAGCATAAAATAATTGCATGGTTCTTGGATAGCCAGTCCATTCCTAAAATCACGTCGAACTCTTGCATGTTCAAGACATATAAGTTTGTCTCCAAGGTTTTACCGTCAATCTCTACCTTAGATGTCTTTACTATCTGGTCTGCACTCAATACTTCTCCTGAAGAGGTAGCAACATCTAAGGGAGTACTTGCATGTTCACTAGGAGTATTGAGTTTGCTCATAAACTTAGGGGTTATAAAAGAGTGAGTAGAGCCAGAATCAATCAAAGCATAAGCAGGTATACGGGAGATGAGGATATTACCCGCTAACACGTTGCGGTCTTGATCCTTTTCTTGTTCTGCAAGTGCAAACACCCTAGCTTGGCCCTTAGGGAGATTTCCAGGCTTTTGTTGCTGCTGTTGTTCCTGCTTCTTCTTTTGCCCCTTGGGACAGAATTTTGCCACATGGCCTGCCTCTCCACAAAAATAGCATGAATTGGTTCCCACAAAACACACTCCAGCATGGCGCTTCTGGCACTTGCCGCAAATTGGATGTTGGTTATTGTTCGTGGTTGGATGCTGCTGATAATTGTTCGTAATGGAGTCTCCTTTACTCCTTTTCGTGAAGTTCTACTTCTATTTATCCTTACTATCCTCCCACTTACGCTTCTCGAATGACCCAGACTGTGGTTGCTTGTTACTGCTATTGGAGTTCTCCCTGAAATTGGCTAGCTGAGCCTTAGCTAGCACTTCATGGTACGTGCGCAATTCCAAGGTAACCACTGATTGCCTAAGGTCATCTCTCAAGCCTTGCTCAAAGCGCCTTGCCCGCTTAAGCTCAGTGTCAACCAACTCCGGTGTGTAGCGTGATAATTCATCAAACTTCCTTTCATACCCTATCAGGGTCATTGTACCCTGCTTCAATGTCAGGAACTCTGCCTCCTTCTGACTTCGAATGCTTGGTGGATAGTACTTTTGTAGAAAAAGTTCCTTGAATTCATTCCAAGTCCACACATGGTCACTAGCTTTGGACCTGGCTGTCGAGTCCCACCAATGTCTAGCTCCTTGTTGCAGCATGAATGCTGCACAAGTTACCTTTCTGGGATTTGGGCATTCTATTAGGTTAAAGATCTATTCAATTTCGGCTATCCAATCTTCTGCCACCAGAGGTTCAGACCCACCCTCAAATGATGGAGGTTGGAGCTTCCTGAATTGTTCAACAATCGCAGCCACCTCATTTCTTGGAATTGGGGTTTGTCCAGGTGGTGTTGGCACCAAGTTGCGACACGTCAAGGAACCGCATAAATTGATTGGTTGGTTCGTTTGCCTCATTTTGTGGCTGACCGTTCCTATTGTTAGCGTTTCTAGCGCGAGTTTCCATTTCCTTAGTTAACATGTAAACGTAAAACAATCAATCATCAAAAACTCTAAACTTGGCAAAAGATTAACATACTTTATTTCATAAATCTTGATAATTTGACATAAAAGGAAAGGATTACTTGACATACAAGTCCAAAACTTAAAAATATAAAACATAGCTTTCTAGTCATCTAAAAATTCTCTCCATTGCTTTTGTTTAGTCTTGCTTCTGGATTATCCACATGGTTTGGCTCACATGCTTCATCAGGGTATCGTGCTGGGGTTGTACTCAGGGCTTCCCTCTGGATCTTCCTCAGGGTCTTCCTCAAGGTCTTCCTCAATAATGTTACCATTATTGTCAACTGAGGGTACCACTGTGAGGTCGAGCTCAATCATTACCCTATTGTCGGTGATTAACCATTTCTCTCTCAAACTCATCATTAAAAAGGTTGGAGGTGTTTGATATTCAAACCTCTGTTCAATCTCGTCCATAAACTGTTTCCAATAAGGGCTGGTGTCCTCTGAAGGTGATACACAATTTCATCTCTATGAAAGTTGTGCCCATTTCTCTCTGCTCCTCTTATAATTTTGTTTATAGCGTTCAAGTGCTCTAGCAGATTATGGTTCGGGTTCTTCACATACGTCTTATGTAATTTCAAAAATATTTCACGTCTCTTGGCCTGGGCTCTAATTTCTTGTGGACGTCTATCAACCATCTAAAAAGGAATAAACATATCGTAATTAATTGTTTTTGTTTCATTAATTTGAATATCGCGCAATTAAAAGGCTTCCAGGTGAGGAGGGGGGTCATTCAGACCACTTAAATCCCAAGCTCTCCTTAGACAATTTAGGTCCTTTTGACAAAGCCTTTCAATTTTGCGAATATCAAATCAAGAAAACTCAAACAATGGATAGAATCTTAATTTTTTTTTTTACTAGAAATAACATGATACTTAATTAACTTTAAATGTAAAACATGCTTTTCACATAATTCTTAATTTCTATCATAGATTTCATACATGTTTAAACATTTAATCATTCATATTCGCATAATAATTTGAAAAAAATAAATACATTATGCAAAATTACTTGTACCTGACTTGGAGATTCGAAGTTTGGACGATCACCCTAGTGAACTTTAAATTGGCTTATCATGAAAGAATCTTTATTACTTAACTAATAACCAATTATTTTTTTTTTTTTTTTACTGTTCACGGACGTGAACAGTGTACCGTCACTGTTCACGTGTGAATAAATTTTTTTTTTTTTTGAAAAGTCTACAGAAATGTAAACTTTCGCTCTGATACCACTTTGTGCCGCCCAGATCCTAAAACCCGAGAGCCATAATGACATATCATGTATGTTAAAAAAATTTAATCAATATCTAAAAAAAGATAACCAATGAACATTTTATTTAGAACAAACTTTAATCGTAAAACATATGTTCCAAAATTCTTATTTAATTAAAGACTCCTAATCTAAATATTCCACCACGGGTGTTGTCCATGCTTTGAATCTTCACAAGTCCTAGTTACCCGGAAGGGGGAAAAATGAAATGGGTGAGAAAAATCTCAGTAAGTACATACATATTCATACATTAACAATATTATGGAATCTTGGACTTGAAACATGAAACATGAAACTTGTACTTGAACTTTCATTGGAACATTCATTTGGGACTTTCATTTGGTACTTTCATGGTGGAGACATAAAAACTATACCGAACTTAAGATGGTAATAGTTATTCATGCGTAGCGCTACTAAACTCCGGTCCGATCTTATAACATACATGTGGACCCATCATATATATTTCATAAACATGTAACATAAAAACATGTATACACTTACCTTGCTTGAATCAATGAAGAACAGTAATTTGCTAAGCTGTCTCTTTCACTTCACTATTTCTTGAATCGTGCTTATGTATAAACTGAGAAAGAAGTGTATATTGTGGTGTGAAAATTATGATGGACCTTAGGTTCTATTTATAGGGTTACCAAGAGTCCTAGTTGAAACCAACTGAAACTCTTTAAAAAATAAACCTTATCTTGAACTCTTATCTTTAAAAAAAACAATCATATCCTAAGAGATAGGATTTGTTGAGGATAACTTAACCACATTTATCTTAAAGGTCCATTCAAACATTTAAACGATATACACTATCATAATTATCCTACTTTAAAATAATTAGATAAAAGATATGCAAAATTATATCTAGTTATCTAATTAAAATATAATATGCAACATGTGGACAAAAGGTAAATTACGCTTTGGTCCCAAACTATTGGTTTACTTTTCAAATTGGTCCTTAATTTTTTAGATAAAACATAATATTTATATATTCAAATTTAACGACTAGTTATGTTGATTCCAGATATTATATTGATTGTACAATTTTAGAAATTGCACATTAAGTCCTCAAATTTCAAAAGAAAATTAGGGTCTTAAATACAATTTTAATTTTTTGGTAAAATTGTAATTATTAATTTATTTAATGTTGGTCAAATATTCAAAATTAAATTAAAATTATTTTTAAACCATATTTTGAATTTCTGACCAGATTAAACTTTAACTTATTACTTTATAAAATTGTAATTTTGACCCTATAGAAATTTTGTCTTCAATTTAGGGTTTGACTTTAAATTGGGAGATAAAATAAATTTTGGAAAATCTCCTTTATGAATAAAATTAATTGATTAATTGGATTAATTGATTAATTTTATTGTTGAAAAATTAATTAATGAATTAGATTAATTATTTAATTCCGTCTAGTCCATTCCAAAATGTCTAAAAGGTTTATACTTATACTGTCAAAGCTGTAAATTTAGAAATTAATATATTTTTAATATTAGATATTAAAATAAATATTTAGTGGATGATTATGGACTCGATCCATGTGATTGGTTGTATGGTTAATTATTTCTGTTAATTATTGGTTGGGCATGCGAGCCTATTATTTAATTAATTGAGTTTTGAACTCTTTATTTAATATGGACCTGCGTGTTCATTTATTTGGGCATGCGTGCCAACTAGTATAGGATCCTTGTTACAGATGGGCCACAAGGAAGTAACTAGTATAGGATACAGGTTGTAGCAGGAGATGGAGATGATTGCATTAAGCATTCGATGAACGAATACAACGTCCCTTAGGAATTGACCGACTAATCTTCCTTTTGGCTCAGGAAGATTAGATAGATAAAGTCCATAATCATCCACAGTTATTATGATTGATTGCATGTTAGATGTTAATTAATATATATAAATATGATGAGACAAACCCCTCTTTATCAAAATATTAAATTCGTATTAAATGGTTAATACAACGTACCTTCTATTGTTATAGTGAAAAACCAGAGTCCATTATCGATGTCAGTTTGTTGAGTCACCAAGACGCGCCGCTCATGGATATGTTTATCACTATGAAACATTTGATGTTTCTGAACAATGGGTCGAATTTAACTAAAATTTTATTTTTTGTTGAGTCACTCAAGGAAATAAAATTTTAGGGGCACAATCAAGTAAACACATAAGATGTGTGCGACAATAAGTTATCTACTTGATGATCTAGGAGTCACATAAAGATGTGATTGATAGAAGTATCTACCGGATGTTTTATTAAGATTTGTTGAGTCACTCGGGGTACTAATAAACAAAAGGGATCCTAACCACTAGGAATCTAACGATTCTATTGATTAATGTTTGAGGGTCATTAATTCAATTTAAACAGTGGGAGTATAATTAATTTAATATAAGTCCATGTTAAATTAATTTTCTATATTTAATTAATTGTTTTATCTTGTTATTTAATAGTTGAATCATTAGTAACCATATGAGTTTGAGAGGCATACTGGATACCAACATACCGGACCAAATTTTCTGGACTGGCACCGTAATCTAAGAATTGTTCTCAAGCATAAAAAAATTTGGATATGTCATTGAGCAGTCAATGCCGGAAGCTCCTACTGAGGAGGCTATGTCAGAGAACGTGCAGCCTTACAAAAAATACAGTGATAACAGTAACACTGCAACATGTGATGTTTGCAGTATGTCACTTGAGTTACAAAAGCAACACGAGGGTATGGATGCTTATACCATTATAATTCATCTCAAAGAGTTGTATGATGAACAGTCACACACTGAACAGTATGAGACATCTAAAAAGTTATACAAATGTATGATGGCAAAAGGAATAAACCAATTGGGTTATGCCATGGACCACGAGCTGAGTATTGACTTAGTTCTACAATCCCTACCTAATAGCTTTTCGCACTTCATTATGAACTTCAACATGAATAAGATTCATGTGCCCTACTCGAGCTGCTAAACATGCTAATAACTGTTAAGCCCAAGGAGATGGGTAAACTTTGGCCATTGATACCTCTAAGAGCATTAAGCGGAAATCTAAAGGGACCTTTTAGAAATGATCCAAGAAGGCCAAATTTGTTGGAAAATAGTTAAGCAAAGACAAATCCAAGTCTGATGATCCGTGTTTTCACTATGAAAATAAAAGGACATTAGAAGAGGAATTGCAAGGCATAAAAGAGATAAAACTAACAACTCAAATCTTTGGTATTTTAGATTCGGTCATTTAAATGAAAAAGCATTACTAAGTTACATAAAGATGGATACTTAGATTCAAATGATTATGAATCACTTGATAAGAATGAATCATGCCAGTTGGGCAAAATGACCAATACACCCTTTTCTGGAAAGAGAGTCGGAGTTGCAGATATTTTGGGTCTTGTACATACTGATGTACATGGACAAATATCTAAAGATGCTAGATGTGGTTTTTCTTACTTCATCACATTTACAGATGACCATTCTAGATATAGTTTCATCTACTTGATAGAATTCAAGAGTGAAATCCTTGAAAAGTTCAAAGAATTCAAGTAAAAAGTAGAAATACAAACTGATAAAAATATTCTAACACTTAGATCTGATCGAGGTGGAGAATATTTGAAGGGTGAGTTTTTAGACTATCTAAAAGAGAATGGGATTCTCTCGCAGTGGACTCCACCGTATACACCACAACTAAATGGTGTATCTGAAAGGAAAACTGCACCTTATTTGATATGGTGCGATCAATGGTGAGTCGTACAGTTCTTCTAAAAATTATTTTGGAGATATGCACTTAACACTGCATGTTATATACTAAACAGTGTTCTATCTAAATCAGTCAATAAAACTCTGTACGAGTTATGGAAAGAAAAAAAAGACCCAATCTTTCATACATGAAAGTTAAGGAATGCGACGCTTATATGAAGCGCGTTGAATCAGATAAGCTAGGAGCTAAATCTAATACATGTTTATTTGTGGAGTATCCAGAGTAAACTGTACGATACTATTTCTACAATCTCATCGAGATGAAGGTCATCATATTGAGACTTGCTGTATTCTTAGAGAAGATAGTGGGAGCAATGTAGATCTTGAAGAGGTTAAAAAAACTACAAATAAAATTGACCAATTAGATGTTTCAATGGTTCAGCTTTCATCTGATGAAACACAGATTGAGAAAGTGGGAACCACCAGTTCCCAAGGACACACCAGCTTCACGTAAGTCGAGCGGAGTAATTCATTTTCTTCTAAGATACGATCTCCTGATTACTAGCAATGTATTACTAATCGAGGAAGATGAACCTACTACTTACGCAGAATCGAAGTCAAGTGTTGACTCAAAGAGATGGCAGGAAGCCATGGAATTCGAGATGAACTCCATGTACGAAAACAAGGTTTGGACCATGGTTGATCCGCCTGAAGGGGTAAAATCTATAGGTTGTAAATTGGTTTACAAGAAAAAAGGTCGACATGGATGGTAATGTTCATACTTACAAGGCAAGATTGGTTGCGAAGGGTTACAAGTAAAGACAAGGGATTGACTTTGACGAAACCTCCTCACCAGTTGCCCTGTCTAAGTTAATTCAGATTTCGCTTGCAATAGTAGCATACCATAACTATGAGATCTGGAAAATAGATGTCAAGATCGCATTCCTTAATGGAAATCTTAGCGAGGATGTGTATATGACACAACCTGAAGGTTTTGAATCCACAGAGCCAAACAAGGTATGCAAACTATAGAAATCTATATATGGATTAAAGCAAGCCTTTCAGAGCTGGAATCTTCATTTTGATAAGACAATCAAAATATTTGATTTTATCAAGAATGAAGATGAACTATGTATGTATAAAAGGTTAGTGGGAGTAAAGTCGTGTTTCTAATTTTGTATGTGGATGACATACTTTAGGAAACGATGTATTCGATGCCAAAAATCAATAAAACTGTGGTTATCCAAAATTTCTCCATGAAGGATATGGGAGAGGCAACGTACATTCTCTGTATAAAGATCTATAGAGATAGATCTAAGAGAATGCTTGGCCTATCTCAAGATATGTACATAAATAAAATCTTGAGAAGATTTAGTATGGAAGAGTCCAAGAGAGGACTCTGTCGCATCGGGTTTGGGATCTATCTCTCAAAAGAGTGTTCAAAATACAGATTGTGAGAGATAGCATGGATATGATTCCTTATGCATAAGCAATAGGATCTATCATATATGCGATGTTATGTACTCGACCAGATGTTTTATACGCTTTGAGTGTCACAAGCAGGTTCCAAGCGAATCCAGACGAGAAACATTGAATCGCAGTCAAGAACATTCTTAAGTACTTAAGAAGAACTAAAGAGATGTTCTTGGTTTATGGATGAAATGAACTTAGAGTTCAAAGTTATGCTGATGCCAGCTTTCAGTTTGATAAAGACGATAGCAAATCTCAATCTGGTTATGTATTTACTCAAAATGGTGGTGCAGTCAGTTGGAAAAGTTCCAAACAAGAAACGACTACTGATTTAACTACAGAAGATGAATATATAGATCCTTCAGAAGTAGCAAAGAAAATGGTCTGGATGAAGAAGTTCATTACTGTCTGGATCAAGAAGTTCATTACTGAACTTGAAATAGTTCCTAGCATTGTTGATCCAATAACTTGTATCGTGATAACAATGGAGCCATCGCACAAGCGAAGGAACTCAGGTCTCATCAATGATCCAGATATATATTGAGGCAGTATCATCTCATCATGGAGATAATCTTAAGAAATTATATAAAGATAGAATTGGTCATAACATACGATAATGTAGCAGATCCTTTGACAAAGTTGTTGTCCCAGCACAAGCATGATAGTCATGCTAAATTTGATGGTATTAAGATACCTGAGTGATTGGATCTAGTTTGTATGGGATATTTTGTGATATACTCTTTGTTAGACATTGAAGTATATGAACAAATTGATTAATTAAATGCTTGTCTACATTATAATGGTAGATCTGTTATTTTTTAAATTTTATTATTTAAAATAATAGAGTCCGAAGAAAAGTTCATAGTAACTTGTTAATCACAAGGTGTTGTGATTGTGAGATACAAGTTATAAATAACTTATTCTTGAAATATCCATAGTCATAGTAATAATGAGATACGGATATCATTATTTTGGATAAACTAGCATGTGTTGCATTTCTTTTGAAAAAAGTAGTTGATCTCGCGAAGTTAAGATGTAGAGAGACATCTGAATGAACACATGAATGCATTGTTATGAGAACATGACATTGGATGATCCGCCAAGAGATTCTACATAGATAACTATTCAAGCGTAAGTGGTAAATCTCTAATGTGTGGCAGTGGATTTGGTCCTTTGACTTGAGGACATCATAGAATCTTATGTGAGGACCACTATACTTTGGCGAGCGTTTGATGGGACTAGAAGATTTGAGTCATCAGGAAGACGTTGTACGGGTATAGTGAGAATCATATGAAGGTTGTGAATGTCCAATATGAGGATTCGTCACTCCTGGAAAGTTGGAGATTATAACCTGATTTTTGCCCACTTAAGTTGATATAAATTTCCTCGCCGGGGTGAAGTTATGAGTTGAAAATGTTTCAATCATAACTAGATTAGATCAACGAAGAGTTGATGTGAATAACATAATTGGTTATAATGAGATTGACGCCGATCCATATCTCTTAACCAATTGGGTTATATTGATGAAGGTATTATATTTCCACAGTAACCGCACATATATTAGTTCTGTCATACCACATGACATTTTCTTTCACATGGATTGCCTTAACACATTGCTAGATGTAAATCTTGGATGGCGACGTGAATTGATCGATCTCGGTGAATTGATGAGAATATCACTATGTTTGCCATCGTGAATGGGAACCTAATGGGTCACACACATAAAGCGAGAATTGAGCATATGGAGTTGGACCTTGTCCAAGTGGGAGATTGTAAGAATTAATGTCCAAGGTCCAATTAGTTGGGTTGGACTTAATTATTTATTGGACCAATTAATTAATCTGATTAATTAATTTGGGCCTGTTTGTTGATGGGTTCTAGTTGGACTAGAACTAGGGCTAGAGTTAGTCCTACCTATAAATATAAAGGCCACGACAAATTAAATCAGAAGTTGGTTTTCATTACTTGCTAGCACAAGAAAAAGACAGCCAAATACAAATATTCTCAAAAGGTTTCGCTATCATCTGTTCTTGATCGTGGAAGTCCAGATATATTCTTGCTGTGTGGATTACCATTGGAGGCTAAACAATTGGACAGCTGTGGTATTGAATATCGCACCTCCAGCTAATCAGAAATCACATTTCACGATATTCATCAAAGGTAAACTTCTATCACGAATTCTCTCTAAGTACAAGGTTGATCCGGCTTAAAGGAATTGAACATTTAATTTCCGATGTACATGTATATCTCAATTCCTTACATAAAGGGCACAAGGAAAACATGAGTCAAATTAAAGAACTTGGGCAAGCCACATAAATGGGCCATTAACTTAGAGTGGGTCATTGAGTAACCAATTCAAAAAAGATGTCACTACAAACGGCCCACTAAGATTTGGGTCGAGCTTTAATTGGGCTTTGTCTCATGGTGTCATTTTTTATTTCCTTCAATCCTCAGACGAAGCCCATGAAATTGATGTTAAATATCATTGCCCCGTTGAGATTAAGTTTGGCAATAAATACCCAACAATAGAGTTAAACACTTTTCATTATTTATATATTTATTTATTCATATTCTTATTTTGAGTAAATTATGAAAATGTTTAAGCCATTGTATAACAATGCTAAACAAGCAAAAGGCATACATGAAATATTAAGAGCCAATTATTTCAAAAACTTACTATTTTGATTGTAAATCTCTACTTACTTCTCCAATACAAGGTTCTTAAATTTTGTGAAAACATCCATGACTTCTGATTTAAGGTGAATTGGATATAGCTAAGTGTATTTGGTATAATGATCCACGAAAATAACATAGTATCCGATATTTATTTATTGATAAAATGGAGAAGACCCCGTTACATAGAAACAAAGCTAAATCTAAATGACCACGACCCGATAAAGGAGAAATACGAAAGGAAGTTTCTGAATTTTATTACACATGCTACAATAAAACTTGGTGGACGTTGATGATGAAACTAGATGACAATTAGACTTGACAATAAGTCGGTGTAGGTTGAACGATGGGTGCCCGAGTCTATCGTGCCAACTTTTAATGAAGCCTTGACGTCAAGCATTGTAAGATGGTTTGAAATTGCAATAACACCTTGTTTTGGCCACATGTGTACACCATTCTTATTTGTGCCTTGCCATGCGATTTCATGAAGAAATTTTTCATTTTAATTTTGAAAATAAATTTAATTGGCTAGCCACATCACTACGACACCTCTTAAAAATTGCGTGCACTTGCCTTTTATTTCTTTTATTTCGTTGATGGATTTGAAATATTTCAGATGAAGAGTTTTATTTGGGAATTATTAAATTCATAAATTGACTCAATTTATGGAAACCTTCCCCATTACTTGAATAAAACTACCATTTTCCCCACATTTTCATCCCTTTTTCCCTTACAAAATTCGCCCATCACCTCCATCACTTTCCCATTTCCTTTTCCACCTTAAACTTGGTTCCTTCCTTATTTTTTACATTCCATTATCATCCCCCCTCACTCTCCATTTTCCTCTCCAACTCTCGGCTCCCATCAATTTCTCTCGGCCCTTTTCTCTCTCTTTTAGCCACACCCAAAGTCCATACTAATCACACAAATTCCAAAATCTACCCAACACTTCAAAAAACATTATATAGATTGTACGCTTTAATTTTAGGGTGATTCCAATTGAGAAACATCTCTTTATGAGTTATATATCACCTATACTTAAAATCACATCATTTTGAGGCTCGTAGAATTAGTTATGACACTTTTGGTAAACTGCATCGGGTTGTACCTGAGAAAAGAGTTGGTGGAGAGAGAAAAATATTTTAACATTCCGTTCGTCACCAGAGGAAGCCAATATTTCAAATAAGATGCACTTCTAGGATTTTCTACCTGCTCTATAGATTTTACACTTTTCCAAAGTTGTTTCCTATTTTAAAATAATTTTGGAAATTTTTTTTCTCAAGCAGAAAATCTTCTTTCGAGTTGCTATCCAAAATTTTAGTTTTAGTCCTAAGTCATTTCCTTATTCTAAATTGTTTCTACTTCTAAAGATTTAATAAAACAAAGTAGAAAATCCTTCATCAACACATGAAACTCATACACACACTTTTGCATACATAAATTGAAAAGAAAACAAAAGACAATAACTCACTAGAAATTTTGAGAAAGTGGTGTTGTACAGATCATGCCTGTTGCTAAAACTCTAGATATTTTTTGAAACCTTTTGAGGTAATATACTCATTGCACACATGTTGATTATGCTTTTGAGAAATTTATATGCTAGCATGCGTGTACATGTTACTTGCTTATGAAGTCCATATTTATAGGCGATGTTTAGACAGTATTGCTTAATTGCTTCACTGAGAATGTTATGGCTCCTTTTTGGAGTTAAGAATTTTCTTTTGGTTGAAGGTAATTGCCTATGTTGATATGTGATTGAAGGTAATCTCTAGAAAGAAAAGCAGGTAGATGAATATCGACATGCTTAGAATTGAAGCCTTTTACCATGTTATGTTATGGTTAGTATATAATTGTCTCATTAGCTTGTATGCATACTGCTTAGTATTTTTTTGAAATGCTCACCCTCTCAAATAAAAATTTCAGATTAAGGAGTTTAGCGATAAAGTAACGACAGGCGGTGGTGTCTGAGATTTTATATAGGTTATGCTGTATGAATTAAGATGGTTTGATGGGTTGAAATATATGTTTGTAAATATTGTTAAGGTGTTTGAAAGTTCAAAACGATGGTTATTTTATAAATATTTCAAATGTTGAGATTTGGCGATATGATGTTTACTATTATGCAATGAAATTTTAGCGTCATTTCGGCCGAGTTTGAATTATAAAAATTTATGTTGTTAAGTCTGGTGCTTGCAAAGCGTGGTTCGAATATCAATTTTAGACTAAGTATTTTCACAACTTGATTCGTTACGCATTACATACCTTAAGAATTTGGTAAAGTGTTCTATGGTTGTGGTAAAACTTTCCACTTTATAAAGATTGTTACAAAGAGAAAGTGAGAGATGATGCAATGTAGCATCATCTTTAAATTCAAACCCTAGTGAGGTTATTGTGTTAATAAATCATGTAGATGACTTGACTGGGTTGAAGTTGACTGTAAAATCACATATGCATAAATGGATACTCGATTCTGGTGCATCTTTTTATGTTACATCACATAGAGATTGGTTTGAATAATTGCATGTGACATACACAAGTGGCACACGAGACTTGCGCATATGAGTAATAAGGAGTTTAAGCTCTTGCATGATAAAGGTGTGTTTGGGAAGGACTGTGTCCATTATACCTTTATATGATTATTGTGTGCTTGGTAAGCATCATAGGTTTTCTTTTTCTTCAATAGTTCATAAAACTCTTGGAATTCTTGACTATGTGCATTTTGATTTGTAGAGTCCTGCCAGTAGTCATACACATATTGCATATTTGGAAGTGCTGAAATTATTTTTAAATGCTTATAAGTTGTGAATTTTGTGAAATGTGTGGATAGTAAATTGTGGGTCCTAAAAATATATGGATAAAATATGTTTGATCGGATTAAATTATAATTTAAGCTCGCCAAACATGCACTATAATTGATCATTACTCTAGAAAAGTGTGGATTTATTTTTAACCAATAAATCTAACAATTTTGATAGTTTGAATAACTGAAAGAAGCAAGTAGAAAATCAAACAGGTAAAAGGATAAAATAATCAAGAACCGACAATGGATTCGAATTTGTAATGCTGAATTTGATAACATAAGTAAGGAAAGTGGAATAACTAGACAAAAAATAGTTTCTTACACTCCCCAATACAATGAGGTACCTGAAAGAATGAATAGAACTTTGCTTTATAAAGTTAGATGCATGATGTTAAGTTCTATATTCAAAAAAACATTTTGGGGTGAAGTTGTTGTTACTGTTTTTTATTTGGTAAATTTAACTCCATCTACTTCTTTTGATACTCTTCATAATAAATGGTATGCAAAGTGAGCTGATTATTCTATGCTTAGGACTTTTGGTTGTGTCGCTTTTTTTTCATTAGAATTAGGGAAAGCTTGAACCTACAGCTATAAAATATATTTTTCTATGTTACCTTGAAAGATTTAAAGGGTATAGGTTATGTGATAGAAGACAAAAGGGAGGAAAAATTACTATGAGTAGAGATGTCACGTTTAATAAGGCTAAGATGCCATATTTAGGGTCTGATGTTGATCTATGAGTGAAAACTAGCAAGGTAGTATTAGTGATCAGTTGTAAGTAGAGCTAGATAGGGTTAGTATACATATCTCTAGTGCACCTAGTGAAGTTAAGATTGAAATTTAGCAAACTATGGAGGAAGAGAAAGATGAAACATCTTTTACTGTAAATATTTTATTAGATTATCAATTGGCTAGAGATAGATAGAGGAGACAACATAGAGGACCTCATAGGTTTGGATAAGAATCTGAGTTTGCTTTTGCTTACGTTAGTTATGAAGAATTGGCTGATAGAGAGACAAACACGTTTAATTAGTTTGTGAAAAGTGAGCAATCAATAGAGTGGGTGAAAGCAATGAAAGAAGAAATGGGTTCTTTAGCTAAGAATCAAACTGAAGAATTAGTCATTAGACCTAAAAACAAGTCGATAGTAGGCTGCAAATGGGGTTTTAAGGTCAAAAAAGGTACCACTAAGATTGAGCCTTTAAGATTTAAAGTTAGGCTAGTAGCTAAGGGACACACATAGAAAGAATGGGTTGATTATGATGAAATCTTTTCTCTTGTTGTTAAGTATACTACTATTGGAGTCATGTTTGCCTTAGTTACATATTTTGACTAGAAAATTGAACTTGATGTGAAAATTACTTTTTTACATGGTAAACTTGATTAAAATATTTTTATGAATCAACCACAAAGCTCCTGATCATGTGTGTTTTCTTAAACGGTCATGTATGGTTGAAAATAGTCCCATAGACAGTGGTGTAAAATATTTGATTCAATTTTGCTTAGTATTGATTTTCAAATAAGTAAGTACGATAATTGTGTGTATTATCAGCATAGTGAAGATAACGATGATTGTGTGTTTTTGTTGTTATATGTTAATGATAGGCTCATGAATGGTTCTTCTTTATAATTAATAAATGAAATAAAAAATTGTTTTAAATGAAGAGTTTGACACGAAAGACTTAGGAAGAGTAAGAAGAATCATAGGAATGGAAATAGAAAGAGATATGTCAAATTCTTTGTTGCGTTTACATCAAAGCCCTTATGTATTAAAGGTATTGAAAAAGTTTGACATGCATGAGTGTTAACCTATTAAATTGCCTTTAGCAAACCATTTTGTTTTGTCTAAAGATCAGTGTTCTGTTAATGATGAAAAGTTAGAATACGTGAGTAAGATTCCTTATTCGAATGCTATAGGATAGGTTCTATCATGTATCCGATTTTGTGTATTAGGCATGACCTAGCATTTGTTGTGAGTACACTTAGTAGGTTTATATTTAATCTAGATCCTGACCATTGATAAGCTTTGAAATGGGTGCTTAGATATTTGAGGTGGTCTGTGATACCGGTCCAGTGTTTAAGAATAGTACTAAATACTGAGAGGTTTTGTAGACCCATATTATGCTGGAGATATAGATAATAGAAAGTCTACTTTTGCCTATATGTTTACTCTATGTGATGTGTGTGTTAGTTGGAAATCGCAGTTACAACACATAGTTGCATTATTCATGACTGTATCTAAGTATATTGCCACCACAGAAGCAATTAAAGAGTCTTTGTGGCTAAAAGGTCTTCTAAATGAACTGTGTATTTTGGATGGTGATGTGATTGTATTCTATGATAGTCAATATGCCATACATTTATGCAAAAATCCTATTTTTTTCACGAGCGTACTAAGAATATAGATTTTAGTATGCATTTATTCAAGATATTGTATCATAGTTTGAGGTAAAGCTTGAAAAGTGTTTTCATTATATAATCCATCAGATAAAGGTACCAAGGTTTTACCCTTGGTGAAGTTCAAGAGTTGTATGGATCTCTTGAACATTTGTAGAGGTTAGCATCATTGGATTCTTGATTGAATGATTACTAACTTGTGAACTTTTCTTGTAGGTAAGAGCAAAAAGCTAAAGAATGAGGACAAAAAGGTTTAAGTCTTCTGTACAATGTTTCTATGGCATCAAGGTGGACGTTTGTTAAGTTGTGATGACCGAAAAAATTCGGGGTGATGATGAAATGATCCGACTTACTTACTTTATAGGTCTAGGCCTGTGATTCAAGAAAATTAAATAACCCTATCTTCACAAAGGGTAGCCCAACAACCTAACCTAAGTCATGTGCGCCATCTTTAGGAAAACAACCCCATTTTAAATTTTGGTTGCTCAAGTTGTCCAATCCCTATCTTGGCCATAGTCGTATGGTTATTTTCTTGGCCCAAATCCTTTTAATTGTATCCATTAATATTAGTCGTTGGATCTTAGGCTTGATCCAACGACTACCTTTAGTTGTATATATTGCCTATTGGTTCTCTATTACAACCTAATTTGGAGGGGTTTTGTGTGAAACATTGAAAGAGAAGAATTGCGTCTCGGGTTTGGTCGTCTTGCATTCTTCTTTTATGTGAGGTTTCACATTCTTGGTGGTGTTAATGGATGGAAGAAAACTCCCGGTTTTCTTTGTGAATACAACAAGGCCTTGTAGATTGGTGATTTAGGGTTTGGGTTATAAGAGTTACCATTTGTGAAGATTTGGGGAAACAAATCTTAGCCCTACTCTTCTGGCCGTTTTAGTGTTGAGAGAACTTTGTACATATAGCTTGATCTGGTTGGTTTTGTTCTTGAGATTGAACTTGATTTCGGTGGAAGAGCTTTTGTTGATTGTATAACAGATCGACCCTCTTATCAACGATTTGGCAAGTGACATTATAGTTCATGTTCAAGCCATGTGAGTTGTAGTTTTGGTTTTGATTAGTATTAAAGCTCTTGGAATTGTACGCTAGCCAATTTTGCTAGTGGGAGAAATTGCAATTTGTTTTGATACAGTTGGTTTGGATTTTCTGGCCGTTTTGGTGTTGAGAGAACTTTGTACATATAGCTTGATCTGGTTGGTTTTGTTCTTGAGGTTGAACTTGATTTCGGTGGAAGAGCTTTTGTTGAATGTATAACAGATTGACCCTCTTATCAACGATTTGGCAAGTGACATTATAGTTCATGTTCAAGACATGTGAGTTTGTAGTTTTGGTTTTGATTAGTATTAAAGCTCCTGGAATTGTACGCTAGCCAATTGCGCTAGTGGGAGAAATTGCAATTTGTTTTGATTAAGTTGGTTTGGAATTTTGTGGGTACGTGAACGAATAAAATTAACCTATATCTTAACCATTTTCATCGCACTTGAGGACAAGCCTTGTGCTCAACGAACCTATTATGGATGTAACATCCCAAGTTTTTCTATGTTCTAATTTAATTATGTCAATAATTCTACACCCGGTAGTATTTTTCCACTAGTTTCTAGGAGGTCCAGTCCAATTCCAATTAAGGCCTATGATGAGAAAAGTCCAAGTAAGGCCCAATGACAATAAGAAGGTCAATCCATCTAGAGAAAATATCCCACAATATATTTAAGCTCCAAAATTTATGTAATTATTTTAAAAGCTTAAATTAGGGGACATTTTAAATTGGAAATTCTTGTTAAAATGAAATGTTCTAAATAAATAATGATTTATTACAATAACGATAAATTCCTTATTGTATATTGTATTTGTATTTTTTATTTTTGTACAGACATTATTGATATTAGTTTTAATATAATAAACCATGATAACTAGTTTCAATAATTTTAAAAAAAAAAGTGAATATTTATTTGCTTTTATCATAAATGATTAGTATTTTATTGTTTTACAATTGTACTCTACGAATTCCCTATCATACTTATATATTATCTTCATTCTAATATTATATTGAATGCCATTTTAAAAGCAATATAGAAT
Organism: Forsythia suspensa; assembly: GCA_023638005.1. NCBI lineage: Eukaryota > Viridiplantae > Streptophyta > Magnoliopsida > Lamiales > Oleaceae > Forsythia > Forsythia suspensa. The sequence goes on along the minus strand of CM042670.1, from coordinate 20,570,351 downwards.
TTGACAAACTAATTAGTGTCAAATATTGATGGAACAACAAACATTAATAAAACCTAATCATTATGAACGGAAGCATTGAAAAATTAAAATAGAATGAAGCATTATCAAACAACTTAATAGGTAGTTTTCTTAGTCAAAGGTGGAAGGAAACCTTGTTTTATATTGTTCATACGTTTCCACCTATGTAATTTAAAATTATCAAAGATACAAAATTATATAAACATTGGAAGCAAATAGTAGTATCGAATTGAATTTACAATTTTCAAGTCTAATTCTTCATGATAGTCACACGATATTCACAATCACACTTTCTAATACTATACAGTATGTTAGTGTTACTCGAACAATTATTTATTATTCACATCTCAAAAACCTTCATCTTAGAATGTGCATAATAAGGAGAGCATCTCCAATGCATTCTATGGGTTGCAACCTTAATCGGCTTTTGCATCTTTAATCCCTTTGAGTGATTTGTCAGAGATAATACTAAGAGCATTTCCAATGCATTTTATGGGTTGCAATCTACGTGGCAGGCAAGTTGAAAGACATCCGGCATTGATGTCTCATGAATAAATAGTCAAGTAAAAAATTGGTTTTCAATTAGTTCTATCTACAACCTAATACTATTGCCTACGTGTCTTTTATCTACACTTAAATAATAGTAAATAAAATGAAAAGAAATAAAGTGGAAATTCAATGCTCTAAAAATATAAACAATATCAACAAAATTGTTGAGCCATGTCTAATGAGAGGTTTTTGTCACATGAGTTTGATAAATTCCTCATCAAATAATATCAAAGTTATAAAAGATGTAAGGTGTGATAAGGCGGTAAGGTCAAGTTTGAAGCCTCAAGCCTTACGAGCCTAGGCATAATAAGGAATCTTCCTATTTTAATTATTCTAAACCAATAAATAAATAAAATAACACACACCTTGAAAATTTATAAGAAATTCATACAATCTTTTCAAGTTTTCTGCAAAAAGTTGGAAAAGTTTGAAAAATATCTAACTTAAAAACAAAAAGTTACTTAACTTTCACCTTTTCTTAAAGCTAACTAAACAAAATAAGTAGGAAAAATTGCCTTCAAGTTACACGTAGGTGACTTGTTCTAAATTAGGTCCAAACACTTTTCAAAATTTTCATTAAGTCAATAATTAATTTTGTGATCCAAATTAATTAGAATTAAACGTGATTTAAACTTCAAAAACACATGCGTGACCACCGTCTTCTCCTGCCTCCCTGTCTGCTCTTGCATCTCATTGTTGGAGTTACGCGACTCGCCGCCAACCACCTAAACATTTTTCATTGTTTTCGTGAGTGATAATTGCAGATTCACAATTTTTCAGTGTTGTTTTTCGTCTCAGTCATGTAAAAGATAAAGGGTGTGTTTGATTTTGATTTTGACTACATTTTTTGTAAAAGTTGATAAAAGTTGATAAAATGTGTGGATGAAAAGTTGTAAAAAGTTATAGGTCCACGAAATGAGTGGGTAAAATTAATTGTTGACTTTGACTTCAACTTTTTAGCAAACAAGCTCAAAGTTTTGAACATTAACAACTTGTTATTTTTACCAGAGAATGGTGGTGATTCTAAGAAGTATTGGACAGTCCCTGGATTATAAAATTTTGGAAATAATTATTTCTTTGAATGTTATTTTGCAGGTGAATTCAGTTTTTATGAATGGTTTCTCTTATTTTTCTTGAATTAGGTTGTATTTGTTGGAGTTATTATTTTTTTACTATATAGGAACATAATTCTTCTGTAATCATTTTTTGTCGAATAAATAAAAAGCAATATTTGTTTCAATACGTTAACAATTTTATGTGTTTCAGGATGTTATTATCACATATTCATGTGTGTTGTTTGATACTGTATCATAGAAAACAGTATCTTAATAAAACAGTATCATAAGCAAGGTAGTCTCTGTATTGCAAAATTTTGGAAACAATTGCTCTTTTAAATGTTATTTTGCTGGTCAATTCAATTTTTATGAATGGTTTCATTCTTTTTTTAAAAAAAAAAATTAGCTTGTATTTGGTGGAGATGATGTTTTATATTGTTGTAAAATTATAGATAATGATGAATGACTATTTAGTTTTATCTAGATGTCTATGTAGTTATCTACTTAGATTGTAACTCATATTGGAACCCTATAAATAAATGTCACTGTTATAATAAATTTATACATTTTCTCTCTTATTAATCTTCTATTTTTGTCTCTTGTTTTATTAGTTTTATAACATGTTATCAGCACCAACGAGCTTACCCAAAATAGAGAGAAAATTTAAGAGTAAAATTTACGAAATTCACAAAAATTGGACAGCCTACGTAGTTGAGATCAAACGTTGATATCTCAGTGCTCCGTGGTCTAATCGTCATGAAATTTGGATGGAAAGTTCAAAACTCATTGTTCTTCAAATCTAATGGCAACGAACGGCTCATTCATGATAAACCACTACATGAACAGAAGTAAATTTTGAATTAGTAATTTATTGCAAAAAAAAAATACAATAAGATCTAAAAACTCCTTTTATCCAATTGCTATGTTTCAATTCCAATTGTATATAGAGATGAAGCCAATTGAGTTAGCCAAGTGTTCTTTATTTTGTGTTCATAAACAAAGGTTAGTATTCTATTTACTATCATATTTGATTATATATTTTTCAATATTGATAAATAGTAGACAAGTAATGTTTGAATATTATTAATTATTACATATCAATATTTAAAATTATATTGTGTTAGTATTCATGAAAAATATCAATTTAAACAAATTAATATTCCAGAAGAATCTTTCATTGGTATTCCAGAAGAAGTACAATTTTATATTTATATTAATATTTCACTAGAATACACTTGCTCTCAAAGAACGTAATTTTATAAATGTAATATCTTATAAGAATATTATACTATTACTCCGAAGATTAAATTTCTATACAATTCACTATTTCAAAATAATTTGTTGTTGCTTCTGAAAAAGCAGAGTGTTACTTTAATATTCTAGTAGAATATTGCTTGCTCCCAAAGAGTATAATTTATAAGATGTAATATTAAGGAATAAATCAAATTTTTATAAAGTTCAATAATTTAAAATTATTTGTTGTTTCTCCTGAAGAAGCACAACGTTATATTAATATTCCAGCATAATAATACTTGCTCTCGAAAAGCATAATTGTATAAGATCTGACATCTATTATGATTTTGCTCCTGATGAGTAAATTTAAATAATTTAATATTCCTAGATAATAATATGTTGTTGCTCCTGAAATAGCACAATATTATATTAATATTTCAATTGAATATTACTTGTTCTTGAAGAGGGTAATTTTATAAGATCTATTATTTTATAAAAATATTGTATTAATACTCCCGAAGAAGTATAACATTATGAATATCAATGTTTTAAAAGAAATTGATATTTTTGTTTCTAAAGAAATACAAAGTATAGAAATATTCTAATAGAATAATGTGTTGTTGCTCTTGAATAAGCATAACTTAATTAAAAGAATATTATATGACTGCTCTTGAATAAGTATAAATTTGTACTTATCAATATTCTAAAAAAAAATATCATATTGTTGCTCTTGAAAAAGTACCACTTTATAATTTCAGAATATTAATATTTTATAATATTAGAGTATTGATACCCTTAAAGAAATATGATTAACTTGTGAGACAATTCTCTATTCTTCATTTCTCCATTCTTATGAGATAAAGAATATAAACTTGTTCTCCAAATATATGAAAAATGTACTTGCTAAATTGTATTCAACTAGAAGTTAAATACCTTGAAATTTTATTGATTGGAATTACCAGTTAAACTATCCCGGATCAATATGATGAGAATTATTAATGAAAATATTTATTGGAAACTAGAAGATTTTTCAATATAATGAATTCTCACATGATGCTTGTTCTTATGGTATATAAACTAGTAGGTCTTTACTAGCTTAAATCGAGACCAAATTTCTTGTATTTCTGAAAATTATTTAGAATTATAATGGGGCCCCTTCACTCTCCATGTTGACTATCTAAATATTATTTATATCTAATAGATACATCTATTAGATGATTGTATGATGTTATTATTTGCAACTTGAAGTTTGCGAGATTACTTACTCAAATTTTAAATTATGAGCATAATTTTCAGATTATACAATCAAGACGTGTTTCTTGTTAATGCTAGTGAGTCTAAATCTCGAAATTTTAATAAATATTAGTTGGAATGATGATAAATGGTTTAACAATATTGTTTGTCAATGCATCCAATTAAATTCTAAACCTATTGAGAAAAAAAGTGCTTCCCATTTTTGTATAGGGAATGCTATTTTATATGCAGTACCACTTATACGGATCATGCCTACATCAAAGTTATCTCCGCTATAGTTGGCTTATGGTCAGAGCTTAATATTATCCATCTAATGATTTTTGATAGTGCAATATATGTACAATCAGTCCACCATAGTGCATTGAGATGGGTATTAAAGAATGTTGAGAATACATGTTTAGTTTGAAATCTTATAAAAATATCTTAAGTCCTAACGGGTGATATTTTATAACATAGTTTTTGAATGTCATTTTGATAAGATGGTTTTCTCAACATTTGGGGAACAAATTAAGTAGCTAGAAAGAATACATGAAAATGCAACATATTATATTTTCTAGATCCCTTGCCCAATACAATACAAACCAGAAATTTGACTCATTTGTAAGTTATACAATTGACAGATGCATTTACTGACCAAAGAAATTAACCAAGTCGCGTATACCAACTGTAAATGTTTCAACTTATATTGACGTCCCGGAAGGACAATCCTTTAACATTATATCTGGTAAATTTAATGCTGCTCCTTAAGCGTGGTGACATTTGATTCCAAAAGAAAATCCTCAAAAGAAAAATGGAGCAAATAGTAAAGATGGTCCCATTGAGGATAGACATAACTAATTATAAAACTCTAGAAGAGGTTTAGCTAGCTGAAATAATAAACTGAAGAGAACTTGATAAGTTATATCGTTATGGGAAAGAAATGGAATAAAAAAGTAAATGTTATTGACAACACTTTTGTATATAATGTAGCGCTTCATATTATGAAAGGTAGCGAGGATATTGAAATAAATCTATCAAAGAATTTTACCGCTCTACTGAAAATTTCATCTACCCCTACCGTACTCCAACTTGGTAGTTTCTACCGCTTGTCTAGGGTTAAACCTTGGGATTTGACCCGAAGATGAATGGGGCTAAGCGATCTGCCGAAGCTGTGGGATGTAAAAATATATCAGTCGGGGAGCGTTCCGCCTTTTATTGACCAAATAAAAGGATATAATCCAAATAAACTGAACTTACTAGAGAAACTTGAAATTTCTAGACCTACAGTCTAAACACCTAAATGTGTATACTTATGCAAAAAGAAAATGAGAAAAATGAAGTCGTAAAATGTAATGCACAAATCTTAACATTATAAATTTTACAAAGGCTTATGGAAAGCAATCACAAGTCGATATCTTGTTAGCCTGTTAGTGCATGGTATATATGCATATAATGGATATTGTTATAAGCAGCTCATCTGGCATGACTAATAAAACTATGTATATAAATTCTTGAAGGATTTAATATGCCTCAAGCATTTAGTTTAAGGTTTTGAAAAACTTAATTGATCAAAGTACATATTTGAAATGATATTATCAAGATGGGGGTAAATACGCGTTGTACTCTTTTTCTTTGGCCGAGGATTTGTCCCATTGGGTTTTCTTAACAAGGTTTTTAATGAGGCAACTTTCGTAGCGTATTCAAAATAATTATGCACTCTTTTTCCTTCATTGTGATTTTTTCCACAAGGTTTTTCCTAGAAAGGTTTTAACGAGGCATATTCTTTGTATAAATGATATCAAATTGGAAGTGTTAAAAATCTTATATTTATGGATATCTATAACCTACAAAACCTTTATCCTCATCATAACCTTATGGTTATACTCTCGTATGTTATAAATTGTATACGAGACCCCTAAAGAAACAATAAGAAGATCTGATTTTATTATAATTACATGAAATAGAGATAGTGTATAGATATTGACTATAGTCAACTATAGATAGCGTAGATTTTGGTAAACACTTCTCCCCAAGCACCTTTATTTATTCAATTTCTTTTGTTAGCAATGTCGCAAAAATCACCGAGGCAAAGGAGGTGGCCATAACTTCCACACCGAGGCTGATAGAGGGCAGTGATCCATTTAGTGTCGTCCTATTAAATGGGCCACCATGGACGTCCCATCAATAATAGTGGAGGCAGATTTGATGTCATTGAGAGAGTCGTACAAGATCTCTAGTGATATTGAACTCATACTCCCGAGGTCCAACAAAAGAGCCCATTTTTTGAGGAGGGGGTGTACTACTTTACACCTCAATGCATTCGTGGCTGGGACGAGGCTACCCCTGCATCACTTCTTTAGAAGAATCTGTGCGTGTACGGCTTGGCTTCAACCCAGGTGGCTTTGAACGGGTGGAGCCAAATAGCTGGGGAGCTGTACCTGTGGTTCAGGCACTCTTTTGGTTTGGAGATGCCTCTCTACGCCTTCCAAACCATCTATTTACTAAAGAAAATATCGAAAAATAAGGGCAAATTGGAGGAGCCCGGCTACTATTACTTCACACCTTGGGGGCTCACAAGCCTCTGGTGACTGATTGCTCCTCCTCCATCAAGCAATGGATGGAGTCATTGTTTTGGGTGACGGGAACTAGTAGAGGGTGGAAGATGACCCCGAGCCAGATTTGGATGTCCCAAGTGTTTACGTAATAGCTAGTGACAGGTTAACTTTAATGTTGATGCGTTTGTGTTCTAACTGTTCTTTTTATTTTGATAGACGCTTTTCTTCACTGCGAGTTATCCAGTGACCTCCTTGAGGTGATTCAGTTGATTTACTAGGTGTGTCCGGTGAACAAGCGGTACGGATTTATTTTAAATAGGAACCGCTCTCTAATTGAACTGGGTCTGATGGCCACAAAAGGTAAGTATATTTGTTTTACCTTGGTGTTTGATGGGAAACCCTCTTCTAACGACGCTCTCATGCAGCTAATCCAGATTAGGGTAAGCAACCAAGGCCATCTTTGGCCTCTTTATCTGGCACGAAGCCCAGGATACTACCACCGAGCTCCTTTAGAAGATGCTAGGCAAAAGAAGGTAGTAGAGGATATAAGCCACGAGGCTAACAAAGAATAGGCCGACAAGGCCGAGGAGGTGGAGGCTGCCGTAGAGGAGGAGGCCACTAAGGTTCTTCTCCGATAAAGAAGAGGAAATGTGGGCTACTGAGGAAGAAAGTGATCGAGATCATGGACAACTATGTTGCTTGCAATCCTCTACCTCTACAGCAGATGCTTTTGGTCATATCGGTTGGGGTGGTGGTTTTGGATGCTCCACCTCACAAGCCTCAGCCTTCTTGGGGTTACGGCCAGGGGTGGCTTGGGATTCAAGAAAAACTCAAAAGCGATTGGGCCCCAGTGAGGCGAGGATCCCACAGCGATCTTTGTTTATAAGCTTCCGTTATACCGGCCTACTGGGGCTCGGGCTTCGAAAAGTACTTCATCCCAAGTGGGAGGATTTTGCCTCCCACGAGAGAAGTGGAGGACATGATGGAGACTAGCCTAGTTGTGTCCATAAGGACGGATGGGATGCACACGAGAGCACCTTTGGAGAGTTCGACGGCAGATATAGAGCATGAAAAATTAATGGCCGAGACTTCAAGTCCGAAGAAGAGCATAGGTAGGCTCTAGAAGGTGTCCGCAAGTTCTTTGTGGAGAGTATGCGCCTGACACCTACGAAAGCGATTTTTAAGCGATTTGAAAAATCTAAGGCCAATGTTATACACCTGACTAAGAATCTGGATGATTCTAACGCCGCCCAAAAAGTCACCACTGAAGCTCTCGAGGCAGAAAATGAAGAGAAAAGACATTTAAAAGAGGATTCTACCTCCAAAACACTCGAGGCTGAGGGTTTGAGGGGGAGCTTAAAGCTTTCAAAAGTGGGTGAAAGGAGGCCAAAACTGAGGTTGCCAGACTCTTCGGTGAGAAAAATGAGCTTGAAGAGAAGTTGGAGAATGTCGAGGCAGATTTTGTGGCCAATTTTCACAATACCAAGGCCTATACCAACTTCTCTGACTACTTTGCAAAGGTTGGTCATCAAAAGGTCCTGGCAGTCCTCAGGTCTGGATATCCAGATGTCAACATTGCCTCTTCAGCTACTCATTTCTCCCCACCCGCTACTGAAGGCGAGGAGGGTAGTTAGTTTTTTAATTTTGAAAATGTATTGATTCCTCGGTAGAGGCACTTTGTAATTTCCATGTTTTACTTAATGAAATCCTTATACTTATTAACTAATCTAGATTATTTATTCCGAAGCCTGTTTCTCTTTTGCTGAATACGACAAACTTATTATGAGGCAATTTCAAACAGGGTTAGAATGCATATGCTTTAGCATAAATAAAGGGGCTCTTCGAGTAAACAAAAATTTAAAAGATGCTCTTTCATTGTATGTTATAACATGATTACCTAGGCTTCTCCAACAAACTAAATTAGAAAAAGCTTTTTCCAATGCTGATAATTGAACAATGGAGCCATAGTAGACAGAAAAAGTGGCATAACAGGTTAACCATAGGCTCGATATAAAAAATGAAAGAGGCATTCTCCAACCTCTACTGATAGTACTGCGTAGGTATTCGGCATTCCAAGGATGAGCCTATTGTTTGGCATCCAAGTCTTCGATATAGTACGTACCGGGTTATACTTCCTTGGTGATTCAATAAGGTCCTTCCCAATTGGGACCTAGGGTCCCAACCCCTGGCTCCTTAGAGGATAGGAACACTCTCCTTAGGACCAGGTCACCAAGGCGGAAGGACCTCTTCTTTACTTCCTTGTTGAAGGATCGGGCCATCTTCCTCCGGTAAGAGGCTATTTTAGCTTGTGAGTTATCCTTCCGTTCTCCCAGGAGATCCAGGCCAACTCTCATGAGATCGTCGTTGTTGCTTTCATTGAAGAACAAGCGACGAGGTGATGGAATGCCAACTTCCACTGGGCTCATAGCTTCGGATCCGTACGCTATAGAAAGTGGGATTTCTCTAGTTGGTATCCTTACGGTGGTTTAGATCGCCCAGAGTACATGTGAGAGCTCATCGACCTAATCACCCTTTGACGTGTCAAGTTTTCACTTTAGAGTATACTTGATGGTTTTGTTAACAACCTCCACTTGCCCGTTACCCTATGGATGATGGGGGCTAGAAAAGTATTTCGCGATACCTAGCTCTTCGTATAAGGTCCTTATCTTTTTGATGTCCAATTGTCTCCCATTGTCTGACACTAGAGAGTGGAGAATTTTGAACCTGCAGATGATGTTTTTCCATATGAATTTGGAGGTGTTAACCTCGGTAATCTTCATAACTAGCTCTGTCTCAACCCACTTCGTGAAATAGTCAATGGCGACTATGGCATGGCATGCATTGCATTTTCTCCTAGGCATAGGGCCTATGAAATCTATTCTCTATTTGGCAAAGGGCCATGGCTAGATACTGTAGTATGTTTTTAGTTGGGCTATTGTGGGATTGTGGCGAAGCACTAGCATTTGTCACATTTTTGTGCATGGAGCAGGGAATCTCTCTTTAAAGAGGGCTAGAAGTAGCCTTGCTTGAAGATCTTTTGGGCTAAGGCCAAGCCTCCAGTGTGATTGCCACATATTCCCTCGTGGACCTCCTTGAGGATGTAATCTACCTCATTGCTACTAACGCACTTAGGGATGGGCATGGAATAACCATGTTCGTAGAGGATGTCGTCAGACAACAAGAAGTGCGCTGCCCTCCTCCTCATCTTTATGGCCTCCTCTTTATCGGTAGGGAGTGTTTGATCCTTCAAAAATGTGAGGATGGGATCCATCCAAGTGGAAGTCTCCTCAATCCACATCACCTCCTTGACATCCTCCATGGATGGCTTACTGAGGTGTTCGATGGAAACCAGTTTGAGGAGCTCCGAGTCCTTGCTGCTTGCCAGCTTAGATAGTGCGTCAACGTCGGCGTTACTAGCCCTAGGTACTTGGACCAATTCGAACCTTTAGAAGAACGGGATAAGATCCCTCACCAACTTGAGGTAGGAAGCCATTCTTCTTTTCCTAGCAGCGAAGCTCCCTTTATCTGACTCACGACCAGTTGGGAATCGCTCGCGATTGAGAGCCTCTGCACCTTAATTTCCTTTGCGAGGCATATTCCAGTTAGCAGGGCCTCATACTTTGCAATGTTGTTCGAGGCTTTAAAGCCAAACTTGATTGTACAATTCAGTTTATGGCCCTCGGGGCTAGTAAGTACATCTCCGACACCCGCACCCGTCTCTCTAGAGGACCCATCAATGAAGAGGCACCATATAGGTGGCTCGAGAGGTGACATGTGGGCGTCCACTACAAGAGTGTTGGCAAACTCAACTAAAAAATCAACGAGGGCTTGCCCCTTGATGGCAGCTCTGGACTTGAAGACAATGTCAAACTGGCTAAGTTTGACTACCCACTTCAACAGCGTATTCGAGGCATCAAGCTATTGTAATACCTGCCTCAGGAGAAAGTTGGTAAGAACGTGGATGCTATGGGCCAAGAAGTAGGGCCTCAATTTTCTTGAGGCAGTGATGAGTGATAACGCTAGCTTCTCCATATCGGGGTAGCATGTCTCTACTCCTAGGAGGGCGTTGCTTACGTAGTAAGCAGTGATTGGTGCTCCTCCTCTCGAGACAAAGAACGAGCTTAGTGATTCGGGATGATCTGACTAAGTAGAGTAATAACACATCTCCTAACTTAGGCTTTAACAGCAGGAGAGCATGGCCAGGGTGTTCCTTTAAGGCCTGAAATGCAGCCTCACAATCTGTAGTCCATATGAACTTGTTACCTCCTTTCAAGATTTTGAAGAAGGGGAGGCACTTGTCCGTAGCTTTGAGACAAATCTCTTGAGGCGCCATTCTCTAGTGAGGCATTGTACATCTTTTGGCCTCCTGGGCGACTTCATTTCGATCAATGCCTTAATCTTTTACAGGTTGCCCTCGATGCCCTTTGGTTTACCATATAGCCTAAGAACTTTCCAAAGACAACTCAGAAGCGCATTTTAGAAGATTTAGCCTCATATTGTAAGCTATGAGGATCTGGAAAGTCTTCCCATGTGTATTACATGGTCTTGACTTTCAAGATTTTAACCAGCATGTCATCTACGTAGACTTCCATGGTAGAGCCAAGTTGGTCGGCAAATATTTTGTTGACAAGCCTCTAGTATGTTACCTCAACATTTTTCAAGCTGAAGGGCATGACCTCATAATGATAAAGGCCTTTATGCATCACAAATTATGTGTGATCCTCATCCGGTGGGTACATAGGGATCTGGTTATAGCTTGAGTAGGCATCCATAAAGCTCAGGAACTCATGTCCCGAGGTGGCGTCTACTAGTTGATCAATCCAAGGCAAAGAGAAGCTATCCTTAGGACATGCCTGGTTGAGGTTAAAGAAATCTATACAAATTCTCATTTTCCCACCTGGTTTCCTCACCAGAACTGGATTAGAGACCTACTTAGGATAGCGGGCCTTCCGTATGAAGTTGCTTTTGAAAAGCTTTCCAACTTCTTCTTTCAAGGCTTCGTACTTTTCTGGATTTGAGGGTCTCCTCTTCTGTAGATGTGATGATGGGAACGTGGGATCGACATTGAGCTGATGACAACTTACTGTCGAGTTGATCTCCACCATATCCTCGTGTTTCATGAAAAAACATCAAAGTTGTGGTGGAGGAACTTCTTCAGAGCCTCCTTACACTCTTCGAGGAGGTCTTTTCCTACCTGGAACCTCCGTCTTTGGATCGGTAAGATCTGTGGTGAAGCTTTCGACTCCTCAAGTGAAGAGGTTTGGGAGTTAGCTCCTATCACTCTGGGAGGATGCTTCTTCCATTGTGGCGGCGTCCCCAGTGCCTCTTCCGAGGCTTCTATCATTTTTACATCCAGGAATGTCATGTTGACCTCTTTCTTTTATACCTTTTGCAAAGCATTCCTATAGCATTTCCTAGCCTCCGGCTGGTTACCTTTCATCATGGCTACCCCCCTCCCTTAGTGGGGAACTTCATACAGAGGTGTTGAATGGATGTTATGGCCTAAAGCTCCTCCAGGGTCGGTCAACCTAAAACACCATAGTAGGCTGACCTTCTGTCTACCACCAAGAATTCCATGAAGGAGTTAGCAGCCAGAGGCTCTTCTCCCATCGGTAACGGCCAGGCGTACTACTCCTTTCGGCGTGATGCGATCACCCGTAAAGCCCTAAAGAAGCTCTGGATAAGGGGCCAATGAGGTTTCTATGTTCATCTGCTCATAGGTGCTCAAAAAGATAACATTCACTGAGCTCATGTTGTCTACGAGCATCCTACCCAATCCGTTCCTCGCCACTACTGTCGTTATTACTAGGGCATCGCAGTGGGGATAGTGGACACCTTTTATGTCTTCTTCTGTGAATGTGATTAGGTAATCATTCTTTGATCCCAATGGGCAGCTGTTAATGAGCCAGGTTGTCATTAGCTTTCCTTTGGCCTCTTTTGAGTAACTCCTTTGAGCATTATACGTCTGGCCTCCTAGGTAGGGTCCCCCGTAGATGGTGTCAATTTTCTGAATAAGGGCCTTTTCAGGACCTTTGATCAAGCACTGCTCCAAGCCTCTTTCAATCTGGAGTGCCTTGCTGGGCTCTTGGAATTACGCCTATTTTGTTCATGGTACATGGGCCTCCTGTCCCCTGTTGCTGGGGTCGTATGTTATGGAATGGGGACTGACGGTTCCTTATCAGGGATCGTTCTCCACGTCTTGGATCCGACCCGCATCTGGGACCGGTGTTTGCTCCTCTTCTATTTTCTAGGTTCTCCACCTCCTGACACTCTTCCATGCTATGGCCTGTAGCTCCGATGGACCCGTCAGTAGCTAGCGAGTACCTCCTAATGGGATGGAGGCATTGGTGGTGCGTTGGTCCCTACTTCGTAATATGTTAGAGGGGGCATACCTTAATTATAGAGTCCGGCGGTGGAGCCTAAAGCTCTTAGGGTTGTGTAAGGAAGAAATAGGCCCTTTTGTGCAGAGGCCACGTAGCTCATCCCAACATTAGGTAGTCCCTCCGGTGCTGAGTTTGTTGGTAGAGTTGCCTACCATGGCATTGGTCGTATCCAGCTCTTGGCAATGGGGCATCACCACAGCTGCACCTCGATTCTGATGGAGGATCATGTTCTCATTTGTGATCTCCTCGGTGATCATCTCCACCAGTTGGTCGAAGGTGGCTGGGTTTTTGTTGCAGACATCCCTCCAGAATGGAAGGTTCATGTCCAATCCCTCTTTTAAAGCAGATAGGACTTCAGAATTGGATATTCTCTCACAGAAGAGCATTTCTTCGTTGAAGCGTCTTAAATAGCTTTGCAATGGTTCGAATTACGTCTGTTTAACATCATGGATGCGTTGCACCGGGGTTGAAGCAGGCTTCCCCGATGAGAAGTAATTGATGAACGTCTTTTACAATTTTGGCCAACTGGAGATGCCGCCTACGACAAGCTTGTTATACCACATCTTTGCTCTCCCAGATAAGGTAATGTGGAAAGCTCTGCATTTCAAGGCAGGGGTTGCTCATCGGAGACTCATCTCTATTTTGTAGGTGTTCACGTGGTCCAAAGTGTCTCCTTTGCCCGTGTATGGGGCAATCTTTGGCACACAGAATTCATAGGAAATTGACACGTTTCTAATTTTTGTTGAGAAAGATATATTCTCATCGTTGTCATCTATCTTGAATGACCTCATCGGCCTTGGGTCCTCTCTCCCAATGTTTGTTTTCGGTGGGTACAGGAGAGGCATTGATCATGTGGTTCACTCTCATAGTACATGGGTTCCTTGTAGTGTGGTTGACCGGGTAGATATGGCTGGAAGTCAGATTCACCCCTAGTCGCTGCATCTTTTGCTCTTCTCTCTTGCCTATTCCTAGGTAGGCTTTGAGGTTGTTCCTATCTTGGAAAGCACTCTCGGGGCCCATTCCTAGGTCCACGCCCTCCCAGCCTTTGAAAAACACTGGTGGACATCGCGGGTTAAGGCCTTCCTCCATCCCTAGAGGGGGAGTGGGCCCCTTTCCTGTAGGTCCTGGCATGTGAAGCCTCTCTCCTTACCTGAGGATCAAGGGAATGGCCACTATTTACCTCTGGTTCCTCATTGGGAAAGTCCTGGTAGGATACAGGGAGTCGGTGCCCTTGCATATTCATCTGTTGGATGTAACCCAGCATCTGGGCATGGTGTTGGGCCAGCTGCCTTACGCTCCTGGCCATGGTTCTCATCTCTCTTTCGAGGTTGGTGGGAGCCCTCCTCATGCATCTTCTCCGTGGGGTTTCCTCGCCTTTTGTTGCTGCTGCCACGGTTTCTTCGCCCGTTGCAGGCTTGGCTTTTCTTGGGTTCTCATCCTCATTGATTCCACTCATTCTTCTCTTCGGTGGGTTGGTGGATCCCTTGTTCAAGGAGACTCCTTTGTTCAAGGAGGCTTAGGTTTCTAGTCACACTTCACTCGTGGTTGAATGTGTGGTTTTCCACAGACGGCGCCAATTTGTTGACCTCCAAAAATAGTAGTCAATAAGAACCCCACGCCTCTTCTTCCTACGTGTATTTCCCTACACACTTGGACTGCAACATGGTTTATTCAACCATGTAGATTAGCCTAGAAACATGTAAATATGAAACAAAAGATCAGGAGAAACACACTATGGCAGAGGTAGTGGGTTGAGGGCCTCTAACTAACAATTTCACACGTGGTTATAATACCCTTGGACAACAATTAACATAGAGGACTATATTCTTGTGTGAGTAATAATTTCAACCTCCTTTTCTTGTGAACATGGGTTTGGTATTTTTAGGCAAACTTCAACTGACTCCCTCCCTTCTCTTCCCCTCTTCGATGTGCGACATGTGGCTAGATCTGGAGAGTCCTCGTATCACATCTTGAGTGTCACATCAATGGCTTTAATGAAGACTGCACTTTCAACCGTACACTAGGAGGCTACGACTGTGACAAGCCACCTTGGCAGGTTGTCCAATCAGTCTTTTCGAGTCTGACTTATAGTGTCAGGAGAAGCTTTCTCACCACGCAATCAAGAACAGCCTCGCTCTTCCAATCTCCTCGGCATAAAGAACAGTCTCGGTTGACCAACCTCCTCGGCGTAAACAGCCTCGGTTGTATAATCTCCTCAGCACAGATAGCCTCAGAAAGAGGGTTGAGTCAAAGTAGGTTGACTTTGACCCTACCTATATGGAGCCCAAGTAGGATTGCTCTACCCGCGTGGGATTGCCCTGGCCGCATGGAACGCCAGGTGGGATTGGGATGTAACAAATATTACAGATAAAAGTATCTTAATATTTCAGTATCAGAATCAGGTTATTATATTAATATAACAAGTACATTATTGTCAGTATCTTTGGAATCATAGACACTATTACACACTCAAAACAGAAAATTCCAACGCAACAAAAGAACAGTATCATAATAAAATTATCTTAATAAAACAGTATCATAGAAAATAGTATCAGAAGTACATTAGTATCAATATCTTAATAGCAGTATTATAGATAATAATATCATATGGTTAAAGATAGCAAACAAGTTAAGCCAATATAATAGTATCAGAATCACATTATTATCAAACACATGCTTAGGTTGGCACAAATATTATGTTTTACAGAAAAATCATAGCACAGTATCTAAATAAAATAGTATATTAATAGAATATTATCTTAATAAAATAGTATCATAATAAAATAGTATCAGTATCTTAATAAAAAATATCATATAAAACAATATCTTAATAATAATGAAATAGTTTTGTGTTTGAATTAGCGGTTTTGCAATTACAGATCACGTTAGTCTTTTAGCACTAAAATATGATTTTAATTGAAATAAGTTTGGGCCATATGACTTTAGTGCCCATGAGCGCATGATCAGTGACCGGTCCTGAATTTTCTCAAATAAGTATTAACCCATTTCTCCTTTGGCCAAGCCTGTCACTTTTCAGTATTGCCTCGAACATGACCTCGTGTTCAACCCAACAAATCACAAAATAATGGACCTAAAATGTAGGATTTTCTAAAGTGTTTAGTCTAACCATATAAAATACCACGTGTCTCAGAATTAGCAGAAGAGCCTAAAGGAGTTCCATCCCAAGCCCCCATCCCCCAAGATACAAAAAATTTCATTCCCACATTAACAGAAGCCTTCGTTGCTTGGCGAAAGTCTTCTTCGTGGGTGGATTGTTGGAACACTCTCTGTAGTAGCGCTTAGCCTTATCGTTGGCCTAGACACAGCCCATACTATATGGGAAGCACTCAGAAATGCATATACTCAAGATTCGCAAGAACGTGAATTCACACTCTCGTCAACAGGTAACATAATCTCGCAAAGAAGATGACAAAACAATTGTAAAACATATTCGTACCTTCAAAAGTTTATATGATAATGTCGCAGCCATTGGGAGACCAGTTCCAGAGAAAGAAAAATATTTTGTCTACTCACTAGTCTCGGCCCTCAGTATAAAGCCTTCACAACTATCATGTTGAAGCCCCCAAGGCCATCGTTCTCTGAGCTGGTCTCACAACTTCAAAATCTTGACCAACGTCGCAGTTGGTTCTCTAGTCATACAGATGTTGCAAGCTCACAATTCACTCATCAACTGGCATTTTATGGGAAGCAGCAGATGGCGTTCCGGCAACCTTCCTCGGGATATCATGGCAACCCACAAAAATTCAGATCCAATGGGAGAGGATTTCAGGCATAGCAACCCAGGGACCAAAATCGAAGCTATTCCAATAATATCACTTCTTCCACTCAACGACGGTGTCCACCACCATCAAGAGAACATCTTATGACTCTAGTAGAGAAAGACCTTTACCGTGAAGAAATATGTCAATATTGTGGCACGGTGGGTCATATTGTAAAAATATGATGGTGGGTGCCCAAGAAGCCTACTCAACATGATGAAATTTCGACAAGCCCCCTGACCCTCACCTTGGACAACACTATTGTAGAAATGGAGTGGACCACAGACACAGGAGCTTCCAATCACATGACAGGTAAGCCAGGTATGTTAACCAATATTCGTAAATATTTTGGTACAGATTCAATTCTTATAGGTGATGGATCTTCTATACTAATTCTCGGTATTGGAGACTCTTGTATTAAACAAAAAAATATTGCCTTTACCTCTTAATGATGTCCTGCTTGTTCCTGACAAAAAAAATTTCTCTTTGTAAGTCAGCTAACTACTCAGTTTCCTATTAATTGAGAATTTTCTAATATTGATTTTTGTGTTAAGGAACGAGAAACAGGAAAACCAGTGATTAGAGGGAGGCGCAGGGGTAATCTCTATGTTCTTCCCACTTCGTCAGAGCATCATTTTTCCCATCATTTCAAATCCGGCTCAACAAAAGTTTGGCATCAACGCTTAGGACATCCTCAATTTTTGACTTTACAGTTATTAAAAAATAAAGGGTTGATTGATGTCATAGGAGCTATAAAATCTGAACACATTTGTGATAGTTGTCAATTAGGGAAGCTTAGTAGATTACGTTTCTCTTGTTCTAAACATTCTAGTTCTATTATTTTTGAAAAAATTCATTTTGATTTGTGGGACCTGCTCTTGTTTAATCAATTGAGAAATTCAAATATTATGCATGTTTTGTAGATGATCTCTAAATATACGTGGATCATTCCCCTACAACATAAATCTGATTTTGTAAGCGCTTATTTAGCCTTTGAACAGTATGTTAGCAGGCAATTCAACAAACAAATCAAACATTTTCACTCGGATGGGAGAGGAGAGTTTATCAACTCAAAAGTCTCATCTCATTTTCTCTACTAGCACCATTCATCAAGTATTGTGCCCATATACTCCTAAGCAGACATGTATGGTTGAAAGGCATCATAGGATTATTTGAGAACTAGGTATGACTATATTGTTTCACAGTGGTGCTCTTCTATTTCTATAGGTAGAAGCATTCATTACTGATGTATACCTTATCGAGTTAAATGTTTCATTGGTCACTGAACTATTACTTCCGTCTTCATTCACTCACTCAACTTCAAAATGTTTCTGACTACTCACTGAACTTTTAAAAATATCTCACCGTTACTCGCTTTTGAAGTCGATTCAAGTGACGGAAAATCTCGTGGCGGAAAATCATGTGGCGAGATGGAATATACATGTGTCCATGTCGGCGATTTTGGTATGATTTCAGTTGGGAAGTTTGCAGAAGGTAAGGAATGAATAAATTGAGAGAAAATGTTTTTTAAATAATGACATGGACGATTTCATATGCTTGGTGAATGATTTTGTTTGCCACATGTATATTTCATCTGCCACGTAGATTTTTCGTCACTTGATCGTCACAGAATCATCTTTAGTGAGTAACGGTGAGGTATTTTTGAAAGTTCAGTGACTACTCAGAAACATTTTGAAGTTGAGTGAGTAAATGAATACGGGAGTAATAGTTCAATGACCAATGAAACATTTAACTCATACCTTATTAATCGGTTGCCTTCATCTACACTTAATTTTGAAACACCATACTTTACACTGCATGGTGCTCATCCTATTTACTCTTCACTTCGTCTCTTTAGCTCTAAATGTTTTCCTTACACTTGGGACACACGATGTCACAAATTTGATCCAAAAACTATTCTCTACATTTTTTGTAGGCTATAGTGATCAATATAAATGATATAAATGTTTTAACCCCTCAAGCAAAAAATTTACTATCTCTCGACATGTTGTTTTTGATGAGTTAATCTTTCCATATAAGAATCCTTAAATTCCAGCACTATTCTTCATCTACCACATGTCATTAGTATATTTGATTCTTGCCTGCCTCATATTGACTCCAACTCCTTTGTAGAGACTTCCTTGCCACCATCTACACCACCATGCATAAGCCCTTTACCTACAGCAGCCATACATACTCCAGCTCCACAGTCTTATGATGATCCTTCAACTCTATCCAAAGATACAAGTATGTTTCTCAATGATCCAACCGATTTACATACATCAGTAACCTCACATGCTATACATGTCATTAACACAACTCAACAACTTGGCCAGCCAGAGCCAGAGCATCTTTCACAGGCTGAACCATCTCAATCAGCTCCACAACTCAAGAACGAGCAATTAGAACTGCCGAGTTAAATGTTTCATTGGTCACTAAACTATTACTTCCTCTTCGTTCACTCACTCAACTTTAAAATATTTCTGAGTACTCACTGAACTTTTAAAAGTTACTCACTGTTGCTCACTGAAGACGTTTCTGTTACGGCCAAGGGACGAAAAATCCAAGTGGTAGATGGAATATACATGTGATAGACGAAATCATCCAATAACCATCTGGTGTCCTCCATGTCATCTCTCTCTCTCATCTCTCTCTCTCTCTCTCTCTCTCTCTCTCTCTCAGGCACCATTTCCATATCCAACCTACATCGAGCTCAATATGATAAATTTTCGCCATTGATAGAGTCCCAGATCAAAGCCCAATTCTTCGTTTTACATTTTGTATGTATATGTATATAATTTATATGCACATATATAGAATAAATGGTTGAAAACATTTTTTCATAGATGACATGGATAAATTTTTGCCATTGATAGAGTCCCAAATCAAAGCCCAATTCTTCATTTTACATTCTGTATGTATATGTATATAATTTATATGCACATGTATAGAATAAATGGTTGAAAACATTTTTTAATAGATGACATGGATAAATTTTTACCATTGATAGAGTAACAGATCAAAGCCCAATTCTTCGTTACATTCTGTATGTTTATGTGTATAATTTATATGCACATAAATGGTTGAAAACGTTTTTCATAGATGACATGGATAAATTTTCGACATTGATAGAGTCCCGGATCAAAGCCCAATTCTTGATTTACATTACGTATGTATATGTATATAATTTATATGCACATATAAAGAATAAATGGTTGAAAACATTTTTTCATAGATAACATGGCGCGTGTTTTTGATGACATGGAGGACACTAGATGGTTATTAGATGATTTCATCTGCCACATGTATATTCCATTTGCCACGTGAATTTTTTGTCACTTGGTTGTAACATAAACATCTTCAGTGAGCAACGGTGAGTAAATTTAGAAAGTTCAGTGAGTACTCGAAACAATTTAAAGTTGAGTGAGTGAATGAAGACGGAAGTAATAGTTCAGTGAGCAATAAAACATTTAACTCAGAACTGCCTCAAGTAGTTGGGCCTCTAGAAATCGAGCTTGAGTTATTTCAACCAACTCAACCCCTCAAGCACCGATCTCTCACTCCATGATTACTCGGTCTCAATGAGGAATTGTTAAACCCAATCCAAAGTATGCCTTGATTTCCACATCTTTTGCCAATATCCCTCGCGAGCCACTAAATGTTCGATCTTCCTTTGCTCATCCTGGATGGAAAAGCTGTCATGGATGAGGAACTTGTAGCTCTACATCAAAACCAGGCATGGCGACTTGTTCCTCGCATCCCTTATTTGCATGCCATTGGCTCTAAGTAGGTATTCGAAACAAAACTCAAACCCGATGGCTCTTTAGATCATCTAAAGGCTCGTGTTGTTGCAAATGGGTATCAATAGATTGATGGAATTGATTACACCGAAACCTTCTCTCCAATTGTCAAACCAGGAACCATTTGAATGATCATCACCATAGCACTTGTTCTGAAATGGCCCATTCGTCAACAGCGTAAAAATGCATTTTGCATGGTCTCATTTCGAATATATGTATGTATATATATATATATATATATATATATATATATATATATATATATATATATATATATATATATATGGGACAACCACCAGGGATGGAGGATCCACAACATCCAACACATGTTTGCAAGCTTCAAAGAGCTCTCTATGGTCTCAAACAAGCACCTCGTGCTTGGTTTGATCGGTTTAGTGCTTTCCTCCTTAAATATTATTTTTTTGTAGCCTAGCAGATCCATCCTTATTCATTTTTATTTTAATCATGGTTCACTAATTCTTCTTCTTTATTTAAATGATATACTTCTCACAGGATCTACTATAACACTTGTTATAGACATCATTCAACTCCTTAGCTATGAATTTGCAATGAAGGATTTGGGACTATTTCATCACTTCCTTGGCATTGAGATCTCCCAAATAACCAATGGTCTTCTTTTATCCCAGTCACACTATGCTCTTACCATACTTGAACGAGCCAACATGGTAGACAGTAATCCCATGAGTACACTGTTTGAAGCAAAAACCAAAGTTTTGTCAAATGACACTCCTCTAGATGACCCAAGTTACTTTTGAGGACTTATTGGTGCTCTACAATACCTCACACTCACACGTCCAAATCTTTCATACAGTGTTAACTACGTGTCTCAATTCATGCATGTTTCCAATACTGCACATTTAAAAATGGTTCAATGTATCTTACGATATGTCAAAGGCACTATTGACATAAGATTACACTTTACTTCCAACACTATACTTGATCTTTATGCTTTTTTTCGGATGTAGATTGGGCGTTTGTCTAACTACCGGGCATTCCACCACGGATACTACACATTTCTCGGAGGAAATCTCATCTCCTAGTGTGCAAAGAAAAATATACGATCTCACGCTCAAAGAGAAATTTGAATATCGAGCCATGGCCAACACTCTGACAACTCATATTGTTGACCTTTACTCAGAAGATCTTCACATTCAATGGCATCTCCCCGATACTCTCTTGTGACAACTTAAGTGCTCTTAATATGATAGTCAATCCTATGTTTCATGTCCGTAGTAAACATATTGAATTGGATTACCATTTTGTGCACGAGCGAGTTGCACTTGGATTGCTTATCACTCGACACATTTCCACTTATGATCAAGTTCTTGATCTCTTCACTAAACCAATGTCAAAGGCTACTCTCAATTATTTTCGAACCAAACTCTACCTCCAACCACGACACGGTTTGAGGTAGAGTATTAAGCTAACACAACTCAACAACAACAATTATTATGTTATTCAATAGGCGATAAGGTGACCGAGATTATTGGAGTGATAAGGATGTATACTTCCACAATAATGCTTATCTTAGTGGAGAAGTTGGGGAATAAAGAAGTTTCAACTGCAATAAATTCAAACCAAAATGGTAGTCCAACAGATGAGGAGAATCCAGCAATATGCATAAAAGCAGCTTCAAGTCTAGGTGCATTTGAAACCAGTCAATCAAGGATATGAAGAGTATATCATCATCCAAATCAAAGATATGAAAAGTATATCATCATCCAATTTTTTAGAAAATTTTGTTTCTTATTTTAGTATAAATATGAGTTCTC
Source organism: Forsythia suspensa (assembly GCA_023638005.1). Lineage (NCBI taxonomy): Eukaryota > Viridiplantae > Streptophyta > Magnoliopsida > Lamiales > Oleaceae > Forsythia > Forsythia suspensa. Next base: position 20,547,953 of record CM042670.1, on the reverse strand, counting down.
TGTATTGTTTTTATTCACTTCAAATCAATAGAAAAATATAGATTATTCTCAAACATCTTTACTATATTTATTTTTCAAATTTTATTCTTTAGATGGCATCTATTTATGTGTAAAAGATATAAAATTAGCATACAAAATTAAGTTCTTTTCTTTGCACAACTCTTGAATTAAATTTTTAATTCTCCAATGTCAAAGATTGGAAACTCACTATACGCATAAAATTATCCTTGTTAAGATAGTTTGGATTAATCAGATTTTGGCTCAACTAAAGTCGTATTCTCATAACACGTTTTGAGCACTACTTTAGCACATTCTTCTCTCTCTATTGAGCTGTTATGGTTGTTGTTATTTTGTTGGAAATACACCACAACAATCATCAATTATTCATGGAAGGAGTCCCAGTTGAAATTGTAGAATGCTCCTTGTAAATTATTTTTGTCATCTTAGATTGTGTATAAAATATGTTATCAGCTTCAGCCATTTAGTATAAATTTATGCTTGAAAGTCAATTAGAAATTTATATATTTTCAACAGTATCGAGCTTCAAAAATGGCAATTCTGAGAAAACATTCCACAAAATACCAATTCCAATACTCCAACCATTGAAACCTCAAGCACGAGTGGTGCCTCAATGTAGGGAAGTAACCACCTTTCATCATTTGATGTCAACCTAACCCAAACTACTTCAATGAAGCTTGATAAAAACAACTTTGAGTTATGGAAAAATGTGATTCTACCTATCATTCGTGGATATAACCTTGAAGTCCACATTCGGGTACAAAGATGTGTTATCCAAATTCTCGTTATAGTCGATGGATGTCCATAGATAAGCTATTAATGGATTGGATTCATTCCTCAATGACCCCGAAATAGCAATGAGAGTCATGGGCTCCAACAATTCAAGTGAGTTGTGGTCCGCAATAAAGGAGAGCTATGGGATTGAGAACATATCAAGAATCACTTTCCTCACTAGAGAACTTGAAAATCAAGGAAGCGAAACATGAGTATTGACCAATATCTCAATACTATAAAGCTTTTGGCAAATGATCTTGAAATTGTTGGCAAAACCATACCTCATTTAGATTTGGTAACTCGAGTCCTAATTTGGTTTATGAAGAATATACACCTATTGTTATTCAATCAATAGTAAGGAAACCATCTCTTGGAGAACTTCAATCCACTTTTATGACCTTTGAGAGTAGACTTGAACACCTTAATGTTGTCAAGAGTGAAATTGAAGGAAAAATCAATCAAACATGTGTTAACTTCAATCAAAGACCGGACATAACTATCATTTCGGAGGCTATAGATCAAACAATGGTGGAAGATTTTCAAATAACAACAATTATAGAGGTGGAAGAAGAGGAAGAAGCAGGAGAAAAGAATGTACAACAATAATAATAGGCCTATCTATCAAGTATGTGGAAATATTGGCATAAAGCGAACATATGTCACTATAGGTATGATGAAAGTTACACGTGAACACAACCAAGTCGAAAAAGTAGTGATGCATTTGTAGCATCACCAATTACTAAATGATGGTGCCTAGTTTACAGAGACAAGAGCCCGACAATCATATTCTTTGTTGAAATGGAAAACCTCGGTCTAGCAAATGAAAACTCTGGTAAGGAGAAAATTATGGTTGGAAATGGAAATAAGTTATATATCTCACATATTGGTGTTACCTGGTTGCCTACTTTAATTGATAAACCATTGTGTTAAATAAATTATTGCATGTGCTTGAAATCAAGAAGAATATCATAAGTGTCTCTCAACTGACTTGTGATAACTTTGTTTATATGGAGTTTCATTCAAACTGTTGTTTGGTCAAGGACGAGCTAACAAGAAAGGTAATGCTACAAAGGAAGCTTAAGAGGGTTGTGTAAATTTGGATTTTCCTTACCTCAATAATAACTCTATTGTCAAGTAGTTAGTTTATTCAAAACAAATTATGCGATGATGTGTCTTACATTAATTCAAGTCAATAGTCCTTGAATTCTCAAATTGATGTATGGCATAGAAGACTTGAACATCCATCCAGTCAAGTGGTGTCCCAAGTCCTCAAAACCTATATGCAGAAATTGAAATCCAATGACGTCATATCTTTATGTAATGCCTATCAATATATAAAATCTCACTCCCTGCTCTTTTCTTTATCTACTTCACATGCTAAGGCTCCACTAGATCTTGTATATACAAATATGTGGGGACAAGCCCCTATCCAATCAACATCAGATTTCAAATATTACGTCACCTTCCTAGATAATTTTAGCAAGTTCACTTGGATATATAGTTTGAGACATAAATCAAAAGCACTCAAAGCATCTTTATCAATTCAAAAAGCGGTTGTAAATAAAGTTGAAAGAAAAATCAAAACTATGCAATGTGATTGGAGAGATGAATATAGGAGCTTTACAAACTTTGTCACACAGTCTGGGATTGAATTTAGACACTTATGTCCTCATACTTCAGCCCAAAATAGAAGAATAGAGAGAAAATAGACACGATAGAAACATGCCTAACCCTCTTAGCTCAAGCCAAAATGCATCTGAAATACTGGTGGATCTCCTTTCAAACAGCAATTGGATGCCTATCCCTGTTCTCAAGATGAATCTCCTACTCAAGCTCTCTATAAAATTGAAGTTGACTAAAAGACACTTAAAACTTTTGGATGTGCTTGTTACCCCTGCTTAAGACCTTACAAAAAAACACAAATTTAGTTTCCACTCTACAAAATGTGTGTTTCTTAGCTTTATTGAATCTCACAAAAGTTATAAGTGCCTTAGCTCAACTAGAACATATCAAGGCATGTTGTATTCAAAGATTCTGGGTTTCTTTTTAAATCTAAATTCTCTGTTAAAACACAGACTAGACTTGCTGAGCTTGAAACAATAGTGTCTTCTTTTCAGTTTTCCTCACAATTAAACAACTCAAACTCTGACTATAGTCCTCTTGATACAACTCAACTTGATGCAACTCAAGCTGTTGAATCTTTACCTTCTAGCTTAAGTGACACCAAAATGTCAATAATGAAAAAGAAGATAGAAATCAAACACTAAAATTGTTTAGTGATGAAAATGAATCTCTTGAGGAGACTTTAGATGAACCACCTCAGAACAATGAAAGTCTTGAGTCAGGAAGTAGTAATGATCAACAACCAATAAGCGATGAGATAAGGCATAAGCCACAAGTCACTAGTCAGATACAACATCCTATTATCACTATAAGCAAAGTTTGAGTATTTAAACCAAAAGTATACTCGGGCCAGTCAATTGAATACAACTCGAAACTCAAAAGTGTGGCAGAAGCTATGGTGAACAAAAATTGGAGTAAGGTAATAATGGAAGAATACGATGCGCTCATGAAGAACAATGTTCTTTCCTTACCATCCTATAACATAGTAGGCAACAAATGGGTCTTCAGATTGAAGTGTAATTTAGATTGATCAAGTTAAAGATTCAAGGCAATGCTGGTAGCCAAAGGCTTTCATCAACCCCTGTTGTTGCTTTTTATGAAACTTTCAGCGCATTCATCAAAGTACCAACACTAAGAGTCATCCTTACCTTTGCAGTCTCAAATAATTAGAAAATTAGACAAGTAGAAATTAACAATGCTTTTCTAATGGTGAGCTAGAAGAAACAGTTTACATAAATCAACCTGAGGAATTCATACATAAATCAAAACCATCTCATATGTATAAACTTGAAAAGGCACTATATAGACTAGAGGTGAACATGGCTCGATTTGGGCGGTTTGTGATAAATTTTCAAACCAAACCACTTAAAGCGGTTAGAAATTTTTCCAAACCAAACCACTTTTTGCGGTTTGGTTCGGTTTAAAACCATGGTTTAGCAAACAAACAATAAAACATATACTGAACAAGTTAAATCATAAATTTTAATCTACAATATCATGATATAACATAAATATTAGTATCAATAAAAGACAAAAAATGTATTAGTATCACTGTCAACCAAAACATGATATTTCAAACCAGAGTTCTACACTTTCAAATCTAATCATTATAATACAACATGATAGCAAAAAAAATAGAGAACTTGCATGAAATACTGATCGAATCACTCCTCAAAACTCATTGGAAGTTTGGTGAATGAAAATTAGAGTATTGTGGTTGTTTAGGCGAAAGCGAATCAAGGTTTCGGGATCGAAAAGAAACTGTAGAGAGAGAAATTGTAATATGGATGATGCATAGATTTTAATTGGGTTGAGTATTTGGTTTAATTGGGATAGGTCTAATATGGATAATGAATAGATTTAGTTCAATTGAGTTGAATAAAATTTAAATTAATTTATTTTTTATTTTTTATTTTTTATTTATTTTTAATTTTAAATGGTTTGGCAGTTTGAAACGATTTGAAAAAATTGAAACCTAAACCAAACCCTTTGAAGTGGTTTGGTTCGGTTCAAAACTAAAATATTCACAGATCCACATAGACCCAAACCAACGGTTTTGAAAAAGCAGTTTCGGTTCAATTTTGTGATTTGGCGGCTTCATTGTTCTGCCCTAATATAGACTAAAGCAGGCACCTAGAGCTTGGTATGACAAGTTGAAGACCACACTCGTAAGTTGGAAATTCAAGCAATTAAAGGCAGACACATCATTGTTCTACTTCAAGAATGAAAAATAGATTGTATTTGCACTCATCTATGTGGATGACAATGTCGTAACTAGAAATTACAGTGAGCTACTACAACACTTTATAAATGAATTGAATAAAAATTTGCTTTGAAAGATATGGGTCAACTTCATCACTTCTTGGGAATTGAAGTATCCTAGCATGACTCGAGAATTCATCTTACATAAAGAAGGTATGTAGTTGAACCTTGCCTTATTCCATATTCTTTGGTAAGACTCTATCAAAATGTGAGAGAGAAAAGATCCCACAACTTACATAAAGAGAAACAATATCTTTCACATACTAGCCACGATATTACCTTTGTTGTAAATCAATTAAGTCGAGTTTTACAATTTGCCAACTTCAATACATTGGCAAGCCTTTGAAAAGAATACTCGGATATCTAAAGGGACAATGAATCAAGGGTTATGGATACAAAGAAGTGATAGTTTGACACTAAATGGATACTTAGATCTTGATTGGGTATCTTGCCCAAATGATAGAAGATCAATAGCAAGCTATTGTGTTTACTTAGGATATAATTTGAAAAGCTGATCATCAAAGAATAAACATGTTGTTGCTAGATCAAGCACAAAATCATAATATAGAGCACTAGCATCTGCAGCCTCAGAAATTACCTGGATTTAGTTCGTATTCAAAGAACTTGAGTTGCAAAAACTATCTATTCCAGTCTCATGTGTGATAATATGAGTTCTAGTACTCTAGTTGCCAATCCAGTCTACCTAGAGCTTGATATTCATTTTATCAGGGATAAAGTTCTTGAAAAGGAATGAGAAGTGAGGTATGTGCCTTTTCCAGATCAAATTGTAGACTTGTTAACAAAAGGTCTTTCCCACTCAAGATTTACCTATCTAAAGGACAAGCTTGAAGTTACAACAATACTTTTAGCTTGAGAGAGGATGACAAGAACCAATTTGATCATCACATAGCCAATTAATTGTGTTAATTGGTAGTTTAGATGTCGATTTTGGCTCAACTAAAGTCGTATATCCATAACACATTTTAGGACTCTTGTGGCACCTTCTTCTTATCTCTCTGTTTGCATTTGTTATGGCTGATTTTATCTATTGGGAATACACTACAACAATCATCCATGATTCAAGGATAGAGTCCCGACTATAGTTCTAGAATGTTCCTTGTAAATTATTTTTCTCACCTTAAACTGTAAAATATGTAATCAGCTTCATCCATTTAGTATGAATTTAAGCTTGAAATTTAATTGGAAATTTCTATATTTTCAACTATCCTACATAACAAGTGTTTATCACTACTACTAATTTAAATTTCGTGCAAAACGTGGCGTCGTTCATTTGATTCATGACCAACATAACTATTATTCCATTTGTTAAAGATGATGATGGTCCACTTTAGGGGTGGCAAAAATCTCGTCGGCTCGTCGGCTCATTTCGTAAAAGCTCGGCCCGGCTCGGACTCGGGCTCGTCTAACCACGAACACGAGCTAGGGCGGTGGAGAAAAAAAAAAGAGCCGAGCTCGCTCGCTTGTCAAAAAGAGCCGGCTCGTTGGGCTCGTGGGCTCGTTCTGAGCCCGGCTCGTTAACCTCATGCCCACGAGCCGGGGCGAGCACCGCTGAGCCGGCTCGGCTCGTGGCACAAATCCTAGCGGTCGCGAAATCGTGACCGTTGGATGATCATCAATGGTCGCGATTTCGTGACCGTTAACCAAATGATTACATTTGTGACCCGTTGGCAGCGATCATTTCATATTTTTTATTTTATTTTTTTCCTTTCATTATTTTCCTAAAATACCCTATTTCTAAACTCATTTTTCATACTTCAATCTTTTATCTCTCATTCAATTACATACTCAATCTATTATAAATTCTCAAATCTCAATATTAGTGTTCTAAGTAATTAGTATCTAGTATCTTATTATCTAGATATTACGCTATAATTTTCTACTTCTACTAATTTTCTACATTTCTATTTTCTAATTTCTCGTTCTACTAAATCTTCATCTTCTCCTATTTTCTTTCTCTATTATTCCAAATGGCATACAACCAAAGTGATGATGATTTTGATGGTCTTAATGACATTCTAATTTGAGAAGATATTATTGATCGGTTTGGTGGTAGCACCGATCAATTGATTTGGAAGGCGTTCATGGCGACGCGATACATGAAACTACCATTGGCTCTAGCACTAAGCAGCCACCAAACAAAAGGCTATATCTTTGGCGGTATTTTCGGTTGGTGCCGGTTGGTAAACTAGTGAGCGGGTCCACGAGTTCAAAGTGCGGTGTAAACTTTGTCGGGAGAAGTTTGCTTGGCACAAGGGGATTGGCACGACCCATCTAAGCAGACTCTTCAAAAAGTGTCGATACAAACATGGAGGTGTGGATACAAATCGGGCACATCTCCATTTTGGATCTCCGGGGCGGGTCTAGTGGTCCTACTCTCAACAAGCTGGATATACTCACAAGAACTTATCGACACGAAGGACTACAGGAATTGATAGCAAATGTCGAGTTTCCACTATGCTTGGTGGACAATCCTCATTGGACTACATTCATCCAAAAATATCTACAACCAAAGGTACGTTAGTATTTCTAGAAATACACTTACGTAGAGATACTATTGTTAGATATAATACTAAAAAGAAGCTATTATTAATGATATTAATAATTACAATGGTGTTGTATCTTTTACATCGGACTTATGGACATGTTGTAACCAAAAAGGATACATGGTAACAGCTGCACACTACATTGATAATAATTGGTTAATGCATAAAAAGTAATAGCATTTAAACAAATAGACTATCCTCATAATGGAAATAATATTTATCAAGTTTTATTAAGTGTGTTACATGAATTTAAATGTGATTCTAAAGCTCGTAGTTTTACATTTGATAATGAGCCCAAATAATATAGTAATTGAAAAATTAATGCAAACTTTGTAATCCACAATTTGATGGTATTTTATTTCATATTCGTTTTGTGTGTGTCATGTGTTTAATTTAATTGTACAAGATGGATTACAATTTATCGCCCACAATTAGAAAAAATTAGATTTGCTATTAATTATATTTCGGTTTCACCATCAAGAAAACAAATTTTTCTTTGCTTTATGTATAGAAAATGGGCTTTTGCAATCAAAATGTTTTTATGGTGATGTTGCCAATAGGTGGAATTCAACATATCTTATGCTTGAATCGTGTGAAGGTTATGAAGATTGCATTCTTGTATATTATAATGGCCGACACTCACACGGCTCGAGAATATGATTTAGAATTACATGATTGGAAATATGTGGTCATGTTAGAAAATTTTAAAAAGTTTTTCTGACGCATAACAAATGCATATTACGGTGTTTATTACCCAACTACTCCACTTGTTTTAAATCATTTCTATTATATTGCTAACAATTTTTCATAAGTATAAAATTTTGCTCTTTTTACTAGTATTATACATGTCATGGAAGCTAAATTTAGAAAATATTGGGAACAATTACCTATGTTATTTCCATTAGCATGTATCATGGATCCTCGACTTAACTTAGAGGGTACAAAAGTAACAATAATGGCAATTTCGGATAAATTAACTTTTGAAAATCCGGTCATGTGTGCTAATTTAGAACAAACTTTATGTTCTATCTATGAGATTTATCTTTGAAAAGGCGGTACAAGCGTTATACGACCCCCTAATCCAACATATACTTTCGTCATCAGCGATGACATTGACTTATGGAGTTACGTCGGTTACATAGGACCACTCGAGGTCAACAATTAGTTGGTTCTTCTTCTAGTTCTTCCCTTCCCTATTCTAATGATACACTTGTAGAGTTAGGTGGGTATTTTGCACATGATGTGCTTAGTATGTTAGATGAAGAGGAGAGAAAAATTTTGATATACTTAAATAGTGGGAACAACATCAGCGTAGTTACTCAATTCTTTCAAAATGGCACGTGATCTACTAACACCTCCGGTGTCAGCTGTAGCATCGGAATTTGTATTTAGTATAAGTGGCGGGGATTTTATCGATATCGGTCAAGACTCAAAGCCGACATTTTAGAAAGTTCTTTGTGTCTAAAGATTGGGATGATGCGAACTTGAATTCAAGATAAAGTGGACGAGAATAATGTCGAAGAACTTGAAGATTTGAATATGGATTAATCATATTCGTAGTAAGTATTATTTTGCATTAATATTTACGTATTTGAAGAATTTTTCTTATTTTAATAAAAAATTGTACACGTAACATCTTGTTCATGTACAATTTTAACTCACTTCTACTTTTAAAGTAGCGGTCCCAAGCAGAAAAAAGGAGGAGTGTTTTTAATTTTACATTTTTAACATAAGCGATTTTCGATATGGTATTCTTTTTTATTTTCAAATTTTAAAAATGTAAAACACAAAAAAAAAATAGAGGTGGATTTTAAATCTTTAATTTTTAACATAAATAATTTTTTATTTCTACTTCTTTTTTTTATTTTCAAATTTTTTTTTTTATTTTCAAATTCAAAACAAAAACTTAATCAAATATGAGGATTTAAAAAAACATAATCAAGATGATTCAATAAAAATTTTAACATAAAGATAAATATTTAATCTTTAACATAAAGATAAAGATAAATAAATGATTCATTTTAAATATTTACATTTTGTTCTTTAATAAAATAAATAGAAATTAGAATATAATGATTTATTTTCAAATTTTAAACCCAAAAAAAAAGGGCCGAGCAGAGCCGCGCCGGCTCGGCCCGGCTCGTTTGGCCCACGAACCGTGGGCCGAACCGAGCCCGCAGATTGGAGACGAGCCGAGCTCGTGATTTATGGGCCGAGCCGAGCATTGCCATGGCTAGGTCCGCCCACTAGTCACACGCATGGAGCCGAAGTCGAGCCATCTCTAGAACATTCCAACCGGTTGCTTGGTCCTCATGTCTAGTATATTTATATTTATAGTATAATATTCTTGTATCTCAAATATTATATTTTTTCTTGTATTATGATATTCTTGTATTCTACTTTTTCTTGTATTAGAAGATTTCGATTTCTTACCAAATGTAAATCTCTACAAGTGTGTATATATATTCAGTCACTGTACATCAATAATACAAGTTATTATTCTCCATCTTATTATCTTTACATGGTATCAGAGCCCTTCCTCTAACGAGTCGTCTTCTTCCCTTCCTAAAACAAGTCGTCCCCTTTCTTCAATAACAAGTCGTCATCTCTGCTAGCCATGGCAATGCTCGACTCGGCCCATAAATCACGAGTTTAGCTCGTCCATGGGGACGAGCCGAGCTCGGCTTGTCTGGAGACGAGACGAGACGAGACGAGCCGAGCTTGGGCTCGGGTGCGTCTCAATCTGCTTTGTGTTCGGCCCACGATTCGTGGGTCGTCTGAGAGCTGAGCCTTGTTTCTGCTCGGCTCGGCCCTTTTTTTTTTGGGGTTTAAAATTTGAAAATAAATCATTATATTCTAATTTCTATTTATTTTATTAAAGAACAAAATGTAAATATTTAAAATGAATCATTTATTTATCTTTATCTTTATGTTAAAGATTAAATATTTATCTTTATGTTAAAATTTTATTGAATCATCTTGATTATGTTTTTAAAATCCTCATATTTGATTAAGTTTTTGTTTTGAATTTGAAAATAAAAAGAAATTTGAAAATAAAAAGAAAGTAGAAATAAAAATCATTTATGTTAAAAATTAAAGATTTAAATCCACCTCTCTATTTTTTTTTGTGTTTTACATTTTTAAAATTTGAAAATAAAAAGAATACCATATCGAAAATCGTTTATGTTAAAAATGTAAAATTAAAAACACTTTTCCTTTTTTCGGGCTTGGGACCGGCTACTTTAAAAGTAGGCGGAGTTAAAATTGTACATGAACAAGATGTTACGTGTACAATTTTTTATTAAAATAAGAAAAATTCTTCAAATACAGAAATATTAATGCAAAATAATACTTACTACGAATATGATTAATCCATATTCAAATCTTCAAGTTCTTCAGACATTATTCTGTCCACTTTATCTTAAATTCAAAGTTCGGCATCATCTCAATCATTTAGACACAGTAAACTTTCTAAAATGTCAGCTTTGAGTCTTGACCTGATATCAGATAAAATCCTACCACTTATACTAAATGCAGCCTCCGATGCTACAATTGACACCGGAGGTGTTAGTAGATCACGTGCCATTTTGAAAAGAATTGGGTAACTACGTTAATGTTGTCTCCACCATTTAAGTATATCAAAATTTTTTCTCTCCTCTTCATCTAACATACTAATCACATCATGTGTAAAATACCTACCTAACTCTACAGGTGTATCATTAGAATAGAGAAGGAAAGAACTAGAAGAAGAACCAACTAATTGTTGACCTTGAGTGGTCCTATGTGTACTGACGTAACTCCATAAGTCAATGTCATCAGTTGATGACGAAGTATATGTTGGATTAGGAGGTCGTACAACGTTTGTACCGGCCTTTTCAGCATAAATCTCATACATAGAACATAAAGTTTGTTCTAAATTAGCACACGTGACTGGATTTCCAAAAGTTAATTTATCTGAAATTGCCATTATTGTTACTTTTGTACCCTCTAAGTTAAGTCGAGGATCCATGATACATGCTAATGGAAATAACATAGGTAATTGTTCCCAATATTTTCTAAATTTAGCTTCCATGACATGTATAATACTAGTAAAAAGAGCAAAATTCTTATACTTATGAAAATTGTTAGCAATATAATAGAAATGATTTAAAACAAGTGGAGTAGTTGGGTAATAAACACTAGAACATGCATTTGTTGCGTCGTAAAAAACTTTTAAAAATTTTCTAACATGACCACATATTTCCCAATCATGTAATTCTAAATCATATTCTGAGCCGTGTGAGTGTCGACCATTATAATATACAGTAATGCAATCTTCATAACTTTCACACGATTCAAGCATAAGATATGTTGAATTCCACCTATTGGCAACATCAGTTGCAAAACATTTTGATTGCAGCCCATTTTCTATACATAAAGCAGCAAAAACTTGTTTTCTTGATGGTGAAACCGAAATATAATTAATAGCAAATCTAATTTTTTCTAATTGTGGGCGTATAAATTGTAATCCATCTTGTACAATTAAATTAAACACATGACACACACAACGAATATGAAATAAAATACCATCAAATTGTGGATTACTGATGTTGCATTAATTTTTCAATTACTATATTATTTGGGCTGCATTATCAAATGTAAAACTACGAGCTTTAGAATCACATTTAAATTCATGTAACACACTTAATAAAACTTGATAAATATTATTTCCATTATGAGGATAGTCTATTTGTTTAAATGCTATTACTTTTTATGCATTAACCAATTATTATCAATGTAGTGTGCAATTGCTACCATGTATCCTTTTTGGTTACAACCTGTCCATAAGTCGATGTAAAGATACAACACTATTGTAATTATTAATATCATTAATAATAGCTTCTTTTTAGTATTATATCTAACAATAGTATCTCTCTGAAGTGTATTTCTAAAAATACTAACGTACTTGGTTGTAGATATTTTTGGATGAATGTAGTCCAATGAGGATTGTCCACCAAGCATAGTGGAAACTCGACATTTGCTATCAATTCCGGTAGTCCTTCGTGTCGCATAAGTTCTTGTGAGTATATCCAGTTGTTGAGAGTAGGACCACTAGACCCGGCCCCCGGAGATCCAAACTGGAGATGTGCCTGATTTGTATCCACACCTCCATGTTTGTATTGACACTTTTTGAAGTGTTTGTTTAGATGGGTCGTGCCAATCTCCTTGTGCCAAGCAAACTTCTCCTGATAGTGTTTACACTGTGCTTTGAACTCAGGGACTTCGTTCACTAGTTTACCAGTCGGCACCAACTGAAAATGCTGCCAGCATAAAGCCTTTTGTTTGGTGGCTTTTCGTTTAGTGCTAGAGCCAATGGTAGTTTCATGTGTATCGGCGTCGTCATAAATGTCTTCCAAATAAATTGGATCTGTGCTACCACCAAAATGATCAATAATATCTTCTGGAATTAGAATGTCATTAACACCACTGAAATCATCATCACTTCGATTGTATGCCATTTGGAATAATAGAGAAAGAAAATAGGAGAAGATGAAGATTTAGTAGAACGTAGAAATTAGAAAATAGAAATGTAGAAAATTAGTAGAAGTAGAAAATTATAGCGTAATATCTAGATAATAAGATACTAGATACTAATTACTTAGAACACTAATATTGAGATTTGAGAATTTATAATAGATTGAGTATGTAATTGAATGAGAGATAAAAGATTGAAGTGTGAAAAAATGAGTTTAGAAATAGGGTATTTATAGGAAAATAATGAAAGGAAAAACAAAAAAAAAAAAAATGAAAATATAAATATCACAAATGTGACCGTTGGATGATCATCCAACGGTCACGATTTCGTGACCGTTGTGGACGAGCCACGAGCCGAGCCGGCTCGTAGCTCGTGGCTGCGTCTGGCTCGTGTCCACGAGCCCAACGAGTTGGGCTCTTAACGAGCCCACGAGCTTGTTCCCACGAGCCCAACAGTCGGCTCATTTTTTTTGACCGGTCGGCGAGCTCGGCTCATTTTTTTTCACTGGCCCTAGCTCGTGCCCGTGGTTCGACGAGCCCGAGTCAGCTGAGCTGAGCTTTTACGAGCAGACGAGCCGACGAGCTTTTTTGCCACCCCTACTCTCTTTGCTTCAACAATGGCAGACACAACCAAAACCAATGAAAAAATTGATCTTACCAAAACTACCGATCTTGCTCCTTAAGCCGCCGTCCAGCCTCTTGTACAACTAAACTCAGCCACACAAATTTCTCTTAAACTTACGTCTTCAAACTATTTTACATGGAAAGCTTAGTTCACCTCCCTTCTATACGGTCTCAATCTGTTAAGCTATGTCAATGGAACGTCTCCTTGTCCATCTGAAACCATCACCACTGCCGGCACCTCGTCCCCTAAATCTAGCTGCCTTGTCTTGGAAATGCCAAGACCAACTAATTTTACATGCCATCTTGTCATCCTTATCTGAGTCAATTATACCTCTTGTTTCTTCTTCTACCACCAGTTCAATAGTCTGGAATCGGCTACATCAATACTTTGCAAAAAGGTCCAAGTCACACATTATCCACATGAAGGATAAGCTTTCCCAAATGTCTCGTGGAAACCAAACCGTTACAGAATTTCTCCTAAAAGTCAAAACCATAGCCGACGAGCTCAGTACCCTTGGAGCTCCTCCCTCCGAGGAAGATCTTCTCATATACTGTACGAGTGGCTTAGGCCCCGCTTACAGAGAAATAATAGCAGCCTTATGCTCTAAAAGTGATTATGTTCTGTTTGAAGAACTCTATGATAAGCTCATCGATCATGAGACTTATCTCAGAGACCTTGATAGTGTTTCCGTCCATTCAAATGCTAAACTTAATGCTACTATTGCTCGGCCCTTCTCTAATAACCGAGCACCATCAAATTACCGTCCGCCTTCGTCCAATCAGAGAAACAGCTGCACCCGCTCACAGCAGCCACGAGCCACATCTGCACCAGGTCTGTTGTCCTATCCAAACACCACTGCCACTCCTCCTCGTGCCAAACCCATGTATTGCTAATACTGTACACGAAGAGGCCACACGGCCAAAGAATGCTGGGATCTTTTCCAGTGTCTTAAGATACGTCGTGGCACAGTTAATACTATATATGCTTCATCTAGTAAGCCTAGTTGGGTTATAGATATGGGTGTCTCTCATCACCTTACTTAGGACATGTCTAATCTTTCGTTCACTAGACAATATGAAGGCCCATATGACATTATTTTAGGCGATGGCTCCACCCACTCTATTTCTCACAAAGGTAACTCGTCTCTCTCACCAAATTTCTATCTTCTAAATGTTTTTTTTGTTCCTTCCATAAAACACAATATATTGTCATCTCTAAATTTTGTCATACAAATCGAACATCTATTGAATTTTTTCCATCTCACTTTCTTGTCAAGGATCTTTCATTGTGGGCACCGTTCATTCAAGGCCGAAATCGCGATGATGTCTATGAATGGCCAACATCCACTTCCTCCAACTCTCGCCTAGTTTACTCCACCACCACTTCGTCCTCTACTGTCTGGCATAGTCGCATAGGTCACCCAGCTCACAAAATTATTCAACATTTATGTCGTCTAGGTTTACTTTCAACATCTAGTAATTTTTCATCAGATTTTCGTTGTGAGTCATGTCCTTGTGTCAAGAGTCATAAACTACCGTTTAGTCAGTCCAGTTTACAGAGTCGTGGCCATCTTGATGTCATCTACTCTGACGTCTAGGGACCCAGTCCTGTACCTTCTCCCGAAGGATTTCGTTATTATTTAATATTTGTTGATTTATTTTCCAAATTAATTTGGTTTTATCCTCTACAATTAAAATCTGATGTTTATAGTACTTTTTTAATTTTTAAAACTCATGTCAAAAATCTTCTACAAGAAAAATTTACGACCCTGTACATCGATGGTGGCGGTGAATTCACTGCTCTAAAGTCTATTCTTGAGACGTTTGGCATTCAACATCTTAAGACACCGCCGTACATACCCCAACATAATGGGATTGCTGAACGGCGACATCGCCACATTGTTGAGACAGGTCTATCCTTGCTTTGTCATTCCTCTGTTCTCCACTCTTATTGGTCGTTTGCTTTTCAAACATCCGTCTATCTTATTAATAGACTTCCAACTCAAGTCTTAGCTCTCAAGTCTCCATTCGAGGTTTTCCTTAGGTGTTCTCCTAGCTATATGAACCTTCGTACATGCATTTGCTTTCCGTGGCTCAAGCCTTATGTGCACACAAAATTTGATGATAAATCAACTCCATATGTCTTTCTTAGCTACGCAAAGCAAAGCCACGCCTATCTCTGTCTAGACCTTAAGACATCTAGAATTTACACTTCTTGTCACTTCATTTTTGTAGAGTCTACATTCTCCTTTGCATCACCTTCCATGGCCGAGTCACCAGTTCTATCTTTCCCACTGGTTTTTCTAAATTAGTCCCTAGGTGCCAATGACCAGCCTTTAGATGCTGGAAACCAGCAGCCCTCATTGCCTATCTCATCATTCTCACAGCCTCAGCCATTCATGGATGTGTATCGTGTAACTCGGGCTCGACCAGCATTGCACCCGCGTAGACCCGTGACTTTCCATCCGTTGATACTCCGCAATCGCCACTTGCTGCCGCATCAAATTTGCCGACACCCTCCTCTAGCACTGCCCGATCATCAGCAACATCCTCTTCTCCTTCTTCTGCTCAATTCACCTCTGAATCTAGTTCAAGTAATTAGTAGCCCGCTGATACTACATCCGTTGCACGTGTTCCTTGTCCTCCTCCAGTCAATTCCTATCCTATGCAAACTTGTGGTAAGAACAATATTGTTAAAATTTAACGTCTATTCACTGCAGTCACACATCATCCTTTACTTGATTCTTTCAAACCTACTTGCACATCTCAAGCACTCTAACTTCCTGCTTGGCGCTAAGCTATGTCAGAAGAAATTAATGCTCTTCTTCGCAATCATACTTGGTCTTTAGTTCCCTCTCATTCTTCTCAAAATGTTGTCGGTTGCAAATGGGTGTTTCACATCAAACGAAACCTCGACGGGTCCATCTCTCACTACAAAGCTCGTCTAGTGGCAAAGGGATTTTATCAACGACCCGGTGTCGACTATCATAATACCTTTAGGACCGTCGTCAAACCTTCTACAATTCGAGTCATTCTCACCTCAGCTCTCTCTCGTAATTGGCCTATTAAACAGCTTGATGTCGCATGTTGACTAAAGAGGTGTTTATGTCTCAACCCCCTAGCTTTGTCGATCCCACATATTCATCTCATGTCTGTCGTCTACAACGAGCCATTTATGGTCTGAAGCAGGCGCTCCGTGCCTGGTATACTACACTTTAGAATTTTCTAATCTCTTATGGCTTCTAAAATTTTCAAAGCGACACCTCTCTATTTCTCTACTTCAATAACTCCATCTCCCTTTATCTACTTGTCTATGTTGACGATGTACTCGTCACTGATAATAATCAATATGCTCTCGACTCCTTCCTTACCAAGCTGTCCGTCACCTTCTCTATTAAGGATCTCCTTACCCTCTAAGCCTAATATTCTCTATGACAATCTCAGTGCTACATATCTATCTGTCAATCCTGTGTTTCACTCTCGTATGAAACACATTGCCATAGATTACCACTTTGTTCATAATCATGTCTCCAATGGATCCTTTTATGTCTTATACATCTCCAGTAAAGACCAGCTTGTCGACATTCTTATTAAGCCATTTTGTAGTACTGTCTTCTGTCGTCTTCATTCCAAGATCGGACTCTCTAATGGGAGCTCCGTCTTGTGGGGACATGTTAAGAATGATGATGATCTGCCCACTAGTCACACATATAGAGCCCAAGTCGAGCCATCTCTAAAACATTTCAACCGGTTGCTTGGTCCTCAAGTCTAGTATATTTATATTCATAGTATGATATTCTTGTATCTCAAATATTATATTTTTCCTTGTATTATGATATTCTTGTATTATACTTTTTTTTGTATTAGAAGATTTCTATTTCTTACCAAATGTAGATCTCTACAAGTGTGTACATATATTCGGTCACTGTACATCAATAATACAAGTTATTATTCTCTTTCTAATTATCTTTACACCATTAAGTCTCGATTGTTGGCAAGAGTTACTATTGTACGTAGTTCATTTAGGACAAAGAAATTTTAATTTTAACAACAAAAACTTATATCTTGAAAAAATTCTTGATCACTGATAAGTATCAATTCATGCTTGTCTGTAGTATCAAAAGTGGACAATTGTATGTACTTTTGAGTGAATCTTTACTTAATTGTGTGTTAATTTGATTATTTTAGGTTGAAATCTGAGTTTGAATGGAATTGGAGAGAAACAAAGCAAAAATAGGCAAAGATTGACTGAAAATGCACGAAGACTTAAAAATGGAGACCAACTTGCAAACATTCAAAAGATGAAGGACTTGGGATGCAAATAAAAGAGGACTAAGTTGTAAAGAAAGAAAAAATCAAGGACTAAAGTGTAGAATATAGAACGATGGGAATTATTCCATATACCATATATCATATTACTATATTCAAGAATCAAAAGTGGAATTTTGGAGGAAAGAACGGCGAAGAACACGAAGAACAACCAAGATCTTGAAGATTGGAACGTGAAACGAAGAATTCATAGTGCAAGATATTCAACTTCTTCTCATCTTTTATTCAAGATCGGGTTATGTATTCAAATCTCTTCATATTTTCTTTCTCTAGAATTATGAATAGCTAAACTTAAAGTTTGGATGAACGATGTAACCTAGTTTAATTCTTTAATTCTTTATTTTCGACTCTCAAATTTTGCTTATAAATTAATTATGTTTTGATTTTACTTCTTCTCTTAATACTTGAATATTTGTGGATTGTAACGAACCGAGAGGTAAGTTATTAATTTAGACCACGTAGTAAAATTCGACAATTGGATAAAAGGTAGAGACACGCTTTTATTATTGTCACGGTCTTGAATTGAATTCTTAGGAGATTTAATGTATTTAATTAAGGATCATTTTGACTTCATAAGTTGACTTAATTAGATAAGACTAATTTGAACTCGAGAGATGTAAATTATGTTAAATTCGTGAATTCAACCGAATACAACATTAGGAAGAAATCTTGAGAGGAGAAATTAGATATGACAACTATGATGAACTCGTGAGTCCAAACGTTTTAATAACCATTGTTTTCTAAATTCTTGATATTTGCTTTCACACTTATTTTCTAAGAATTAATAGTTATAGTTTAATCATTCAAATCAAATTAATTCAAATTGTTTTCAATAGATTATGATTACGATTAATTGAACTAGTATCTAAATAAGATAGTCTCCGTAAAAACGATAATCTGGATTCAATAGGCCCACTTTATTACTTGTTTGCGATATTGTACACTTGCAATCATATAATTTTTACAACAAGTTTTTAGCGCCGTTGTCGGAGACTATTCTTATTTTATTATTATACTTTCTATTTTGTTATTTTAATTTTTTATTATTATTATACTTTCTATTTGTCTTCTTTGTTTTCTTACTACAGAAAAGGTGGAAAAAAAAGATCAGCAGCAAATTCAAATGACAGATACACAAGTAAGAAGAGAAGCTGAACAAGAAGTAGTCGAATGGCAGCTCAAAAAATTCAGCAACATTATGATGAAAAGAAGATGATGATGTAAATATGCCAATGGCTCAATTCTTAACTTTGGCAGTAGCTCCTGATCGTTCAAGCATAGTTTATCCTGCTTTTTGTCAGCATGACTTTCAATTGAGGGCTGATCTGATCAATCTCTTCAGCAATAATTTGCAATTCTATGGAAATGCACATGAAAATTCGAATACTCATCTTTCTAGATTCCTACGGATGTGTCACAACTTTCATTTTCAATGGGTGAATAATGATGCAATCAGACTGAGGTATCTATACATTGAGGGATGGGGCTCTAGAATGGCTAGATTCAGAACCACATGCTAGTATCACCACCTGGGATGACTTGGCTAGAAAATTCTACAACAAGTACTTTTTACCAGCTAAAGCAGTTAAGATGAAGCTGGAAATCTCTACCTTTCAGCAAATGGATGGGGAAAAGTATCATGAAGCTTGCGACAGATTCAAGGAGTTGCTCAGAAAATGTCCAAACCATGGCATTAAAAAGGGCCAACAAGCTCAATATTTTTACTCTGGGCTATCTCCTCAATCCAAATCGACAGTGGACTCTTCTGCAAACGGGTCCATTGCAAATAAAAATACCAACGAAGCATGGGATCTATATGAGATGATTGCAAACACACATACCAGGTTTTCATCTGATCGTACCACTCCAAGAAAAGTAGCAGGTATACATGAGATTGACAGTCAATCAGCTACTAGTGCACAACTTGCTACGTTGACAAAGCAGGTGGAACTCTTGGTCAGAACACAAATGCAAGGAGTGAATGCAATCCAAGCAACCATCATGTGCGATAACTGTGGTGCTAACCACTCAACGTCAGATTGTATGTTATTGGCCTCTCCAGAACAGGTCAATTTTGTACAGAATAATACACATCAGCAATATAATCCATATTCACAAACATATAATCTGGGTTAGAAGCAACACCTAAATTTTAGATGGTCTGAGAATCAACAAAGTGGCAATGCTAATAATGCTTAGCAAGAAAGAGGACCAAGTTTGGAGGAGATGTTTCAACAATATATGTAGAAAACTGATAAAGTATTAGAGCGGTTGGAAACAAACTGTCAAAATCAACAGGCGTCTATCAGAAAAATAGAGATTCGGATTTGCCAATTAGCCCTGCAATTGTTAGATAGAAAACCAGGTACTTTACCCAGCAATACAATGACAAATCCCAAAGAACAAGTAAATGCAATCACTACTAGGAGCGGGATACAACTGCGAGAAATTCACGTGAAAAGAACAGAGAAAAATAACGAACAGTTGATAATTAAAGAAAAAGAAACTGGACAACAACATGAGAAATCAAAAGAAGAAGTTACAAAAGAATCTGGTGAATCATCAAAAGTGAGGGCGCCAATTCTTGTCAAAGCTTATGTGCCACCAATTCCATTTTCATCAGAGGTTACAGAAGCACAAGCTCGACAAGCAGTTTGAAAATTTTCTTGAAGTTTTCAAGAAACTGCATATCAACATTCTTTTCGCTGATGCGTTAGCTCAAATGCCATTATATTTAAAATTTATGAAGGAAATGTTGTCCAATAAGAGAAAACCAGATGAAAACGAGATAGTAACTTTAACTGAAGAGTGTAGCACTATTCTGCTAAATAAGTTGCCTTCGAAGTTAAAAGGTCCAGGGAGTTTTAAATTACCTTGCACAATTGGAAATTTTTATAATTTTAATGCTTTATGTGATTTAGTTGCAAGTGTAAATTTGATGCCCCTTTCTGTCTACAAGAGATTAGGTTTGGGAGAAGTAAAAGCAACAGTTGTGTCTCTACAGATTGCTGATAGATCAATCAAGTACCCACGGGGTGTGGTTGAGGACGTGCTCATCAAGGTGGATAAGTTTTTCTTTCCGGTTGACTTCATTGTCCTTGACATCGAAAAGGATCGGAATATGCCAGTCATATTAGGTCGATCATTCTTAGCGACGAGTCGAGCCTTTATTGATGTTGAAAAATGTGAGCTAATCTTAAGGGTACAGGATGACGAACGAGCAGTATTCAGTATGTACACCATATCAGAGCAACCAGTCGACCTCGAAGAGTGTTGTAGAGTTGATGAAGTGGTGAAAATTGGCCAATAAAACTGTAAACCGGATACAAGTGGACTAGTTGCAACAATTAAAGATGAAAATGGCCAATTTAAAATATGGAGAGCAAAGGATAAATCATGCAAAGCTGGTAATTGCTAACAATGCAAGACTTCCAAAGCCCAATTCAAGCCTCAATAAATGATACTTGCAAATAGTCGAACTCTAGACTATAAATCGAGCGCTTAATGGGAGGCAACCCATTTTTCTATCACTTATATATTTATTGCATTGCATGTAGAATTTTATGACTGCATTAGGAAGTAGAGCATGTTTCCTGATTTTTAGTAATTGAGTACATTTAACTTTTTTTTTTTAATATTTCAGGCTACACATTGTCATTTCAATCCCAATGTGTACTGATCAGCTGAAAGTTCGATGTTGTCTCCATGCCTTTTGATTCGGGTTAACTCGTTCTTTTTTTATTTATTTTACTTTCTTTTGTCACATTGAGGACAATGTGAACTTTAAGCTTGCGGTGAGTTTAATAATATTGGTTATTCTGCGTGTATATATATATGTATATATATATATATATATATATATATATATATATATATATATATATATGTATATATTGTATGTTGGATAGCCTTGTTGGATAGCCTTGCCGGCTAATGATGATATTTATTTGAAACTGCTATCAATTCATGAATTATGACTCGGTGTTGCTACTTAAGATGTTTTTATAGACTATACTTATCTATGTGAGATATGATTAAGTGTGAGCACAACAGTCATGAATATCACTACCTTTGGTTGGTATATTAAATTGAATACAATAGTGAACCTAAGTTGTGAAAATCAAGACCACCAATTGACAACTCAATTACCAAACTAGTTGAAATGATAGTTTGGGTGGTTAAAACCAATGCAGAAAGTATTTGGATATGTGTTGATTCCGTGCATGAGTAATGTTTGTGTGGAGTGTATTTGGCTACCAAGTGTAATCTAGGTATTGACTGGATGCTAGGAATCTAATCCCGCTCATTTATCTTGCACAAAAAATTGAAAGGCGTTGCACTTGCATTATCTTATACCTCTCTTCGTAGCATAGTTGACTCGAGTAATAAAGCCCGTTGAGGTTCTCAAAACTCAGTGCCCTAAGGTCTATTAGACCTGGGAGCCATTGTTGTGATTTCAATCCCGCAAGTGGACGGATCGTTAACAAGTAATATAGTAATGAATATAGTGTCGAACCCACGAGGACTAGCTACCAATTTAACCAATTAATTTATAATTCAAATTTTAACAATGTAAAGAACACAGATTCGTTTATGATTTTTGATTCTAAAACTATTCTAATTATATTTAATTAAATCCAAATTATCAAACAATCAAAATAAAATTGTGAGAATGAATTCAAATTTTACTAACACTAGAATTTGCGAATATACATATACGTTCCTTAATCAATTATCCGTTTAATCACTTTAGCTTATAATTACCTTGGATTGAAAATCGGCGATCCTAATATAATCAAAAGTCTCTCTCGATGGTCAATCAATTCTATATCGATATGCGAACTTAATTATCTCTAATTAAGCTTCGAACCTAAACATATGTATTAAAATTTCAAGAACACCTAAATGGATTTCATAAAGCATAATAATAATTTCTATATATTATTGGACCCTATGTTATTCAATATCACGTGCTTAATCTATATTGAATCTCTCGACTTCAATAAAGATCACAAAACATTCTAATGGTGATCAAGAATTAAAACATTAGAAAAAATAAATAAAGAATAATCAACCCAAAAGCAATTAATTACTAAAACGGAAAAACCTCTAATTAATTAAAAGCATGAGGTTTCATTGTTCATCCTAGCAATAAGTAGATTAGTCGGACATGATTTCATAAAATAATACAAGAATTGTATTAATCATGTTCCGGATGAAAAAGAAGAAATTAGAGATACAACCCGTGATTTCGGCCCAAGAATCTTCAATCCCTTTCTTGATCTTTGATTCTTCTCTTATATCTTCTTTCCAAAATTCTATGCTCTATTATGCCTTTTATACTCATTTCCCAACTCTCCAAGACGTGGCTTAGGCAGTTGTATTAATCTGGAATTCGTAGAATTTTAATTGGATCAGGAAACAACTTAAGTTCTGCCCGAAATACCCATGCGATTGCATGGTTAAAAACCTCGCGATCGCATGGTTTTGTCCATTTACGTTCTACAAAAAATCTTGGTGTCTTCCGATTGCAGAGTCTATTAACCATGCGATCGTATGGTTAATTCTTGTGATTTCCTGCATTTTCTCTTCAATATTTACATGCCAAACCCCTCAAGTATCTTTATCTGTTCAATTGAGTCTATTTTTCTTCCGTTTGCTTTCTTTTCGTTTGATCGACACTTGAATTTTGTTGTTATCCTGTAATGAATAAAAAACAACACGCCACTATACTGAAAACAAATAAGAGTACTCATAATCGCCCTTTTGTGAGATCAGATAAGTACAAAATTGTACTTATCAACCATCGACCTAAAACTCGCTACAAAAGTCATCTAGAAAGCTTAAGGGAGTGAGGTCTTACACATAAGATATATACATAAAAAAAAAAAAATAAACAGGAGCAAAAGCAAGATTGAGCCTTTGTAAGTATAACTTGGAGATTTAGATAACTAGTGGGTTTGACTTACCTAGTAGAAACTTGATGGTCGAAACACTCAATAAAGAGAGAATCATCACAGATCTAGATACCAACTGTATTGGCTAGACCTAACTAAATTTTGAGTGATAAAAGAATAAGTATTTTGAGAGAAACTTTAGAGTTAACACCTAGGATAAGAGATTGAATATCAATATGGGAGAGTGTATTCTTACGAGGGAAAAAGGAAATATTTGACCATTGGAGGACAAAATATTACCAACCTAAAGGTTTATGTTGATTGGATTGACTTTGCGCACACACATATGTCAGTCGAGCATTGGATAAGTAAAAACTGATTTTAGTAGCATAATTTAGAAAAAAAAATTTGGAATTATTTGATTGTTTCAAAAACCTGAGGCAAACACGGCAGCTATTTTTAAAGTAAATTTTAATATTATTTTTTTGGTTGTTTAAGTAAATAGTCATGTTCGAGGACTAACAAATGTTCAAGTTTGAGAGTATTTGATAAGTGTCGATTTACACTTATCTGTAGTATCAAAAGTGGACACTTGTATGTACTCTTGAGTGAATCTTTACTTAATTGTGTGTTAATTTGATTATTTTAGGTTGAAACCCGAGTTCAAATAGAATTGAAGAGAAACAAAGCAAAAATAGGCAAAGAAGGACTGAAAATGCACGAAGACTTGAAAATGGAGACCAATTTGCAAACATTCAAAAGATGAAAGACTTAGGATGCAAATAAAAGAAAACTAAGTTGTAATGAAAGAAGAAATTCAAGGATTAAAGTGCAGAATATTGAAAGATGAGGATTATTCCATATACCATATATCATATTACTATATTCAAGAATCAAAAGTGAAATTTTGGAGGAAATAACGACGAAGAACAACTAAGATCTTGAAAATTGGAACGTGAAGACGAATAATTCTTGGTGCAAGATATTCAACTTCTTCTCATATTTTATTTAAGATCGAGTTATGTATTCAAATCTCTTCATATTTTCTTTCTCTAGAATTATGAATTGCTAAACTTAAAGTTTGGATGAACGATGTAACCTAGTTTAATTCTTTGTTTTCGACTCTAAAGCTTTGCTTATAAATTAATTATGTTTTGATTTTACTTCTTCTCTTAATGCTTGAAATAATTGGCCACTATTTGTTATTGATTTGTGGATTGTAACGAACCGAAAAGGAAGTTAATAATTTAGACCACGTAGTAAAATCCGACAATTGGATAAAAAGTAGAGATACGCTTTTATTATTGTCACGGTCTTGAATTGAATTCTTAAGAGATTTAATGCATTTAATTAAGGATCATTCTGACTTCATAAGTTGACTTAATTAGACATGACTAATTTGAACTCGAAAGAGATAAATTAGGTTAAAATCGTAAATTCAACCGAATACAACATTAGGAAGAAATCTTGAGAGGAGAAATTAGATATGACAACTATGGTGAACTCGTGAATCCAAATGCTTTAATAACCATTGTTTTCTAAATTCTTGATATATTTTTTCACACTTATTTTCTAAGAATTAATAATTCAAATTGTTTTCAATAGATTAGGATTACGATTAATTGAACTAGTATCTAAATAAGATAATCTCTGTGGGAACAATAATTCAGACTCAATAGGTCCACTTTATTCCTTGTTTGCGATATTGTACACTTGCAATCATATAATTTTCACATCACCATTTTTCGATGAACCAATTTGAAAATGACTTTCCATGTAAAAAAATTGCAACGTTAAAAACGTTTTTTTTTTTTTTTTTTTAGTGTCAAGAGGGTAACTACCAAGTTTCACGATTTAAGTTGGTTTTACAAATATTGTGTATTTTGGCATAACTGATTTAGACGTTTAGGCAACCAAAATTGTTAATAGTTAAATCAATTTGATTCTCTTGCTAAAACGTTGACCCATTTAAGGTGGCCACATAGAAACCAATAACATACAATTAATATAATGACATCTCTCTAAAATTACATCTTCGCATTTCAATCTGCTTGGAGTCATTCGTGTGTGAACCATGTGATCATAAAAAACGTATCCATATTTAAAATGGATTTCCTAATCATAACCATCAAATTAATTCGAGTTATTTGATGTCTATATTGGTAATACACATTTCAACAACCATAAATACTAAAAACACCTTCAATACTTTCTATGAATTATTATTTAAATAGTATAAATATTAAAAAATTCTAATATATGGGTTGTTAATGCTTAATAAATAGACATTCAAGTTTAAATTTGGTGGATTGCTATTTAGATGTGTTTTATTTTATTAAAATAACATCAAAAACATATTTTAATATGTTTAGAAAATTTAAATTTTGTTAAGTTAGCATGTATAACGGAACTTTTAAATTTAGACGGAGCTCTAAATATTGTCTTTTTTTTCCCCTTCAATGTCAATTCGACAGAGTTCTTGATATTTTGCATTGGAGAAGAATTTTTTTAGACATTATTTATTTTTCTTATGTAACAAAAAATAAAATAATAAAATAACAATCCTTGCATTAAAGATGTTCTAATAGCTCAATATTTCAGAGGTCCTGACTGTCAGTAATATTTGTTAATATTGAAAATTAATTAATCATATGATTTTATCGAGATTAAGGGTATACACGTATGTCAAATTCAAAATCTCATTTTAAGAAGCTAACTCGTTTTAAGGAATTTTACTTTTTACAATCTTTAGTGAGTTGCTATAATAAATTTATAATTATTATTTATCATATCGTTTGATATAAATTTTATATTATAACATGGAATATTACATTGCAAATTATAGTGGATATATTGTCAAAAAAATTCAAAATTAACAAGTAGTATCATGTCACTAGTAAGTCTGGTACTTAGTTGGAATCAATCATCAATATACATCACGTCTCAAATCTACTAGAATTATACAAGATGAGTCGTATCAGTTTCCCTAACTCACCTCGACCGTAAACAAATAATCAAGTTACAAAAACCCATGATTTGTTTGAAATTAACTTAATATTTTTTACTAAATTAACTGAAAAATCAATGTTTTTTCATACTAATGCGAACATGTAGCCCGTAACACCAATTTTGTTTTAAAAATCATGTGACATTGTTTTAAAATATATCTACAACAACGATTCTCTCATGGATCTATAGGGTAATGTGTGCGTAGAACATGTGGAAAAGGGTTTGTAGAAACATATAAAACCAATTTTTGTTTTAAAAAGCGTGGCTTGACGCTCAAGTATGACATACTAATAGTCACTACCAAAAATCTATTTTACAACAACCAACGAAATTTGACATCATCTATAAAGGGTAATGTTTTAGCGGAATTTCCGTTGGTAATGTCTCAAAACCTCACGGAATTTCATTTAGTAATGACACGCTTTTTGGAAAAAGGGTTTGTAGAAATCATAGCAAAAACAATTATGGTAAAAAAGCATAATTAAAAGATTAAATTCTTGTAATTATATTTGTTTTATAATACATATTAGTTCAATGAGCAACATTTTCTATAATTGCTTATAAAATAAAAATAAATATTAGTAAAAATCAAATTTCACATTGTGTTTAACACTTAAACATAAAATATCACATTGCTCGAAATTTTTTATATGAACCACTTTTCACCAACGGATATTCCGTAGGTGAAAAGTAGAAATATTTTTGAAAATTAATTAATATCACCTACGGAATTCTCGTTGGTGATAAGATTCACCCTTCCCAACGAATATTGTTGGTGAAATGTCGAATTATTTTTTGATTTTCAAAATTAATTAATATCACCAACGGAAATTCCGTTGGTGATATGATTCACCCTTCACCAACAGATATTCCGTTGGTGAAAGGTGAAATTATTTTTTGGTTTTCAAAATTAATTAATATCACTAACGAAATTTCCGTTGGTGATATGATTCACTCTTCACCAACAGATATTCCATTGGTGAAAGGTCGAATTATTTTTTGGTTTTCAAAATTAATTAATATCACCAACGGAATTTCCGTTGGTGATATGATTCACTCTTCACCAACGGATATTCCGTTGGTGAAAAGTAAAAATTCGTTGGTGAAAAACTATTACTTTTGCCAACGGAAAAGTCGTCGCTAATTACCGTAGTTGAAAGGTCGTCACTTTTACCAACGGATAATCCGTTGCTGATTACCAACGAAAATAATCCGTTGGTAAATTTCCGTTGGTGAAAAGGTGATTTTTAGTAGTGGATCAAGATATATTTTTAATTAATCACATTGGGATTAGTGAAATTACCACGATGTGTGAGTAATTATGATTTCAATTTTCTAATTGAACTGCACCATTGTTCTTAAATATTCTTGCTTCAAAACTCCAAGTCTTCTTTGATATTTTCTAAAGTGCTTTGGATGCACGGGTGAGTGAACACCAAGAGATCAAATAAATAATCCTAGAACTCAAATTAGGAGACCGGAATTTGGACTAGATGAACAAGAAAAAGTCTCACATTTCTCCCTCGACCAAGGTTGTTTAGAAGTCCTAGTCGACCGCTCCTTAGCCCTTATCTTATTTTGTCTAGGATTTATTTTGGCATTTTTGCGTGTGCGGATTCTGAACTTTCATTACTAGTGCAATTAAGTCCATGGGTTTTTAAAGAGCTACCAAAAGGTCCCAACCTATATAATTCGAGCTACAATAATTAAATCACAACCAAGCTGATCCAATGTTGTATAGTATAATTATTAGTCTCTGCACAATCCACTAAAGGCGCAAGACTACACTTTCAAATTATATAAAATTAAAGAAGCAACATATTTTTAATTCCCTACAATTACATCCTCTTTACTTGCCATCTTAACCTCTTTTACCCCGTTGGACAATAAATAATTAGATCTAGGCTAAAATGATCGCTTTGCCCTTCTAGTTATTTTCTCACTTAATCTTGCATTTTCTCCAATAGGTTTTTTTTAATCAAATCATAGAATTGACTTAGCCATCGCTAAATCCTAAGCTTAGACTTCAACTATTTAGAAAAATACTTAAGCATATATTTAACTGAACGACAGTTTTTGAACGCGAAATGTGCCCACTACTTCACTCACTTTAAGTTTCCAATCTCACTTACATTAAAGTAACTTACATCAAAGTCCTTCGAGTTCGCAAATAGCAACCACTATCCCGATACGAATTTAGGTAACCCGTAAGACATCGTGGAATTTAATTTATTCGCACGATCATGCTATAGAATTTGAAGCAATAAAAGGCATCAGTTAATTTCTAGTATTTTTGTTTATTTATTTAATTTTGTAGTTTATTTAATTATGGGGTATAATTAGTAGCTTGTTAATAATTTAGGAACCGAGGGTGAATTTTTCTTATGAATGGCCAAAAAAGGTTTGGCTTTAAAAGTCAGCCGAAACCTTCTTGTTGTTTATTATGTTTTGATTAAAAATTAATGAAATTGTTGGGTATTTTTCAATTCTCCGATCCAATCTCAGTATTCACGTTTTAAATCAATGAGTCTGTAATAAAAATCAATTATTTGATATATGTGCATGAATCAACGAATAATTGATTCCTAAATTCACGGTATCCTTTGTGATTCAACGTATTTTTAGGATCTTTCTTGTGTTTGTCTCTTATTTCACATTTTCGCCTACATTAGTTGGTATCAGAGACGCATTGAGATCTTCGTGGAGTTGCCACCAAGGAGACAACCTAACTCTCGCAACCAATGGATGACGGAGTTTGGAGGAAGGAGATGACGCAAGTACACCAACAAATCAATTTTTTGGCTCAACAACACGCGATGTTGGGAGAGCTAGATCGTGGAGCGAAAGATGCACATAAAGACATCACATTGTCGCGAGAGGCACCATTGCCACTGTTGTGTGATTATAATCCCGCAAGTGGACGGATCGTTGACAAGTAATAAAGTGATAAATAGAGTGTCGAACCCACGAGGACCGAGATATTAATTTAACCAATTAATTTATAACCTAAATTTTAACAATAAAAGAAACATGATTCAATTTGATTTTTGTGATTCTAAACTAATTTAACTATTTTAATTAAATTGAAAATAACAATAAGTAACTTTAAAAAGGCAAGAACTAATTCAAGATCTACTAACTCTAGGATTTGCGAATCCACCAACACTTTCCTTAATCAAATATCCGCTTAACGTTTTAGCTTATAATTACCATAGATTGAAAATCGGTGTTCCTAAATTAATCAAAAGCCTCTCTCGATGGTCAATCAATTCTATATGTTATGCGAACTTCATTATCTCTAATTAAGCTTGAACATAAACACATGCATTAAAATCTCGGGAACACCTCAATAGATTTCATAAAGCATAATAGTAATCTCTATCTATTATCGGACCCTATGTTATTCAATACCACGTGCTTAATCTATATTGAATCTCTCGACTTCAATATAGATCACAATATATTCTAATGGTGATCGACATTAAAATAATAGAAAAACGCATAAAGAATAATCAATCTAAAAGCAATTAATTATTAAAACAGAAAAACTTCTAATTAATTAAAAATCATGAGGTTTCGCTGTTCATCCTAGAAAAAGTAATTAGTTGAGACATGATTTCGTCAATTATAACAATAATTGACTTCATCATGATCCCGCGTGAAAGAAAAAGAAAAGAAGAAGAAATAATTACAACCCGTGACTGGATGAAGAATCTTCAATCCTGCGGTGCCTTGATCTTCGATTCTCCTCTTGTATCTTCTTCCCAAAATTAATCTCTCTTCGGCTATTATCCATCTTATTTACAATGTTCTCCAACCACTCCAAGACGTGTGTTTAAGTTGTTGAATCAATATGGATTTCGTGAGAGTTCTAAATCCATCGTGGAATCGCCAAGCCGCTTTGCACAGTATGCCCATGCGATCGCATGGTTTAGAACCTGCGATCGCATGGTTCTATGGTTTGACATTTTGCTGAATTTTTTTATTGTTCTTGCGATCGCACCACATTTGTACTATGCGATCGCATAGTCTATTTGGTGCTGAAATTGAATTTCCTCCTTAGTAATTGCACGTCAAGCCCTCAAGTATCTTTTCTTAGCGGTTTGAGTCCTTTTCTTCTATTTGTGCTCTTTTTCGCCTTTTCTTCGATTGATACTTGAATTTGATTATTTCCTAAAATAATAAGAAAACAACATGCAATTAAACTGAAAACAACTAAGAGTACTAATAATCATCCCTTTTGTGAGCCTAGATGAGTACAAAATAGTACTTATCAAATACCCCCAAACTTGAACTTTTATTCGTCCTCGAATAAACTAGCTAAAACAATCATGCACTTAAAGAAATAAGTAATAACACAATTCACAATATAAATAGCTTTGTCGTTCTTGCTTGACTTTTGCAAAAGAAAACTTATAATTCATGACGAGTGTTCGGTATTACTATTGCAAATGTGATTATACTCAAACCACACTTGATATGTGTGTGAGACCCGTTAATCGATCAACTTAAATTCTATGGTGGTGATAGCCCAACCACTTGGTCAACTTTTCCTTTCCCTCTCGAAGGTACACTTCTCCCAAAATGATGTTTTCTCTCAATTCCGAGATTTTGGTTCAAAGGTAACACTTTGCTCATTATTTTCTTTTTCGAGTTTGGTTGAGAAAACTAATAATCGTGACAACCTAAGTATATGAAGATTCTCCAATTTATGAGCACTCTCGACCGTAAAGTTTCTACTAAATAAGTCAAACACATTAGTTATCTAATCCCCAAATTTACTTTGCAAAGAATTTTTTTTTTTTTTTTTTGTAAATAAAAATTAAATTTAAATAAATAAATAATTTTTATTTTATTTTTTAATATAGATCTTATGTGCAAAACTCAATCCATTAAGCTTTCTAAATGACTCATGTAACGAGCTTGAGGTCGATGACTCCTAGGTCTTCGAACCTTAGGGTATCAGGTTTTGAGAAACCCTACGGACCTTTTCACTCGAGTCAAATAGGCTACTAAAGGAGTTATAAGATATTAATAAAGTACAAAACTCAGTCCATTAAGCTTTCTAAATGACTCATGTAACGAGCTTGATGTCGATGACTCCTGTGTCTTTCGAACCTTAGGGCATCGGGGTTTGAGAAACCCCTACGGACCTTTTCACTCAAGTCAATTAGGCTACGAAAAGAGTTAAGCAAAATAATAATAATTTTTGTTCCTTGCGTGCAATAAGTAATATTCGGTCATTACTTAGTTTCCTCTAACTGGTCTAAAGTGCTCCACACAAATTTTCAACATACATGGAATCAATCATAACCTAGATAGCCACTATCACAGTTTAATTACCACACTTTCTCACTATATTGGTTATTTGTTCGAGATACGGATGATTTTTAGGTTTAAACAGGTATCCTATTATTTTCAACTTAAGTGCACCAACATAGCTAAAAATCATTTTAACTGGTCAACACAACACAATATCAAACATGGTCAAATAGTCTCACATTTAACCAATAGTAATAATTTGTTCACAAGTCGTGGATTAAAGCTAAATAATAAAAAGTTGCATCATTAGCCGGCAAGACTATTCATATCATATAAATATGCAAACAAATAAATATAAATAAATTTTTTTTTTTTTTATAAATTAACAATCAATATCAAGTATTATCATCAGACCAAACATTTTTTTACTACCCCCAAACTTGAAAGATACATTGTCCCCAATGTAAAAATAATTCAAAAGAGTATATAAAGATCAGAGACTACCCAGATGTGGATCGGATGGTGCTGAAGAAGAAGTATGGTATGAACAATTGGTGGAGAGATCTGTACAAGTTGGTGGAAATTTAATTGCTTTGAACACATTGAATGTAATGTGTTCATCATTCACTTTCAAAGATAAGTTCTCCTTTTGGAACATCAATTCATCGCCTGCCAATAGCTAAGAAAGGTCGACCCAAAATGAGTGGTACATCTCTGCCTTCACACATATCCGAATAATAAAATCAAGCAGGAAATATGAACTTGCCCACTTTCACCAATATGTCTTCAACGATTCCCCTAGGGCGTTTGATTGTTCTATCTGCAAGCTGAAGTGTTACTGTTGTCGGCCTTGCTTCTCCTAAACCGAGCTGCTTAAAAATAGAATAAGGCATTAGATTTACACTAGCACCTAAATCACACAAAGCTTTATCAAAATATAAACTACCAATAGTGCAAGGAATATTAAAACTCCCTGGGTCTTTTAGTTTTGGTGGTAGCTTGTTTTGCAATATGGCACTGCATTCTTCAGTTAGCGCTACTGTTTCGTGTTCCTCCAACTTTCGCTTATTTGCAAGAATGTCCTTCATGAATTTGGCATAGCTAGGCATTTGAGCTAAGGCATCGGCGAATGGTATGTTGATGTGAAGCTTTTTGAATACATCCAAGAACTTCTTGAATTGCTGGTCTAGCTTGTGTTTTCGCAGCCTCTGAGGAAATGGGATAGGAGGGACGTAAGCCGGTGGTGGAATATAAGCTGGTGGAGAGTCCTGTTCTGGTGCAACTTCTGCATCTAATTTATTTTCTCTCGCTTTGTTGGGACACGGTTCCTTTTCTACACCGCCTAGTCACATGGATCTCTAGTAACTAAACACCGCTCCTCGTGGTAATTGCATTTACTTGCTCCTTTGGATTGACTTCGGTATTGCTTGGCCATGTGCCTGGTTGTCTCTCAGTCAACAATTTAGCCAACCGCCTAACTGATTTTCCATATTCTTGATAGCAACATCCTGTCTTTTCTCGCATCTCCTTCAATTCAAAGTGATGACTTCTTCCGGTCCTCCTTTTTCTCTTGTGGCATTCCCCGATTTGGTGGATTTTGAATATTTTGAATGTTGCCATATGAGAAGTTTGGATGATTTCTCCATCCAGGATTATAAGTCTGTGAATAAGGATTATTCTCACGCGGCGTTGAAAATTCTGAGTATATGCAACTTGTTCAGGGGATGATATATCAACTTTGGTCAAAGGACACTCTGATGATTGATGGTTTGCTCCACATGTTACACAAATTGGTAAAGGCATCTGAACCATATTAGCTGAATGAGAATATTTTATTGATTCCATCTGCTTTGCCAATGCATCAATTTTTGCCAATAAAAGTGAATTGGTGCACACTTCATGTATCCCTTGCTTTTTTCCGCAATCCTCTTCTCGCCACATAATAAACTGTTCACTCATGGTTTCGAATAGATCATAAAGGTCACCGCGGATCTACTTTGGATAGAGCCACCACCGCAGAATCTCATCAAGAACGACATTGGTTGGAGCTAGTCTAGAATAGAAATAATGATTACGAGTCGCTAAAGGAAACCATGACTTGGACACTTCCGAGCAATTGTTTGAATCTTTCCCATGCCTCGTGAAAATTTTCCAACTCATTGTTGAAAATTGAAATTTCATACTTGATCTGTTTACTCGGCCGGAGGAAAATATTTCAATGTGAATTTTTGGATCGAGATCGTCCAAGTAGTAATGCTCCCAAAGGTGAGAGAATCTAGCCAATCTCTAGCTTTATCCTTCAATGTGTGTAGAAAGAGCCTCATCTTGATTGCTTCTTCATTAACACCGTGGTATTTGAAATTTCACAAGATTCATCAAGAGGTAGAAATATGGTAATGAGAATTTTCATCATCCGTCATCCCATAAAACGGCAGCAGTTGTTCGAGAACAAATTCATCACGTCGGCCTCAGCTGGAAGTTATCATGTCCATAAGGTGGATAGACTATCTTGGACCGATTCTCAACAATCGGTGGCATCATATACTCACCCATAAGGATATCTCGTTCATTAACTTCAACCGGTCGAGCTATTGGTGCTTGTATCAAATCTGCGGGTAGTTGATCATGTACTTGATGGTCCGCCATTGTGTCTTTTTCTCGTATTTTCTTTTCTCGTTTTTCACGTTGTCGTTGGTGAAAGCTTCGTTCAATTTCTAAATCAAATAGATCAAGATCTTTTGTGCGGGCATGCACACTTAACACCGAAAAATTAGAAAATATATACAATTCAAAGAAGATCACGAAAAATTTAGGAATAAAATAAAAATAAAAATAAAATAAATATAAATAATACTAAAAAGAATTGTTAAAAGCTAAATTATAAATTAACGTAGCAATTAATAAAACTAGTCCCCGGCAACGAACGCGCCAAAAACTTGTTGTGTGATTATAATCCCGCAAGTGGACGGATCGTTGACAAGTAATAAAGTGATAAATAGAGTGTCGAACCCACGAGGACCAGATATTA
The DNA here is from genome assembly GCA_023638005.1 of Forsythia suspensa. Classification (NCBI taxonomy): domain Eukaryota; kingdom Viridiplantae; phylum Streptophyta; class Magnoliopsida; order Lamiales; family Oleaceae; genus Forsythia; species Forsythia suspensa. The sequence continues at coordinate 20,513,049 of CM042670.1, read as the reverse complement.
ATTTAACCAATTAATTTATAACCTAAATTTTAACAATAAAAGAAACATGATTCAATTTGATTTTGTGATTCTAAACTAATTTAACTATTTTAATTAAATTGAAAATAACAATAAATAACTTTAAAAAGGCAAGAACGAATTCAAGATCTACTAACTCTAGGATTTGCGAATCCACCAACACTTTCCTTAATCAAATATCCGTTTAACTGCTTTTAGCTTATAATTACCGTACAAAATAGGAGGGGGTGACTAACAAGAACAGGAGGTGTGCTGTAGCAAAAATGGGTTGAGTGCAATTTTGAGGCAGAGACGGTAGAAAACTTTACTATCTTTGATGACTACTTTGACACTGACACTAGTCCCCGTTCACTCATGTTGTTCATGGACAATGAAACAAAAATAATGGTAATGATTTTTGGCATTGGAAAACGGCTTTTACATCATCGGAGTTCCCATGTTGGAGAGAAGATTGAAGATTGAAGATTGAGATTGAGATGATAACACTTATGATGATGGTCCACCAATCTTCGACCACGGAGGATGAGAATTGGGCATTGCATACGAATTTATTAGAGGAAGAGGTGCGGAAACATGGTGTATGATTCTATAATACATATCTACATGCTAGAAGCATCATAATGGAGGTTGTTGTGGTATTCAAATGGTAAATGGAAACTCATCCATGGAATGTGGACAAATTTATGCTGCCAAGTGCCAACCCTATGCATGTGGTCATTTATGCTAAAGAAACTCGTGATATAATAAGTCAAGGCATAATGCAAAAGAAGCTCAATGACTCGTTTCAATGTTGACCGTGAAAGGGAGGAAGTCCGAATTGTGCTTCTTTTTATATGGGGATGCTATTTTAATGCAGATTTATGGTGTGGAATATCACCATTTCAAGATAACGAATGAGAATTCGATGCAAAATTTGGGGCCGAATCTTCTCCAATCCTACATGAATGATGCAATACAAGTCCTCGGTCAATTTCTAGTATTTCTGTTTATATATGTAATTATGTTGTTTATTTAGGGGGTCAAATTAGTAGCTTGTTAAAAGTTTAGGGACCGAGTGTTTAATTTTGTAATGATTAGCAAATGAGTAATGCTAACTATCACAAGTCCACAACTGCTATCATCAGTAATTTAGGTGGCAATTGAATGATAATGATAGAACCCCCTATATCAAAGTTGTCATTTCAATATCATCAACAATTGTCATATATAGCATTATTCTTAACTAATAGGGTTTGGCTTTAAAAGTCAGCCACGAGCTTGTTTTGTTTATTGTATATTGATAAAAATTAATGAATTTGTGAGGTTTTCTTCAATTCTTCAATTCAATTCTCCGAAACATTAGCCGTATTTATCTACACTTTTCTATGCAAGTAACCAACTCACGTTATCACAAATTGATCGAAGTAATTAATTGCATGCTCAAATAACTTAAATAAAATATATGTTTAAAATAGATAAAATAAATAATCACTATTTCTTTATTGACAAATAAAAATGTCAAACATTACAATATAATCCTAATACTTTTAAGCATATATCCCAACAACCTTTTTTTTTTTTTGCGCCTATAAAAGTTGACGTCGGCTAATACTACCCGTCATGAAAACTTCTTTTTAATCTATGACTGTCAATTTTTATCCTCATATAACATAATTTTCATGATAATTACTAGTTGAGCCTTGATGATGAACAGAGTGTGTTTTTTAATTCTAAAGGATCGATTTCAGGGCGGTTTGAGTCGAGACGAGTGAGGCAACTGCCTCAAGTTCAAAACTAAAGGGACCATTTTAAAAAAATAATAATAAAATAAAACTAGGAGAAATTGCTTATAAGTCACTTGTAAGTGACTTGTTTCAAATTAGGTCAAAACATTTTTCAAAATTGATATTAAATCATACTCTTCATCATTTTTTCAAATTAATTCCAAAATTACCCATGTTATTTATATTTCCCATCAACATCTTCTTCCACCTTACAAACCTCATCTACCGCTGCTGAGCAGTTTACGGTTTGTAATCGAAAATTCTAACTTCAATACTGACGACGACAGAAGTGGAGGTGGAGGTGGTGACTTTTGGTCCCAAATATTCTCATAAGCGACAATTGCGAAGATATCTTCAGATGAACCTCCATTTTCTGCACGACGCCACTTCCACTTCCTCGATCACTAGTGGCTTTCCTGGTTTCCATGCCACCGAAGCTTCACCCAAAAAAAAAACCCAACAAATTGACCGATTTTTCCTGGTTCTCATGCCACCACAGCTTCTAATTTTGATCTGATAGCATTATCTTTACTTTACTGAAAATTTTCAAGTTAAATATGAGTTTTAGAAGCGATCATTTAGAAGGTTGTTGGACTCAACGTAACATGTAGTTGTGCCCATGAGGAGTAGTTTCTGCTGATTGACGAGATCATGCAGCAAGTATTGATGTTGTGCTATTTTATGATGATTATGATGATGCAGTAGCTTGATGCTGCTTTTATTTTGCTATTTATTGCTATAATTTTCTTTCTGGTGATGGACTGCAGTTTTTTTAAAAACTTTGATAATTTCATATTTGTTAAGGATAACAAACTTGCATATGGTCTTAAATCACATTGTAATTCTAATTTTAACCGGTTCATCGAGACGATTCCGAAAATATATTATAATAAAAATTATGATCATGTATGCGAATTCTATGCCCATTTTTGTTATGATAATGTTTTCTATTTCTATGATACTGTTTTATTCTAATACAGTTCAGTATTTCATATCAAACAACACAAAGAAAAATCTAATGGCCAACTTTTTCATCTCTACAAAAATTCAAACTGCTATTTACAACAACAAATCATGGCCACAACCAATATACTTCCTAAACATTAGCTTATACACTCATCCCATCACAAACAATGCATTTATACACCACAACCACCAACTCGCCATCCTCCAGATTACTGGGTTGTTTACCCTTCCAGATCCTGAAATCTTATCCAACGCCAGGAAAGCACATTCCTCTCAGTACACGCAACACGTGTTTTAGTATAATACTGTTTTCTATAATACAGTATCAAATAATACACATGACTAAACAACACAAAGAATAATCTAATGGCCAACTTTCGTCAGAGCATGTCCACATCAAACTTTTTCATTTCTACAGAAATTCAAGCTGCTATTTACAGCAACAAATCATGGTCACTTCCTTGGTATTCAAATTTCCAAAATTCACAGCATACAGGCATACCCATTCTAGTGGTACCCCTGCTGCACCCTGTCCCTAATCTCCTACTCCCTCAACATTTGCGAGATATCCATCTGCATAGGCTGTGGCAACAAACATTTGCAAGATCTCTCGTTAAAAAGGCGATGGGCAAGCAGGGGTTACTTGTGGAAAATGGAAAGGAGGATGACAGAATCATACTGCACTATCTTCCCAACAACAGGCAATCGAACAAGAAATGAACAAATGACATCCACAACACCCAGCTACAAAATAGCTATCAAACCATTCATCAAAACCAGTAGCATCAGTTTCTATAGCTATGAGCAAGAAGTGCATCAACAACCAATATACAACAATACAAGCTATCACTTCACAATTACAGCCACGATCTCATGTGCTATAATATAATGCAACTGATATCAATTTAATGCTACGAATCCTATTGCAAATACTAGATCACTGTGGTCTGAGTGTTAAAAATAGTAGCATCCTAAAAAGGGCATTAAATGAAGAGCTGAATAGACCATCAGTTGCTGCAAGATGGTTAATATCCCACCGCACCATGGTCATCATAACAACAACATTGCACGCGTGCTTGAAAATGTAACCAACGAATGAAATATCCCTAATCAATAGCACAGCCTCTTGTTACGTGGAGTCCAGCAACCTTCTAAATGATCGCTTCTAAAACTCATATGAACTTTCATATTTGGTAAGGATAACAGAATTTTTTGCTACTACCGATGATAGATTTTAGTAGTTTTAAGTCGTCTCTTTAGCTTAAAATGGCAATATTTAGTTTTTCATATGTCTAAACAATATCTTAATAAAATAGTATCATAGATAAATGTATCTTAATATATCAATATCAGACATTAAAGTATCTTAATAAAATAGTATCACATACACAAACTACAACCCAATAAAATAACAGTATCATAGATTGAAATATTATCGTAATAAAATAGTATCAAAGATAAAAACATGGTATAAGTATACTATAACACTTTATCTAAATAAAACAGTATCATAGATATAATTAAGTAGAGATGTTTTATTGGTTGAAGTAATATTGTTCTTAAAATGCTCCATTAGTAGTACGAGACTATTGATATTGTTTGCATTCAATAACATTATCATATATTGAAACAGTATCATAGGTTAAAACATATTATTAATATATTAAAAAATGATAGCCGCCAAAACATTTGCAAGGTTTTTCCTTCCAAAATTCCCTCCAAAACATTTGTACTATGAATGCACGTATATTATTGAATGTACTAGGAATGCACGTAATGTCTGACAATTTATTGTTGTATTGAATGCAAGTATAATATTAATACAATAGGAAATTATTATATAAATATTAATAATAGTGATATTAATCACATATAAAAGATATTAGTGATTAGTATTAGTAATATGATTAAATTAAATTCTTAATTAAATTTTTTGATATATGAATGTGACTGTTCATTTTTAATTAACATTAAAGTAAGAAAATTATGCATTCAACCTAACAAAAAGTCATACGCTACAAAATGACGATTCATATTCTCAATGCATCATGATTCTTTCCAACATGCATTAGTTCATGTTTGAAACAATAAATATGTTCTACACTTTTTTTGCCTTTGGCATGATTGGAAATCGTGCTTTGGTAAATATATCAATAAGTTTAGTATTAAAAATCTACAACAAAATACGTGATTTATTTGTCTACACGTATGTTTTTGTTCATATAAGTCTCCATTTATGTTTTTGTTCATATAAGCCTTCATTTGTGTTTCCATGGTGTCCCTTAATCAAACAAAAGAAAAGTTATATTTGAGTTCTGATGCAACTTCCAAATCAGATTCCAATATTGTTTTACTGGATGATCTCCATACTCCGGAGTTTTTGAATGGTATTAGATGTTCTGTGGTGCCTAATTATGAGTTGAGGTTGAAAGTTGGCACTCATGTTATATTGTTAAGAAACATCGATCATTCTGCTGGATTGTACAATGGGACTAGATTGGTCAATACGAAGCTTGGACATCATGTTTTGAAAGCTAAAGTTATTACAAGAAGTAATGCAGAACATAAAGTGTCCATTCCAAGAATGACTTTAATTCCATCAAATCCAAGATTACCTTTTAAATTTCAAAGAAGACAATATCTTTTGATTGTCTCATATGCTATGACTATTAACAAGAGTCAATATCAATCGCTATTGCATGTATTACTTTATCTGAAAAGACCAGTTTTTAGTCATTGACAACTTTATGTTGCAGTCTCTAGAGTTACAAACCGTGCCAGATTGAAGACACTAATTTGTAGAGATAGAGTATCATCCAATTCAACCACAAATGTTGTTTTCAAAGAAGTTTTTCAGAATTTGAATTAGCTATGTTGAATTTTAAACTTTCTTTGAAATAACATTATGTAATAAATTATTATTTATATGATGCTTTTGTATTTGATCTGATTATAACCAATTCATTTTTATTTTTTTTTATCGATATGATTGTCATAGAACACAAATTCGTGCATCGCACGGGTGAAAAACTAGTTATCATAATAAAACAGTATCAAAGATAAAATCATAGATAAAACAGTATTATATATAAAACTAAGAACTCGTTTGGTAGAGTTTATAAACTAGTATATTTGACCAAAATGAATTATTTGACTAAGAATGGTAAAAAATGTTAGGCTACCAAGACAATTTCTTTGGTCAAATAAACTAGTTTATAAACTATACCAAACGGACTCTAAGTACAAGATGTTTTTAATAGTTGAAGTAATGATACAATATTATATATAGCACAATATCTAAATAAAATAGTATCAAAGATAAAACAGTATCATAAATAAAACTAAGTATAAGATGTTTTAATAGTTGAAGTAATGATAATGTTCTTAAAATGCTCCATTAATAGTACAAGATCATTGATATTGTTTGCATTCAATAATAGTATCATAGTTTGAAAACATTAACATAATAAAATGATATCAAAGATAAAAGTATGGTATAAATATACCAAAACAGTATCATACAAAAACAGTATCATAGAAAATAGTATCATTGAATTAGCATTTTTTGAAAATTTTAGGGGTATGTTGGTCTTTTAGAGCTAAAATGTGACTTTAATCGAATTAAATTTTGGACATATGACTTTAGAGTCCATAAGTACAACAACAGTGACCATCCCTAAATTTGCCCAAAAAATTATTTATGATTATTGAAGTTGTCCAAAAAAAAATTATTTGTACAAAAGTTTGAGGCCTAGTAAAATAAAGTAAGTCGCATTTCTACGATTACCATGACTATTATTAAGTAGTGGTCCAAAATTGAAAAGGCCCATTTAAAAAAAAAAAAAAAAACATTGAAGCTCAGCCATGCCATACCCATGACTTATCAGACTTTGCTTTGAAGACCTAATTTTTTAACTTCATCTCGAACTCCGAAAATTTCAAATCCGACCTTGGTCGGTTTTATTTTATCTTTTTCATCACTCTCTCTAAAAATAACTATTTCTCTACTTTCTCTCGAAAATATTTTTCACTCTCTCTCGTGTAGAGGGGTCCGCCACCTCGTAGTTAATTATGTTTTCAAATGTCTTTCTTTCTTTCCTTAATCAGTTACTTCATTTGATTTGCTCTTTGCACTCCATGTCTAATTGTGAATTATTAAATTAATAAAATTTATCACATAAATAAAATAAATAATGTCTAAAATAATTACTCTCAAATGCAAGATGTCAAGTAATCTATCAAGCTGACATAGTAGGAAAATAGTAGACAATATTTAGAGCATCTTCAATGCATTCCGTCTATTGCAGTCTACGTGGCAGATAAAATAGACGGACTTCTAGTACATGTAGCAATACGTCTATAGAATAGACGGTCAAATTAAAATTCATCTCTAATGGGTTCTATCTAAAACTAATACTACCGCTTATGTGGCATTAAATTTTTATAAAATAATAATAAAAAAAGCCCACACAACAATAGAAATTTAAATTTGCTGACTCACTCCGTCTAGAGATCTTCTAAATTTAGACAGACTCTAGATGGAGTCTATTTTTTGGTATGCCACATCAGTTAGACGGAGTCCTCGTCAACATGCATTGGAGATTGTTTTTTATAACTCCATCTATATGTGCTTATGTGATACATCTAAAAAGTTATAGATGGAGTGCATTGGAGATGCTCTTAAAATTTCGTCTAAATTCAAAAACTCTGTTAGACAGCTGACTCAGTAAAATTTAAATTTTCTATACATATTTAAATATAATTTAGTTTTCATATTAATCTATATACTACATCTAAAATGCCCTTAAAAGGAGAAACATTTTTAGACTATTATATCCTTACAAAAAATTTAAAATTTCATATTTACCCTTATTATTTATTAATGTAGAATTATTTTATAATATTTTATTTATTATATTGCATTTTAAGTTTACTTAATTAAATTAATATTGTATTCATTTATGAAACGTCTCTTACCCTCCCAAAACCACATTCAATGATCCTACATTAATTTTTTTTTTACAATTTATTAAATATACAATTAAAAATTTTAAATATCTAAAATTGTGATTTATTCTTTTTTACTACTAATTTTATGGAGTTTTTTTTCAACTAAATAAGAATGTAATAGTTATACTACATCTAAAATATCTTAAAAGGGAGAAATGTGTTAACGTAATAGTTATTGTTATTGTTATATTATATTATACTACATCTAAAAAGTCTTAAAAGAGAGAAATATTATTAGACCATTCTATCATTACAAAAAATTTAAAATTTCTTATTCACCCTTATTGTTCATTAATGTACAATTATCTTATAATATTTTATTTATTATATTACATTTTAAGTTTACCTAATTAAATTAATATTGTATTCATTCATGAAATGTCTCTTGTCCTCCAAAAACCACCTTCAATGATCTTACATTAAATTTGGAACAATTTATTAAATATACAATTAAAATTTTTAAACATTTAGACTTGTGATTTATTCCTTTTTATTGCTAATTTTATGGGGTTTTTTTTTTTACTAAATGAGAACGTAATAGTTATTTTTAGGAGAGATTTGGGACTGTAGTTGAAATATTTATAATGTTTGACACTTCAATATTTTTATTTATACTACTACATCTAAAAGGCCATAAAATGGAGAAATATTTTTTTGACTATTATATTCTTACAAAAATTTAAAATTCCATTTTCACTCTTAGTGTTCAATAATGTTAAATTATCTTATAATATTTTATTTATTATATTATATTTTAAGTTTACTTAATTAAATTAAAATTGTATTCATTCATGAAACGTCTTTTGCCCTCCCATAACCACCTTCAATGATCATACATTAATTTTTTAACAATTTATTGAATGTATAATTAAAATTTTAAAACATTTAAAATTGTGGTTTATTCTTTTTATTGTTAATTTTATGGTTTTTTTTTTAAATGAGAACGTAATAATTATTTTTAGGAGAGATTTGAGACTATAGTTGAAATATTTATAATGTTCGACAATTAGGTATTTTTAAAAACCGTGAATAGCAACCAAAGTTTCTTGAGAAAATGCTTCTTGTCAAAAAAAAAAAAAAAAAAACAAATACAAAAGTTCTTCGTGTTTTTTCTCTCTCTCTATTGATAATAAAATATTATGAGACTCTTTCTTTATATTTTGTCTATATTATCGGTATTCTTTATGAATCAAAGATCTTTTGGAATGTTAGTCATTTTTTGTATTTATTCAACTACATCACTACTGATAGACGTATATGAAATATCGCAATATCACATTAATACTCCTCTTTATAGAAGTTTTATTCTCAAAATTTACATGTACTTAAAAAGATTATACATTTGTTATCTATATATAAATTCATTCTATTTTACTTGAATTAATAACTCGACGAAAAAGTATTAACAATCAATTAAATGTAGATAATTATGTCCAAAAGGAATAAAAATAAATACAATACTTTCTCAAACTCAATAATCCAAATATTACATAGCAATAAGACCATCAAAAAATATGTAATTATCATACAAAAAATTCTCAATATTTGATATTTAATTCATGTTATACAGTATCAATACTAAAAAAAGTAAATTAAAATAAACTTTTCATATTAGATTCCAACAATAAATCACATTTAACTATTAAAAGCTTTTGAAAAAGCAAAAGTTTTACGGGTTAAACAACATTAATTCATAATTATCTTAATAATGAGCATTAAAAGATGATATCCTGCATATCTACTAAAATGTCAATAAGAGATGATTTACGGACTCATTTTTAGGTTTATCTATGGCATACTTATCCGGTAGGCAAACTGCAAGTGCTCAACAATTTGGTATACCCGCATATTAATAAGAGTTGTATCGGCTTGCACAAACTATTCATCATTGTATCTCTTAACTTTACTTTAATATGCTTGTTACCACCCGATTTTAGTAGGGCCTCCACGTCAGCAAATGCCCAATGAAGATCCCGTATAAGCCCAATCCAGGCCTCACTCAAGCCTTATAGCCCGCGGGGATCTCCCACAGTTATAAAAGTCCCATAAAATCGGCGAAGGCCTTGTAGGCCCATTGGGTATTATAACATCCCGGATCAGGGTATTGCGAAGCCCATGAATGTTCTCAGCACTTGCAGTTGACCCATAGAGTCTCGTGGGCTTCATATCTATTGTAACTAACGGATAATATGGTATTTTGGAATGACCAGAGAAATAATTAAAGGCATATTGCGTTGCATTAGCACATGGATCCTCACAAGGAAATCAAATCACAATCTCCTAAAGATTAGGCAACGTGATAAATTTAAATAAGGTAGATAGTCTTGGAAATTGCCCTAACAATCAATCATCTTTATCCATAAGGAAGGAGGATCCGATGAGATATCTAATTGATTTGTTTCCCAAATCAATTAGAACTCTTGTACTATAAATACATCATCTCTAGTTATTCTAAGGTACGCTCTTTTTGCACTTAAATTTCATCCTAAACTCTGCTCAAATCTCTGCCTGCTTGTCCCTCCCACACCCAATTACTTTCGCCCCCATGTATTATTCTTATACCGTCAGTTGACTTGATCGTCGGAGTACCAACGATCATCGAACTCTTTTTCTCCGGAGATCTTGGTGCCTAACGATTGTCCGAGTGTGCAGGTAACATACATGTTGGCAGAGGAATGACTGGAGATCTGTTGACACGTGGACGGTGCAAGTTCCGACGTCAACAATGTTGTTCGAAGGAGAAATCCAATGTAAATTTACTCTTTTATCTCAATTTTTATCTATTTGGGTTCATATCAATAATAAAAATCATACTTTAGCAAATAGTGTATCGAATTATTAAGTACCTATTTTTTGAAAAAACGGTGGAATGCATATACTATTCTCTCTTTGCCATGTATAGAAGTTTTTCATGTATATTGGAGATTATGAAATAATCTATTATATATTTAAATAGTTCATGTATATAACTGTAGAAGCATCCCTTATAAGAAGATATAACAATTACCTGAATTGTCTTATGCACATCAGTGACTACACAAATGTCATATGTTGTCATTATCATTTGTGTTTAAAGCAATATCACCTAAAATTGCAATAAACAAGGACTCACCCTCACATAACTATTTCTTCTAAATATAAATAACTAAAGTTTCAAAATATCACTGAATAAATTAGAATAGTTTATGTATTTAAATTGAGAATACTAATACCTTTAAGCTTTTTTCCAAACTCGGGCCATGAAACGACTTAGATGATGTCCACCTTCATCAAAGCTCGACTTAAAAACCAATGACAATCCAAGCTTAGCAAGTAGCAAAAATTTTAAAACGCCATTAATCTAAACAATTTTATTTCCAATTTAAGTTGAATCATAGTACGCCAAAAATAACATGTCCACCCATTTAATTTAAGTTTAATATAATCTTCTATTTAATTTCTCCATTTTTTTTTTTAATAAGGGTCTATAGCGCCCAGCCATGTTAAATGATTTTTCTTAATATAATCAAAGAATTAACTCATTTACTTTCGAATACTAATGTGACTTTTTTGTTGATGGATTGAGGACTTAAGATCAAAACTTATTAGAGAAACTTTGGATCAATGTCTCATATTTGAATTTTTTTCAAGTGGACTACAGGTTTCGAGGGAGGGACGAGGTAGGCAAATCCAATAATATAATTCTTCTTTAGTCTTTAAGATATATGTTGCAATTTTTTTTTTTTTTTTGATTTAGTAGAAATAAAATTTACCTAAAGAAGGGTAAAATTAAAAAGAAAGTATAAGATACATGTCAACTATAAAGACATAAAATTAGTAATTATTAATTATTCTTCATAAAATACAGTATTAAATATATTCAAGTTACTGTTGGTAGTACTCACAATATAAAACACATCTCGATTGCAATTGCAGTTCTATGAATGTAATTAAAATATCAACATTATTCACTATAAGGTCAAACAATACAATACATCATGTTATCAAGAATTGTGTTGTTTTATCTTTATTGCAATTGCTAACATTTTAACTATTAATAATTAAAAAATATAAATATTAAAAATATTAAAATTAACAAAATTATTACAAAACCACGTGCAAGACATGTGTTTCTAACTAGTAAAATAAAATACACCTGAATAGTAATTCATAGAATGCATTAAAAACCAAAATTGAACTTGATTACTAATTCATTAGACATCATTGCTACATAAATTAAAAGTTTTTCAACTTTTATATCATCTAAATAGCAATTTATAAAATATATTGGAGATGTTCTAATAATTTCTTCTTGAGTTATTGGCAATGACTTCAATACTACACATTTCCCGTATTTCACGGGAATTAGGCCAAAAGAGTATTCTAAGAGCATGTCTTCTAAAATTAAAAATAAATAAAAATTACTTTTTTCTTAAGTAAAGTATGTTCTAATCTTATGGTGAAGATACAATAATTTATTTTAATTTTAATTTTAATCAATATGAAAAAAAAAAATTATCACGACTGTAGAGAATTTTTTCTACTATAAAAAAAAAAGTAATTAAATATTCACGTGTGTCACTACATTTTAAATTTCTCCACCTTACAAAATCATCCGCTCCAAAATTTTTTGATCGCTTCAATCCATCTTTCCTGGTTTGATCATCTCCAAAATCTGTTTACTTCTTTAATCCATCAATCAATCGATCATCTTCTTTCACCGATCATCTCCAAATTCTGTTTATCGTGTCAATCTATCATTATAATAAAAATTACGATCGTATCCCACCGCAAAAAAAAAAAATATACTAAACTTATTTATTATAAACTAAACTTTCACTAACTGGACGAGCAAGTGTCAACTACAAAACCGAATCCACCACCACCATGGTGGTATACCAATTTTCCATTTGTCAATTTTCTCTTTTCTGCGTCATCTAAAAATAACCATGAATCCGGACCCGAAGAAAAATCCATCCGAAACTTCTGCTGATTACGCTCCATCCGAAACTTCTGCTGATTACGCTCCGTATCCGAAACTTGACCCGAAAGACGTCACTCCTGTGACTGACACGTGGAGCTCTGTCCCTGTCGGATCGGAGTCCCACGGGTCGGGTAATAATAAAACGCCCAGGTCTCCGTCGGCTTCGGAAGGCCCGGCTCCGATTCCCGGCGACGAAGGCGGCGGCGCCACCACCATGCCCCCCGAGTCCAATCCCTACGTCTCTGCCGCTCCCATCCCAGCATCATCTTCCTCGAAGAGTATGTTTGAATCTTTTTTCGTTTTTCTTGATGATTAATTTAAATCTGATTTGAATTGGCTACTGATGTGGTTTTAATTGAATCTGATTCAGTGAAGGACGTGTTGGGCAAATGGGGAAAGAAGGCGGCGGAGGCTACTAAGAAGGCCGAGGACTTGGCTGGAAACATGTGGCAACACTGTGAGTGTGTTAATCTTTGTTCTTTTTCTTCTTTTATGTTTATATTATTTCATGTTTGGTTATGGCTTTACTTAGTTATGGATTTGAGCCTTGCGGTACATATTTATGCAATGCCTTCGTGGAAGTACATTCTTGGGGAATATATGTTGCTGTTTGTATGTTTAACGAGGACTCTGTAATCATTTGAGAACACTAGTGTAGGGATCATATTTTTTCATTATTATAGAGTTGACATCATTCCGTTACTGTTGAAAAATGTTAAATTATCATGGTTAGATTTCTAAAGGCATGCTCGTGCGAGCACACAATATGTCCCCAACTTGTCATATACTGCCCGTTTGAAAAATATAAAGTCCCACTCATGTCTCTAGTCTGAGCCCGTGCATCCTAGGATACTTTTGTCTCTTATCGTGGTTACTATGTTGCCAGTGTCTTGCACCTTGTTGGTTATAGTTCTACTCGTTATTGGGGATTTACATTAGGTAGTTCAAATCTTGTGTTCTTATACCAACTCTCTGGTAACCCACTTAACTGTCTTCTTCTTTTTCCCCTCCAAAATTGACTCCTTTTGGCTAATATTAATTATTGCTTTGAGTAGGTAAGTAGAGAAACTAGCTTTGTATGGTCTATGATTGGCTACTTCAAATCCCGGATTATGAACTTTCCATTGCTACCCAATTCTGACTACATGATGCCAAGTTAGAAAATTAGTAATCCTATTTTTTTTAGAACACTGTTGTCAATTTTAATCTCTTTAACACACAACAAATGAGTATGAAAAAAATTTCTGAAACTGTGTTCTTGTGAAAACCAGTTTTATATAAAATTATTAAAACCTAACCTATATAAAGTCGTGGTGCAAGTCTTGATGCAACCATGTCCTAATTAAATCCCCATTCTCGAGAAAGTATGATTTGAGTAAAATATGATTGTAATCAAAAAAGATGTTCACTACACCCTCGTTCAATATGACTTTCTTGAATTGATATCTCATTAAATTTGCTTAATTTGGAAAATGACCCATGGAGATAATAGAAGCATATAATATTGTGATTTGAGAAGTTTGTATTATTTGGAAACTGAAAGTTCATAGAACTTTGGACAAAATTTTTGGGGATAGTGGTTATTTCTGGTAACCTTGTACATATGTGCATGCTTGGCTTTGCTTATAAGTGCTTATAAGAAGTGGGTTCTACGAAATGTGTGGATAAAAGTGGTGGGTCTAAATAATTTGTGGATAAAAATGATGTTTGACTAGCTTGATAAGGACAACCAATCATACTAATACTAACTTCTGCTTAATCAGTAAAAACGGGCCCAAGCTTGGCGGATGCTGCTGTTGGAAGAATAGCACAGAGCACAAAGGTATTGGCAGAAGGTGGATACGAAAAGGTTTTCTGTCAAACATTTGAGACCATCCCTGAGGAGAAACTTCTAAAGTACTATGCATGCTACTTATCTACTTCTGCTGGACCTGTCATGGGAGTACTGTATTACTCAACTGCAAAACTAGCATTTTGTAGCGACAGTCCTCTTTCATATAAAGTGGGTGAGGAGACACAATGGAGCTATTACAAGGTATGACGTACATCATGGATTGTGATTTGATTTCTATGGTTAATGCACACGTCTGTTCTTGGCTCAATTACGTGCTTCTTTATTTGCTCTCGTGTCTAAATTATACCTCCATCTATTTCACATCCCTTGATTTAATTGAAATCACAACATAAATGGAGTTTCATTTATATCTTTTTGATACCATGTGAAAAAAGATTGTCACAGAACTTTAAGCAGTCCCCACTATTCGTGGAATGTAGTGTTTACTGTCATTTCGCACCTGCTATTATGACATTGTATTGCCCTATATTTTATTAGTGTTCTTGACTTCTTGGACTTGTTCACACGCTCTTGTGGTTCAATATGAAATGCCTTTTCATGAACTTCCTCACCATTTGATCCATAACATAATGAAGCATTACAACCTTTCCCAATTTTCTTAATAGGAGGAAATTGGTGAATAACACTTGACACCTAACATTGAGTGCCGAAAAGAGACTTAGCATTGCAATGGAAGTGGGGAAGCATAATGCAAAACGTTGTGGAATAGGTCAGATGGCGTGGGTTGCCTTATTTTCACTTTAGATATTTGAAGATGGAAGACATAGCAGTATACACCTGTTGGATATTTGTGAAATCGCATGGTCAACATCACTTCAGTTTACATGAGCTGGGGTAAAATGGAGAATCATTAAAAAATATACATATTTCTGTTTGCACCTAAATATTTGTGAAAAGTTATGGGTTTGACTTGTGATTTGGAAAATGCAAGTATGTTTGATTTATACAGTCTTCCAATTGGACAAGGCGTTAAACTAGGTGTTTAACCAGTGTAAGCGGTTCTATCAATCTTGACTTTTTTGGAGATATATATTTTTGCTAGCCTCTTGAATATGGTTTATGTTTATAGTTTCTTTATTTCTCAATCAATGGAGCATGGACATCATTGCTTTCCTCTTAATGCATTTCTTAAAGATTGGATTCAGTTAACTAAAAGAATGTGTGCTTGTGCCTGTCTCTGTCCAAGATAATGCATATATACAATACTACGATGTGTGTTTTGTCATATAAAGAGTTGTATGCTATAATTTCCATCTCATAATTTCCATCTCATTTTCTTTAAGCCACTGAATAATCATCTGCATATGCGACATCTAGGGCAGTATATGCACGTGAAATATTGTGTTGCTTTTTTTTTTCTGCACTTACTGTTTTGATATTGTTAGAAGGAATGATCTTTAGTATTTTACATTCTTGGTTCTCTTACCAACAAGACTATGCACTCCCATTTTCTTGACACTTTATAGAGTTGTATTTCTCGTCACTTTAATAGAGTTGTACTTATCACTATAAAATTTTATTATTGCGTCAATCGTTATATTTTATCATACTAAACGGGTTTATATTGTTAGTTTCTGACGATGATATGGAAATTCATTCAAGTCTGTCAGTCACAAATCCACTAATTACAAGTTTCGAATTTCTTTTTATTTGAGTAGGTGGTTATTCAGCTGCATCAGCTAAAAGCAGTTAATCCTTCAAAGAGCAAACTCAATCCAGCTGAAAAATACATCCAGATTATTTCTGTTGATGGTCACGAGTTCTGGTTCATGGGATTTGTAAACTACGACAGTGCAGTGAAAAATATACAAGGTGCATTGGAGGCTCATCACTAGTACCGGAGACAGTTTTCTGATGTTATGTCAGATCTTGTTATATACAAGTCTGTAAAAATTATCATTTGCGCGTGGTCGAAGATGTGCTTTATTTCGCACTTGAATTGGCTTGCTTGGTCACCAGATATTGTTTTTTCGTCTTAACGATATGCATTTACATGGTAAATAGCGACTTGGTGTGTACGTTTGTGGAGTAATTCTTGTTGGGACTATCTATACAGGATAAATCTTCAAGTTAATGTCCTTACTTTTGAGCTCACTGTAGTTACATTTTCCTGATTTTAGTTGTGATTTCTTGAATTGGTTTTTTCAATGCTATAGTGTCTTTGAGTGGATAACTTAAAAGGTGTTATTTTAGCCTCACGCTGGTTTCTGTTGGGGGACAACCAATACAACCCTAAAAACCAATCTTTTCCGAGTTTTAATATTGTGATGTGATTAGAGATGTAAAATGGATTGAGCTGGACTGGTCTAGGTTGTTTGTATCTTCGTTGGCTAACTGCTTGGCTGTTGAAGAATGAGCGGGCAACTTACAGGTGGCTTGGTTAAGGGAGCCCATCAGATTTGTTGCAAAAGCAAGTTTTCATAGCACAATTTTCATTGCTTGTGGACCTCAACCAAAGTGATTCATCTTCATCTACGGGTCTCCAGGTGGATTTAGGTTATCACGCCCTAATACTAATTGTAAAGATTAGATCTAGTAAAGACAATTTAAAGGGAATTGAATTAGTTATTCCTGTCAAATTTTTTATTTGGTCTAATTTTCTAAATTCTGTTAGAGTGTTTGGTTTTCTTTTTGAAAAATGTTGTATGTATTAAAATCAATATTTGAGCGTCTCAATAAATAAAAGTATTTTATTATTGTGCCTAAATTCAATTTGTAAAATAAACATTGAATATAATGATGTCTATGTATTATTATCATTGATAGTATTGTAAAATTTATTTTTATATAAGAAAATAGAATATTTATAAACCAAAGATAGAAAAGAAATTAATTATATTCATGAGGGTTAAAATTATATTTTATGATACATCAAGTTCGGACTTTCCATTAGGCAAAAAGAGGAAAGACTAGTTTGAGGGCCCAAAATTCTAATTGTTTTTAAAAATATTGAAATTTCATGTACAAATTGAGCCCATTTTTTTTTTTTTCCCCAAATTTGAACAGGTCAATTATCTTAATCATATAGACTAACAAACTCAAGAGTCCTTACTCTATCATTATTCATTATCATACTTGATAATTAAGAAACAAGAGAACGAGGCAAAATGATCTAATTTGGCAATCGGCATACTAGAAACGTAAGGTTTAATTTTATTTTCTTGATTTTTTTATTATTTATTCTATTTGCCTACAATATTAATGCAAATATGTAATTTGTATTTATTAGATTTTTTTGCAAGTTAGGATTAGATTTTATTTACTTAAATTTATTTATTTATTTATTGAAATTTTGGTTCTATTTTTGCATAAAATATTAATGAGACAAAAAGCTTGTGTTTGAGGGAGTGATGAGAAGGAAATGGGAGTTGGAAAAAAAAAAACTTTACAATTTTTAGAGGGTGGTGTGGGCAATGTGTTTAGACTCTAAAGATAATGGAGCTTACAAACGGTGGGCAATGTTAGCAATATTAGATTTTTTGCAATTTTTACTTTTTTTACTTTAGTGTTAGATTTTAAATGTTCAATTTGTAATTTTTTGTTTATTTATTTCTGTAATTTTTTTTTTCTTTGACTAGAATATGAATATCACTTGATTTTTTCCAAGTTTATAGTTTGGCTTTGTCGTCCTACAACTTTTATTTCGATTCTTCCAATTTGACACACTTTGAAATCCGTATTTTCCGGTTCATGTACTTAGCCATTCTCAACTTGATTGTAAAAAATTAGTAACTTTTCCATATGGGTATAATTACACTAGTGAATGTTCTTTATTCACATTTTAATATTCTTTTATAAAATTTGCACAGACTCATGCAATGATTTATATTGATCAATTGCACAGACGCACATAATTGGGTACTATTGTTGATGTTGTTTTTTAGATTATACTTGAAATTTTGTTGATTTAGATTGAATTGATGGTGTTGGATATGAACATTTGTGTTGATTTGTTGATTTTTTTTTTATTTATTGACAAATTGTTGGTGAGTGATCATTAAGGTTAAAAACTTGACTTGTTGGATTATTGAAATAATGAATTTTTTTTTTGTTAAGACTAATCAATAAAAACAATCACATAACATGCTTCCTAAATACATGTCTAGAGCTCAAAAAGGAAAAAAAAAAAACGAAGGGAAGAAGTATTAATTCAAAGTCAATATGGAGATATTAATAAATACTTTAGTAGTAACAAAAAAATAGAAATGGAAGAATCGGTTGAAAATTTGGTGAATGAGGAACAAGAGAATCAAAATGACAATGAACATGATCAATTCGTGAATGAGAACGATAAGGAAGAAGTGGTGCAACCTTCCAATTTGTATGAACTGAACGATAATGGGGAGGATGATGTTAATATAATTGAAGATGTTCAACAAGAAGATTTAAATTCAAGAAGATTACTTTTCTTTTGATGTTGATGATCTAGGGAAATAGGATAAAATTGATCATAAACTTAGAAAATATTTAGTTATAAGAGGTCCAAAAAGAGACAATAGTCTCTTGTTTCCTAAAGATAATAACGGTAAACATTTTGATTCATCACATTATAAGCATTTGTTGTCAAATGGGGAGGAAAATGATAGAAGGTGGCTAGTATATTTGATTTCTTTGAACAATTTTTTTTGCTTTTGCTGCAAGTTGTTCAAGACAAATAAAACCATGTCTAAAATTTGACAATTGGAGAATGAAAGATACAAATATTGGCATAATATGTATCGAGATTTTAGAAGTCATGAATCGAGTAAGGAACATATTGATTGCATAACTAGTTGAATTGAATTGGAAAGAAAACTACAAAAAAATAAGACAATTGATGAAAGCTTGCAAATAGAAATTAACAAAGAAATAGAACATTGGAGACAAGTATTAAAATAATCGCTATTGTACAAAGGCTTGCCAAAAATAATTTGGCATTTTCGAGGAGATTGGGAAAAGCTTTATGTTGAGAACAATGACAACTTTTCTACAAATGATTGAAATGATTGCTCAGTTTGATCCAATAATGGAATAGTACTGCCGACATATTCAAGAACGTGAGATTTGTTTTACATATCTCAGTCCTAAAATTCAAAATGATTTGATACAAATGTTAGTTGGTGACGTGAGAAATTTAATTATTAAAAAAGTTAAAACAAACAAAATATTTTTCAATAATACTAGATTGTACTCTAGATGAGAGTCACGAGGAGCAAATGTCTCTTGTAATATGATGTATTGATGTTTCAGCAAACTCTACAGTGGTTGAATAATATTGGGTAGAATTCTGGAAGGTAGATGATACATAAGATTTGGGCTTTTTACCGAGCTTCAAAATATGTTGAGAAATATTGGGCTTGATATTGATGATATAAGAGGTCAATGGTATAATAATGTATTTAATATGAAAGGAAGACATAAAGGTGTATAGAGTATATTACTTGAAATTAATCTTAGGACTTTATATACTCCATGTGGTTGTCATAGTCTTAATATGATATTATGTGATATGGCCAATTGTTGTCCCAAAGCTATGTCATTTTTTGGAGTGGTACAACGGATCTATACATTGTTCTCTTCTTTTATCAAGCGATGGACAATTTTCAAAGATCATGTAGAAGGTCTGACACTTAAGCCATTGTCATAAACGCGATGGAAAAGTCACGTTGAAAGTGTCAAACCTATAAAAAGTAAACTTCACAAATAAGAGATGTGTTACTTGACTTGGCAAACAACATCAAAGATCCTAAAACAAAGCGTGAAGTTGAATCATTAGCAACATATGATCTTGATAATTTCGAGTTCTTGCTTGGTATGGTAATTTGTTACAAGTTGTTGCATGCATTCAATAATGTAAGTAAATTTCTTCAAGTAGGAAACATGGATATTGATGTTAATGAAATAAGAATTGAACATGTAATCCGGAAAAAATGCATAATTCGAAAAGAAAGAAAAAAGCAGTTTGATGAAAGTGGTGATGATGAGGTAACACAATCAACTGGTGAAACTTTTAGAGTCAATTACTTCTTTTTTATAATTGATCAAGCTTTTTCTTCACTTCAAACTCGATGTGAACAATTTCAAAAATATGAGAAAACCTTTAGATTTTTGTTTAGTTTGGAGAGGTTACAGGATCCTGATGATCATAGTTTGTTGAAGTCTTGTTTTAATCTTGAAAATTTTCTGACACATAATGATTGTTGTGATATTGATGGAGTGATTTATTTTTGGAGTTGACAATTTTAAAGTGTCATTTATCAAGAGAAGAAAAAAACATAAAGGACAATTGATGTGCTCAAATTTTTAAAGAAAATGGTTGTTTGCTTTCCAAATGTTCATGTAGCATACATAATTTTGCTCACTATACTAATTACTGTTGCATCTGCAGAAGAAGTTTCTCCAAGTTAAAGTTGATTAAGACTTATCTTCGATCAACTATGTCACAAGAAATATTGAATAGATTGACTATGTTGTCAATTAAAAAATAAATGGCTAAACTTGATTATGCAAACTTAATTAATACATTTGCCTAAAAAACTATAAGGAGAGATGCATTTAAGTAATTATTTAGAATATTTTTAGTCTTATTATTTGATTAAAATTTAAATATTTTGAATATTACATTTTATTTACTAGTTTATTGTTCAGTTTGGGTTTATAAATTTTATATTGAAAACTCTTATGAAAAAAAATAAAATTGAATGTACCCTACAATATAAGGGCCTAAATTTATAATTTGTTTGAAAAATTCAAAGTCCGATACTGTGATAGATAATTGAAAATGTTAAAAGCAAAATCTGAAAAACTACATTTTCGTTGCTTTTCAAAATTTCTTGTCACATGGCACAAAGTTTTCAATAATTAACTTTTTAAATTTACTAAACACTTAAAATAGTTGTGATTGTTTGAATTTGAAAACAATCCCAAACAAATCTTAGTCACAATTACCAAAAACTTTCTGTCTTTCATGTCAACCAATATGGGAATGGAATCTTTACACCATTTCTTAATTGCCACCAATTTCTTGGATCATGAATTGCAATAAAAAAAAAAAAAGTAATACTATTTATCACAATTGAAAATTATCATATTATGTGATATTAATTAATATAGATAATAAATTGAGTCACATATCCCTACATTTCATTGTATATGTCACTTAATGCCACATCACATTCCACATAGACATGTGATGATCACTAGTGATCATAAATAGAATTATTTATTAAGAAAATCTTTTTTAATTTTTGGAAAATTAGTGCTATACTAGTCAACTTTTTAGAGAATGTGGTTTTAGGTCCTAAACTTTCTAAAGCGAGGTTCAAGATCCGCAACTTATTTAAATTTGTGAACTTAGATTCTTACGTAATAGAAACTATCAATGTAGACATTAAAATTACATGCAACTTAAAACTTGACGTTAAGTAGTTTAACTGTTTTGTCTTCTAATTTTAAGTCACTTGAAAATCGTGTGTGATTTTAACGTTCACATTAAGGTTTATCTTGTATTGACTCAAATCGACAAATTTAAATTGATTAAGGACTCGTAACCTTATTTTTGAAGATTGGGAATTCAAAATCGCACTAACTGAAAAGTTAAAGAGCTCCTTTTTATTTTTTGCCAACACGTTCTTTTTTAAAATATCTATGAGTCACCAACAATTGTATACATCGAGAACTCTCCATAATAAAAGCTCTGTCCAAGTTTGAATATGGAGTGATCTAACAAAAATCAAGAACCAAATACTCGACTTTTGCAACTAGAGAATTGTAAAGACGTTTAAAATATTCTAATACAAATTTTATTCCATAAATTAAGAAAGTAAAAAAAAAAAAATTATATTGTTAAAAATAGGGACACTCGATTTTTAAAAAAAAAAAAAATAGTTATATTGCCACTACTATTTTTGTTTGTTATAGTATTTTATAAACACACCTTAATTAAAACATAATTTTGATAACTCCACCACAATAGTCTCACAAATATAGCCCTAGTCAATTATTTAAAAAAAAAAAAAACAGATTATATTAACAACATACTTTTTAATTGCATTAAATATTTACAATTTTTTCTTATTATCCCACTTATATCTCCATTTTTTTGTTGGGCACTCTTATCATCAATCTTTCAATTATTAGCACATCTAATTTTTAAGGATTAATTTAACTAATTGTCACTAAATTTCTTGTTAAATTTCAATTTGGTTCATTAAAACATTTTTCTTACCCCATTAGTCTATTAATTGTTTCACAAATAGTCACTTAGTTAGTAAATGTAAGGAAAAGTTGCAGTTTACCTTCTTTCGTGTTTTTGTCCCAACTCTTTATTTCTTGGCAATTTTATTCTCAACTTTTTTATTTTTTTAATGCCCTTAGTCCTTAATAATATTTCTTGAAGTGTTAAAAGACGAATTTCTCATAAATTTAAATAAAGCAAACATATATAAATAAAAATAAAAAACATAAATGAAAAATAAAAAAATAAAATAAAATTAGACCATTCTTCTTCACTCTCATCCCTTACCTAAGAATAAATTACTACAACTAGCATACTATAGAAGCAACTACCACCAAATCTTCATGCTACCGGCCATGGACCATTTTTGTGTACTATCACAACTCCCACACACTACAACAAACATCCAACATTGCTCTTATATACTAGTGTAGCGAGCGACTACTAGTTTATGTTAGCACCAAACTCCAATTAAGAATTAGTAGAGGAAAATATTAGGTAAAATAAAAATGAAATACAAGAGCAATGGTGATTGTTTGTTGTAGTGTGTAGGAGTTGTGGTGGTGGGCAAGTGTGGACCTCACACAAATTCTTCAACTATCAAGTTAAATTTTAGTAGCATTTCCTCTATAATTTTCTCATCTTTCTTTTAAACCACTCTCCTCATTATTTTCACCATACATGGAAGAGAAAAAAGAGCAAAATAAGAGAAGTGATTAATGGCATCAGGATGGGAGGTGTGATTTGGGGTTGAGGGCAACAGTTTAAGGTAGTAGATAGAGGAGGTAGGTTGGGTATTAGCTATTAGTAGATATGAGAACTTGCGGTAAATATAGAAGATCATCTATTGGTGGGAGCTTGTGGTGGTAAGGACTTTAGATAGTTAGGATGTGGTGGTGGGGGACTTCAGTAGTGAGTAGGAGTGTAGTTGTATGCATGTATCATTGTGTGTTGGGAAGTGGTACAAAGGGGGGCTTAGACATGTTTGTTGAAGAAGACAAAGTGGAGTTTTTTGCTTTTGTGAGGAATAAATGTAAATTAATTTCATTTTTCTTATATTTTTTAGTTGAACTTTTTTATTAATATATTTTCTCACTTAGTAGAATTTGTTTACATAACTGTCAATAAGAACTGAAGGGCGCTAACAAATTAAAGGTTTGACATATATGGTTGTCAAGAAATAAATATTCAAAACAATGGTGCACAAGTGGTTAATGTTGGGATGACTTCTACAATTATTATTAAATATAATACATAATTTGAGTGACCATTTTTGAAATTGAGTGATCATTTATGAAATTATAAATAACTTCAGTGACTGATAGGGTAAAAACAATACTTTAATGATCAATTTAAAATTTTATACAAACTTTAGTGACAATTAGTAAAATTAACCTTATTTTTAATGATGGTTTATTCAAAATATTATATTAGAGTGCTTTGAAATAATGAATAAATATTTTGTCGTACTATTGTATTTTTTTTTTTTTTGAAGAAAATTGGCACAAATGTCTCTAATCTTTGCCCTTAGTAAGGAAATAGTCCGTAACGTTTGTTTTTTTGGCACAAAATATCCTTATTTTTAATTAGAGAAAATTATAATTGTATTCATAACTTTTGCAAAATGTGCAAATAGGTCCGATATATTTATTAAATAATATTTAATTTAACATATTAAATATATCACTATAATCGTGTCAATTAAATTTTTCATAAGATAGAAAAATATAAAATTATTGTGCTTTAAGTATATGTAATTTCTATGTAATGCAAAAAACTTGAATAAAAATTAAGTTAAATAAATAGCAAAATGGCATATATAATTTTATAACATTGAAACAATCTTATTATATTTTTTTATACCTAAAAATACTAATAAAATTAATTTACACATTATGCGTTATTTATTTTTGAACAATAAATTAAAATATAAAGAATACAATTGAAGCTCTAATATTTGTAGTTAATAAATGAATAGCTCAATAAAATAAAAGTATTTGAGCATCATGTTTGTGACAAAGTTATTTTCTTTTTTATTATAAGGATAAAATAAAATTTTAAATTTTAAAATTTGTAATTACTTAATAATAAAAAAATTATTTAACATATTTTTTAATGATTATGAGCTTAAATTGTAGTTATTTTATAATAGTTAGAAAAATTTACAAAAGAGTTTAATATATTATCAATTTGGTCAATAAAGTTAGGGACTTTGTGCCAAAAAAAAAATGTTATGAATCATTTCCATACTGAGGGCAAAGTTAGGGACCATTTGCGCCAATTTTCCTTTTCCTTTTATTTTTTATTTTAGAATATGAGTAGCAATAAGTCTTGGGTAAATTACACTCAGGGTCCCCATTCTTTCAAATTTATAGTAATTTCATCATCATTCAATTTTAGTGTATATATATATACCCTTATTAAATTGGTCAAATTTAAATCACGGACTTAACTTTTGGTCAATTAACGGACGTTTGGATGAAATTCGTCCAGACTCCAAAGGTCCTTTCGTCGCACATGTATTGTGTGCCAAGATGAGAAGGTTTGGGACATGATGATACATGTTTTATCATTTTAAGTGAAGAATTCTAAAAAATAAAAGGTTTTGGAATTTATTTGTACTTTTGAAAAGGCTAGGATCTTAATTGCAATTTTTTTTTTTTTTTATTTTATTTTATTTAAGTTATAGACAAAATTATGAAAATGGATCATCTGTGTGAATTACTAAAAAGTTGGAGATGATACATGTGATTAAAATTGAATAGAGATGAAATTGATATAAACCTGAAAGAATGGAGACCCTGAGTGTAATTCACACATAAGTCTTTTTAAACAATCCTAACGGACTTTTTAGACAAAAACTATCATCAAGGACAAGATATTTTAATAAATAAAAAATTAATGATAAGAATATGACGAAAATTAATTTAAAACATAAATGCGACAATAAATAAAAATTTAAAACTTTAACACAAAAACTGTAACAAAAATATAACTACACTTTCAATATTACCCTTTGCATTTCTCTCTCTCCCAACTCATTCTCATTCTCATTCTTCCTCGACAATTGGCGCCCTCCACCATCACCACCATCACCCCAACCCCAACCCCCGCAACTTCTTCGACCTTTGTCTATACAAGTCCTCTAGTATTAGACCACATATTCTTGAAATACAATCAATTTCCTTATTTGGGTCCTTTTTCTTTCCCCAAAAACTCCCGCGACTTTATGCGATGATGTGACGTTTCATTTGTTCAAATCTTGGGCATTTACTAAGCCTGGTCGATGTCTTGGGCCTATAGATTCACCTGGGCCCCTTCTTTGAGTTTCTTAATTGGACCTTATTTTTGCACGTCAATAATTCCCCCCACTCCCCCACTCCCCCAATATGGCTGAATTAATATCAATTATTCATTTTAGCCATATTCAATGGCGTTTCATATTTTGCATCCCAAAAGGTACAATGCCACGTAACCATTTATAAACCAAAGAGCACGCCACTACCTTTTACCACTATAACCACATTCTGCCCCCATCACGTCGCCGCATCTTCTTTCTTCTATAAAAGAAACACTGTTCATCTCCTCCATTCTTGTTTAAGCACTCATATCTCTACCATTTTTGAAATTTGCATTCGCGATAAATGGCGACTTCAAAGGATCCTTCAGACAATCTTATCAGCTTCGAAGACTTTCAAGAACTTCTGACCAGACCTTACGTAAACCCATCATGTCTTTTACCATTCAAATCCTCTAAGTGGTATGCTCCATTTGGTAACACATTCTTCACTCTGTATGGTCCCTCCCAATTAGGTGACCATTTTCCATACTGGATTGGATCATTGCTATCCAAAGGTAGTATTGTCTCCAAACTAAATCGCCCAAACTAAAAAACTTGGCTATAACCTTTTTGTTGTAATACGTAGCCATCTTCCTTTTTTGAACTTGCAATTTATCTAAGACGTCTAACTTTAGTTCGTCCAACTCCAATAGATTTTGGGCAAGCAATTCTGTATGTTCATCATCGCTCAGACCATTGTGCAAGCATACTCTAATCAATTGTACATTAATCTCCATAGGCAACACGCCTCTTGCCCATAAGTAAGTTGGAAAGGAGTTACTTTAGTGCTTGAACGTGGATAAGTCATTTAAAAGGAGTTATCTTTAGATAATTTTAAATCTTTGGAGACGATTCTATACCATTAGATTGGGCGTAATAAGGTGTTTAGTTAAACATTAATTCCAAATTCGCTAAAAATTCCTTTACTTGATCTCCATTTAAAGAAGTTTCATGATCCATCATTAAATTTTCCCCTATAGATGATATGATCACGAATGAATGCTATGATAAAATCTTTGTTAGAAGATTGCTTCTACCCATTTAGTGAAAAATCTGTAGTGACTATTATAAACATGTGTTGTTTGGATGATGTGGGATAAATTTTTCCTATCGATCTATCGCCCAACCTTTGAATGGCCAAGACTTAATAATATGTGCCATTTCTCACGACATTCTTTGAATCGAGCTATGGTTTTGACATTCTAAACAACTTTTAGCATATTGAACACACATTTCACCCAGGGCCAAAAATATACATTCGTAACAATCAACCACCTCATTTTTTGTCCAGCTTGGTTAGCCCCACATATTGCTTTATGCACTTCGGCCATAATTACTTTAGCCTCATGAAAATTTACGCATTTTAATAGCACACCGTCTGAGCGTTTCTTATATAATTTCTCATCTATTAGCACGTAATTCAATGAACGTAATTTCATTTTCCTATCATTCTTCTTATTAGGTTCCTTCAAGAACCTTCTTATTTCTTTTTAACAATCTATTACATCTCCACCATGTATGCAATGGACATCAATCTTTTTCACCCTTCGTTGTACTACGGGCAATATCACTCCATATTCACAAGTGGAGTCCAAATTTAGCATCTTTGAATAGCCCGAAGCCATTTGGGCTAGCTCATTTGCCAAGTCGTTATACATTCTATTAACGTACTGAAGCTCCACTTGATCAAATTCTTCTAATAATTTTTGAGCAATGTCATATTGGCTTATGACAGAATTACTTTAGCACTTAAAGTCCCCAATCAATTGACAAATCACTAATTGAGAGTCGCCCCTGATGACCACATTTTTCGTTCCCAATTTCAATAATAGTTCTAATCCTACTATCAACGCTTCGTACTCTGGTTGATTGTTGGTACATATTTCATTCAGAGTAAAGGCAAATTTGTAATAGACCCCCAATGGATTTATTAATACCACTCCTACTCCTGCACCCCCAGTAGTTTTTGATCCGTCAAAGTATAAGACCTAAGGTTTTAATTCGAATGAGTCAACTTCTAACTCAATTTCCTTAGGTACATCTAAACATAGATGTCGGCCAAAAAATTAGCCAATGCTTGATTTTTGACAGCTTTTTGGAGGTATATACTGTATTTCAAACTCTTAAAGTGCTAAAGTCCAAAGACCAATCCTTTGATGCAAAATAGGACGAGAGAACATGTACTTAACCAAATTCACTTTGGAAACCAAATAAACGGTTACAGGCCGCAAATAAACCCTCAGTTTAGTACACGTAAAATATAGGGCAAGACATAATTTTTCAACAGCAGAATAATTACATTCACATTTTGTTAGTTGTCTACTAAGATAATATATCGCACTCTCTTCCCCAAACTGGTCTTCTTGAGCGACTAGTCCAACTATTGACTCTTGTTCAGCCGATATATATACCTTCATTGGTCGTCCTTGGATAGGTGAAACTAATACTGGTGGATTTGATAAGTATGTCTTCAGGCTAGCAAAAGCCTTTTGATGCTCTTCATTCCAGACAAATTCATCCTGGTTTTTCAACTTCAAAAGAGACGAAAAAGCTTTTGTTTGCCCTGCACAATTAGAAATAAAATGTCATAAAAAGTTCACTTGACCTAGAAATCTTTGCAATTCCTTTTTATTACTAGGTGGTTTAGCCTCTAGGATGGCTTTTGCTTTATTTTTATCAAGTTCAATCCCTCTTTTGTGTACCAAAAAACTGAGGAAATTTCCCGCATTAACACCAAATGCACACTCCAAAGGGTTCAACTTTAATTTATATTATCTCATTCGCTCAAATGAACGTTTCAATTGTTGAAAATAGTCTTCTTCTTTAAGTGATTTGACCACTATATCATCAACATAAACTTCAACCAATTCGCCTATCATGTCATGAAAATTTAAATTCATTGCCCTTTGATAAGTGGCTCCTGCATTCTTTAAACCGAAAGGCATAACTACTCATTCAAAACATCCTAAAGTACCCGGACACCTAAAGGCAGTTTTGTGTATGTCTTCTTCAGCTATATAAATCTGATTATATCCTAAATATCCGTCCATGAAAGAATACATCACATGTCTGGCAGTCGAATCAACTAAGGAATCTACCGTTGGCACTGGATATTCATCTTCAGGCGTTGCTAAATTCAAGTTTCTAAAATCTATGCAAACCCTAATATTAATATATTTCTTCAACACAGGCACGATGTTTGATAACCACTCAACATATCTGGCTGTCCTAATAAAACCTGCATTTAACAATCGTTCTATTTCTTTCTTTACTTCGGGCAATACATTAGGGGCAAAACACCTAGGAGATTGTTTATGAGGTTTAAAATTCGATTTAGTTGGTAATCTATGTTCTACCAAACTTTTATCTAAACCAGGCATGTGTTCATATTCCCAGGCAAAACAATCTTTGTATTCTTTTAACAAATCAATTAATTGATCACTTACTTCTTTACTAAGCATTTGGCTGATAAACGTTGAGCGATCTTCTCGTCCATCTCCAATATTTACCTTCACCAAAGGATCTTGTGCTTGGGCGTGCCCGGGTTTTGTGATCCCCATCTCTTCATCGTCCAGGTTCTTTGTTGTCATCACTTCTTCTTCCAGACAATCCACCTTGTTAATCTCTCGGCTGATACTTTGCTCTAACTTGAACACTGCTAATTTGTTCTTTAGTGTCCTTAATGTTGCTTCTTCGTTCATTTTTTCTTTACATTCTTTATTGAAAGCCACTAATCTGGCTTTGAAGGCCTGGAAACTGGCCATATGCTTTAACATCTTTTGATCATCTTTTTGTCAATTCTTGGCTCCTCAAGGGCCACTATATTTGGTCTCATTTGATCAAACACATCGGTGAGTGCATCTACTGAAAATGATTCTTCGCTCTGTGTGACGATCTGAGTTTCTTCCCCATTTTGGACTACTCTAATAGGTCCATAATCTCCTTCATACATGAATCTCTCTACTGAGTTTGCTTCGGTAACAAAGGGCCTATTATCTACATGTATCACTTCGGCTTCACCTTTATCATTCTAGAAAACCAAGCACTGATGGAGCGACGAAGGTATACAATGACTTCCGTGAATCCAATCTCTCCCTAATAATACATTGTAGCTAGTAGAGCCATCTATTACAAAGAAAACCGTAGTTCTAGTAGTAGTTCCCACCGTTATATCTAATGGCATTACACCTTTGGCTGAAGTTGTTCATCCATTAAAGCTCGTGAGGATGACTTCTGTTGGGATCATATCGCTCTCTGACTTTGTAAATTTTCTCATCATCCAGGATGGAATAGTATTTATGGCTGCTCTATTGTCAATGAAAACTTTGGCTATCGGAATGCCATTGATTAAAGCTTTCACATATAATGGCCTTAGATGTTTGGTCAATTTTACAGTCGGCCTCCTAAAAATGATCTTTTCGGTCGCCTCTATCTCCACTTCCTGCTTGTGTTCTGTGGAATCAACTTCTTGCACCAAGTTTACATGCAATATTTCGCACTGACCTTTTGTCTTTTGAACCTCTCTATCACTTTCCTCTTGCACTTCCTTTTCGGTCGCCCATCCTGTAGGAGGTGGCAATATCTTTGGAGGTGATCCGTATTTTTCAGAGCGTGGTACTCTCACCTTCCTCTTAGGTATAACGTACAATACGTAGTAGTCAAAGGATCGCCCAGATGGTTCACCCAACAAATCCACATCTCGGACACCTTCTTGATACAGCTATTTCAAGAGATTATTATATGAGACTCTCCTTCTTCTTCTTTCCGTCTCTAAGTTAATTTCTTCTTCAATATCAGTCATACCATCGTCTTCTTCTTCCTCATAATCATCTCAAGATGTTTGACCAATTTCTTCTCCGTATTCCAACGTGCATGTTTCTTCCATATTGTTTCCCCTTTCTACCTCTTCATTTTCTTTACTTTTGAACTCGTTGGCTAGTAAGTAATGATTAACCAAAACTGGAGGTAAAGTACCAAATTGAATAGTAATGGATTGCCCTGGATCGTCTTCATTTTCATCTTTTTTGCTTCGTTCAAATTTCGACCTCCCAGAAGAACTTTATGGTAATTCCTCAATTGAATCGCCCATATTGTCTTCCTTCTTATCTTGGAGACCATCTTTATTAGTTACCTTAAGTAAATTAGGTATTTTAGGACGTGCTATCCCTTGTTGTTGCCTCATCATTCGTCCATAATTCTTCCGATAACGCCTTTGTTGCGTCTTAGTCATTTCATTAAATGGTACTACCCTTCCTGCACTATATTGGAACGAATGACATACATTTGATTGATGAGGTTGCGGTCAGAACGTTCTACTATTGTGCATCGATCTGAATGGCCTCTCAAAAGGTAGTTTTCCATAAAATGGTATATTTCGTCCTTCCATAGGCTGGAAGTTTGGGACCATACTAGGTTGATGATGATGTCCCCATGTTCCTGTTGTTTCTACATTCTTATTTACTTCTCTTCTACATCTAGCACACAAGATTCTTTCATCTTTCTTAACTTCCTTTCCTTTGAGACGTTCAAAAATACTAGGATGTGGCCCAGGGTCTTCCCGTCCATCATCTACTACCAACTTGAACTTAGGTAAACTATTTTTGAAACCAGTTGTTATCATATTTACCCTGAGTGGCCGTGGGAAAGGGTTGTCATCCACTGCCATCTTATTCTTAGCTTTAAAAGTGATTCGCCCTGATTCGATAGCATCCCGTAATACATGACGAAAAACCAAACAATTATTAGTTGTATGAGACCACGCATTATGCCACTTACAATATCTTTTATCCTTAATTTGCTTATGATTTGGCAATTTATACTTATCGCTCAATTTTATTTGTTTGTCCTTATACAATATATCAAATATAATATCAGCTTTGGTTACATCAAATGAGAACGTTCTAGCCTTTTTGTTTTCATCCCTCATAGGCTCATTTTTATTGATATTCTTGACTTGATTCTCAAAGGACAAGTATATGCATCTCCCTTAACCAATTCAGCCAAACATACTTCGGTCTGATCATAATATTCATCAACGATATGAACGTCAAAGTTCGGGTCCCTATAATAAGTCCCTTTGCTAGAATTTTTCATTTGTTCTTCTCTCTTATTAAACGTTCATACCTAATCACATTGGCCGTCAACTGAAAAGGTCAGGAAATTCTCTGTCCTGAAACTTCTTTTTTAAGTCAAAGCTTAAAAAACTTTGAGCGATTTTAACAAATTCCTTTTCTGGTAAAGGTACAAAACATTTACTCCGGGTTGTTTTAAACCTCTGAAGAAAAACTTCCGCCCATTCAGTCGGCATTTGGCGTAAATTTGTCAAATCGCCCAAGGTAACTTCAGACTGGTTTTATAAAACCGGCGTGATTCTTGCCATGTCTCGAGCAGAATTTGTGGGCAAGTTAATGAACAATGGGAAAGCTACTCCTGTTAATGAACTAGAAAACAATCTCATTTTGTGATAATCAGTTACCTCACCACATTGTAATGTGAATCGCCCTATATGTTTCAGTGTAGAAACTTCGCCCAGGCCAGTGAATAATGAGAATTCAGGCACTTTATATCCTCTAGGCCATGGGTATGCCTGATCTACCCAATCAGGATATAGCTTCCTATAGGTCGGCCTAATAAAATGACGCATCCCGAAAGCCATTTGATCTTGCATTATCTACGTGATTTGGTTTCTCAACAACACATTGGGATCATATGGGACACCTATAGGTTGGTTTACCGGTAGTATCATTTGATGCCCATTATTTGGCCCTGGATTTGTGGCAAAATTGCCATTATTTAAGGCATTATTACCATTAACTTGGGCGTTCTCTCCATCGTTAGCCCGTGTCACATTTTGTCCAATATTTTGGATATTTTCTCTTGCATTCAGGCTACTCCCCAAGTTAGAAACTCCATTGCTATTACCTAAATTTGCCATTCCAATTCTCCCTGAGTTTGACGTTGATAGCATAAAAGGTGGTTCTATTCCCTGATTTGGATTCAAGACTGGGGAGTTATGCCCCACAATCATTCTGGCTTGGAAGTGATTTACTATACTTGGCAAATTTGGTTGACATATCTAGCCCACTAACTTATTCATAAGTTCATTTAAAGTGTCTAATTGTTTGGCAATGTTATCATAGTGTACATTTTCATTTTGGGTAAACTTTTCCATATTATGAACATTTTGCAGACTTACCTGTCCAACAACATCCTGTGTGAGTTCACCAAGCAACGCGCGCATGGTTCGAAGACTCAATTCAGTCATTGGTTCATAACGACTTTGATTCTGTCCCTCTGTTCTTGAAGTACGTTGCTGTTCCTCATACTGCTCAATCACATACTGGACTACTCGTTGGCTTGCTGGCTCCTTATCTGAATTTTTATTAGGCATATTGTTTCACTTCTTGTATCCTCTAACACAAAAAGCGTCCCACTGGGCGTGCCATAATGTTTCACGCAGTAATGAACTTTCACTAACAATTTAAAAAATCCAGACCATGTGTAAGGGACAACAACTTTTTGAGACAAAGTCCCAACAATGGGTGTTTTATTTATGAAGATTACAATTGTGAGAAAAGAAAAACAAAACAAAATGCCTCCGAGGGGCACAAGCACATAGGAATACAATGTAGATAAAGCTTATAATTTAAAGAAAATAAAATTACATAGTTCTTTGTTTTTTGAAAATGATTAATCAGGCATGTTTCTTCAATCTCTTTTCCTTTTTATATTTTCTTAAACGATTTCTAAAATTGATCGTCGCTCAATAACCAACCACTTCCTCCATAATAGCTAATTTATCAGGAAACACTGTCTTAATTGCTGCCATTACTTCATGGTTCTTTATAACTTCTCGGATGTGAAACGTGGAAGTGTAAGAAGATGACTAGTAATTGTCTAGTAACCGCGACTTTATGCGATGAAGTTCATTTGCCCAAATTTTGGGCGTTTACTAAGTCTGGGCGATGTCTTGGGCCTATAGATTCACCTGGGCCCCTTCTTTGAGTTTTTTAATTGGGCCTTATTTTTGCACGTCAACAGTAGGAAATGCCAAGATTGAATTTGTACTCCTTTAAAGTAATATTGCAATACAACTTGTCCTATTCCGTGTAAAATGATTATTTCATGATTGAACTACATGAACTTCTTTCAACCAAGGACAAAGTCATGAACTTAGAGTATGTTGGTGTGCTTATAAGTACTTAGAAGTTGGTCAAACATCATTTTCATTTTCACATTTTGTATAACCCACGACTTTTATCCACTTTTTATTTACACATTTCGTAGGACAAAAATCTAGGAGGAGAAATGGCACTAATGAGACAATATTTTAGTTGCCTTGGTAGGAGTAGTAGCAAATTATAACTGTCTAGAAGAGATTTTCTCATATTTGAGACAACGCTATTTATGTATTTAGAGAAACGGCTCTAGAGAGAGGGGAAAAAAAGCTAGACAGAAGAAAAAAATAGTTATTTTTTTTAAGAAATAAAAATATATAGTTGTTGATGAAGTGGAGAGAGTAAATAGGGAAAAATAAATAAATTTGGAAGAGTGTTTGGTACTAAATTTCAAAAAAAAAAAAAAAAAATACACTATGAATTTAGTTTTTTTTTTTATCAAATACTAATTTTTGTTATAAATGTAAAAAAAAAAAAAAAAACTATACACTCTTGGAGCCCATTTGGTTTGTGGGGTAAAATTTTTTATCGGGATAAAGTTATTTAGATAAGAGGTTTATCATTATCTTTTTTGGTTCAAATATGTATAAAAATAGAAAAATTCACTGTTAAAAAATCAGCTTTTTGTAATAAAGACAATTCTACCATTATTCTTAATTAAATAAAAAAAGTAAATAATAAATTAAAAGAGAAAAAAAAAATTGTGGATTGGTGTAGGGCGGGGGTGGCGGCTGCAGCAATTATCCTAAGATATAGATGTCCAAATAATAATTTTGTTCTATATTATAAAGGATATGTTTGTGTTTTAAAAAAATTGAGTGAACTTTTATCCGAATAAAAAATTTTGTCCTCCTCTTTTGGAGGATAAAACTTATACTCATTTTTTGCTTAAATATTCGAATAAAAGTGTATCCTGGATATCAATTCTGCCCAAATAAGATAAGACAAATTTTATTCATTATCTTTATCTATTTGTCATATATCAAACGAACCCTTGAACTAACTCAATTGACACTAGAATCATCGATAACCAATATTTTATTGAGGGTCAACCCCTTGGTCAAAAAATGACTAAGGGCTTCGTCTAGCATGGTGAAATTGGGACGGGTGATATTTACTGCTCAAGAGTCATTTTCTAATATTTTTTTAAAAATAAAAATGACAAAAATACATATTTCTGAAGAAGGAGCTACATTCCAACTTTTCGAAAATGAATTAATCCCTCTCTTATTTATAGGAGAAATCAAGGCCTTGTTTGTAATAATAAATTTTTGAAACTATATTATTGACCTATGGTAAAAATTACAATTATTAAATTCTTATTTTTCTTTAATTAAAAATAATCTTTAAAAATCAATTTTTTCAATAAAATTCTTAAAAATTTCCGGAAAATTCTTTAAAAAAAAAACTTTGAGTGTCAATTTACCGCTCGGCAAAGCTGCAGACCAGTAATTAAAAAAAGGTGCGGCACCAAGTGCATGCATGCCATATTGCTGTGAGCAAAGGCAATCACGGCTCTGCCGAGTCGCGTGGAGAATTAATTTTCATCATATGTCTTAGCCCGTGTGGTGGATTCCATTTAGTCACTGTACGGCTGAGCCACGTCATGCCCCACATTATCACACGTTAAATTAGTTCATTAATTTATTTCAACTCCGCCACATCAAACTAAATGGTCAAAAGGTCCTATGACCAACACCTACCTCCTAAGAGTTTGATCAACCATTGGTTTTGTCTTATTTAAGACATTCGTGAAATTTCTAAAATTTTGTTCTTTTCATTGGATAATATTGACATTTGAACTACTCTTTAATTCGAGTGAAACTTGAATTAAAGAGTGGAAGATAAATTGTAGTAGTCAAAATTATTTTACTAGCTCGAATGTTCGAAAATATACGACGATGCCCATAAATATGCCCATGTGGTGAAACACCACTTTTGTTATTATTCTCTATTTGTTCTATTTGTTTTTAAATTTTTTTTTCTTTTGACATTTTTAAAAAAGAATCCCTAGTAAATAGATTCAACTTTCAATTTACTTCCTAAAAGACTGAAATTGAGCCCGTAATAACAGGTCAAACCTATCAATCAACGATTTCTAGATTGAGCTTATATGATGTAAAACTAATTTAATTTCTATGAGGCAAACCTTGCCAATATTGAAGTTCTTTATACTTGTTAAAATTGAATTCCATCTTACAAATTAAACATTGTTAAGAAGAATAGTTCGAACTCTTATATGCTGTTTATTGTTTGCATCTTTATTCGATATGAGATTTATCCTTTAAACATGACCTTACAATATGGTAGCTCATTTGACAACACCTATCGTAAAATCTGTGTACTCGTTCGAGTCTTAGTTAAATAGAATTGCTCATTTGAGCATTATATGGTTTTGATAATATATTAATATTTGGAGTTAGATAAGTCAACATTGTTAAAAAAAATAATCAAAATCCTGATATGTTGTTCATTTACATTTTTGTTCAATATTGTAAAATTTATTCCTTAACAATATCAATAAGTATAATAGAGTGGATATTTGTAATACCTGGTGTCAAGAAAATAAAAGCGAGGAGGAATACATAAAATTAAAATAATTATAAATAAATAATGAGGTATACTTTCCTAAACAGTCAAAAAACATTACTATCCTCATAAAGGCTCAATGCCAATGATCAAGAGTCATAACACATTTATAAATTATATTTTAAATAGTAATGTTATTCATATTCAATGGCTACTATAGTCAATTTATGTGACTATTATATTGCATTAATTGATATGCTATTTTGAATGAGACTCAAAACTCTATATTTAAAATGGTATATCAATTAGTGTCACATAATTGTCACATAGACTCACTATGGTAGTATAAATAGTATTATATTATTTTAAATGGAAATGGAGCTGAATGACTGGGTGACCGGGCCATTTTTCCAAAATGGCCGTTGACCTATTTTGGTGTGTAAATTACCAAATATAACCTGCTCTCTTTCCCCGCTTATAATCATTTCAAATGATTTCAAATTCATTTGTCTGTGAAAAAAGAGAATATTTCAACGTTAGAATCTAACCCATTTCAATTTAAGAATCCAACCCATTTCATTTATGTAAGAAATTTCATTTCAAAGTAGAAATTTATCCTTCTCTAACTTCTTTTAATTCACGGTAAAAATTGTGGATCTTGTAGTATAAATCATGTTTCAAAGCTGGATATAGCGATTCGAATAAATGCAGAGGAACTTAGTATAAATTGTGATTTTGCATTTAAATTTCGCAATCTCAATCGAGTTCATTTAAAGTGAATTAATTGAAAAAATCGGTTATAATTGTATAATTTTTACGTTAAATCATGAAAATAAACTCATAATTTTTTACTTTAAACGCAAATGGATTCATTTACATGAATTAAGGAAAAAATGAACCTTAACACGTTAACGGACTCATAGTGTGTTAACGAGATATTCACCGTTAAGGCCAAAATTAACCTTAACACGTTAACATGTAACTCGTTGGTCGTTAACATGCTGCTTGAGCACCAGACCAAAAGTGTCTCATAACATGTTACATTAACAATCTATTAACAGACTTTGTTAATAGACTCATGGTCTATTAATCGACCATCTGTTAACAGATGGTAGGTTAAAAGATAATCTGTTAATAGTCGTGAGTAAGTAATGGTATTAATGTCTTTAATAGAGGTCTTTAAAACTTATTTGATATAAGTTAAATTTTTCTGCGATTCCGAGAGTTTGACACGACCATTTAAAAAACTCACCCTTATTTTAAAGGTCTTTCATTTGCACAGTTAGCAATTCAGCCTCAAGATTGGGAAAAAACCGTAAAATTCGTGGAATGCAACTATAAGACTTACCGTCACGATCCTTAATAATAACACCATCAGCCCGCCTAACGGATAGCAATATGGAAGTCGTCCTCCATCTATCCAACTCGCTCTTGTCGGCCAATAAAGTACAACTTTTTAGATGCAAATAGATCTCTTTATTTGAAAACCGAAATAGCACTATCTAACTGCTATAGAACCCAACTCCATAGCCACAGCATGGAGGAGTTGATCCTTAGTCCACACTACGACCAATAAAAATTTCAAAACCCGAAACCGGGGTTCCTTTACGACAACCATCGTGTATTCATTTTAAATCACCCAAGTTGTGTCTTAACCCAATATTTAACACTACAAGACTACAAGTGGTATAATCAACGGCTCAAAGAATGCAATACCAAATTTAAAGCAGTACTATCAACGGCTCAAACAACCAAGTGTTATTTAAGATAGAGATTATATTTATCAAAGAAATTGAAAACTTTTTATGTTAAAAATATGAAAAGACAGTTTTAATCTAAACCAAACACAAGTTTATCAAAGAAATTAAATTATAGACTCTCCAAATTAATGATCCCAATGTGTGTCCTTAAGTAGTAGCATTATGAAAACATGAAGAATTAGGAAAAAATAAAAGGCAATCCCTTTTGGAGAAAAATATAAAATACAATTATAATTTGTAACAAGGGCTAGTGACCACTTCCTCTTCGGCTGGGGCCAGAATATGCTTGATTTTTCAAAGCATTGTCATTTGTAGAAGAACAATGCCGATGGAGGATAGTCGATCTCGAGTATTTGGAGTGAATAATCGGAGTATGTCTAAGATGCCGGCCGGAACCTTCAACAATATTCAGGCATAATATCAAGACGATAATTATAAGCATTGTAACACAAACATGAATATTGTATAGATGTAAATGATGAATGTGTTTCATGATATTAAAGTTAAGTTTGATGGACTGATGATCAGTACCATTAAATAGAGAAGAGATAACCTACGGCTACTAGGGTTGGTGATCTTGTTCCTTGACTTAATGAAGATTTTGTAGGAATTATAGGGACAAAACCTTGAGGAATGTAAACAAGTTTTAAAATATAGAGTCGTGCTTATTTAGACAAGCAAGTTTGACAATAATGGCTTTGATCTCCTCCATCTAGTGGGGAAAATTATTTTGTCCAAAGTCAAACACTCTATCAATGCCCACTAAACAAATGTCCAGTTGACAAAATAATTCCCTTCACTAGGTGGAGGAGAACAACCCTATTGACAATAAAAGGGATTCATGCTAGAAAAATATTGATTACAAAATTTAGATGAATAAATTTGGCATGTACGTGATTTAGATAAATAAATTTGTTCATTCTATAATAAAGTAAAGTCCTATATTTGGCAGGTTAAAAGCTCTATTAGTCACCGAATTTAGGGTCTAGTTGATTTTGATCACGGATCAAAAAAAAATTTTTGTTCCTACTAATGATTTTCGTCTAAATATTCTATTAGTGTACTTTAAAATAAGAGATAAATATTTAATTTAAATTTTGTATTTATTTATTTTTTTGGTTATTTAAAAATACGATGAGAAAATGAGTCTTTTTGTTCCTTTTTAAAAGAATTTTTGGATGGAAATCATTATCAGACGATATGTGCTAATTAAAGGAAAATTGATAATAAAAATACGATAAAAAAATATTAAAGACATAAATGTAATAATAAGTAAAGATTTCGGATCTTTTATACAATTTAAATGTAGTGCACCTATAGAAAAATGTGTAGTGCGAATATATTTAGTCTTTCTTTTTTCTTTTTCAATATATACAAAACAACGTAGACTTAAAGGTCACATTGACACTTAGTGCTTGTTTGGTGAAAAAATTTTTTAAAAGAAAAAAAAAAAAAGTTAATGAGATGTATGATTAAAAAGTTAATAAAAGTTGTGAGTCCGATAAAATCGTGGTTAATTTTAATTGTTAATTTTGACTTTAGTTTTTAACAAATTTTTAAGCTCCACCGGACAAACTCTTAGAATCTGTTTGATTTTGCTTAAAATTTTAATAAAAGTTGAAATGAAATCGATAATTAATTTTAGCTCAAGCGACCCATATTTTTATTAAATTTGAATCGCACATTCATCAATTTCTATCAAAAATTTTTAAAAATTATTTTTAGTAAAATCAAACTGTCACTTTAATTCCATTAGTTTGGATGCCAGTAACAACTAACAAATAGAATGATTAATTTGAAAAGATTATTGCACGAGTCAGTACGCAACACAAACTCGAATAGTACTCTAAAAGAAATAATGTCGTGAATGGCATGTGATCCTCATGGTAGTAGGAACGCATGTTTGGTGCAAGTCGGGCTATTGGTCCTGTTGTTACTCATATGTTCATTAAATCAATATGCAATGATCTTGTCGGTGTTGGAAGCCCCATCCTCGCGTGCTATTTTAAATTGGATATGCAATATACTAGAATTCTCTTCTGATTCTCACTAACAAAATTGGTACTCTTTGTTTATGATTATTTATGCTGCATGCAACATGCCAATGGGTTTTTAGTCCGTGAAGGTGGGCCGGATTCGTGTTTATTTGTTTAATATAGTTCGCGGGAAGACTGCCTGGTCATAAATAGTATGCGCTAAGGAAAGAAAGACAGCCTCAATTGTGGGGACGGATTCGAGTGGGAGTTAATAAAATTTTTGGGTTAATAGGAGCTCTAGTACAGGGGAGTCAATTGTATCTGCTCCTACCCAATTGTTAATAATAATGAGAGCGCTCGTGGGAATAGTGGTAAATGGATGGATAACCTGACCACTTTATCTAAATAGCATTTGTCCTATTTTACAATATTAAAACCCTTAATATATATATAAAATAATTAAATTATTGAATATACCCCTGTCCAAACTTCCACTTAATTCTATTTCATACATTTCAAATTCATTTATGTAATCTATATGTAACCGACGAAGAGGATGCTTCCAAATTTTCCTATTTTGCAAAGAAATTGACATTTTATTAATCTCAAAATAAATTCAAACAAGTGCAGCAAATTCAATTTCAAAGTTAGAATCCAACCAATCTCAATTTGTGTACAATGTTTGATTATTTTTTCTTCCTTTAGTTTATGATAGAAATTGCTAAAATTAAGGGGCTATAATTAAGGATATGAAATGGGCAACATTATTAATCAGTAATTGCTTTATTTTCTCCCTTAATTAGAATATATTTTCTATTCATTATTATTCTGTATATATTCTTTCCTTTTAAATGATCATGCACGTACTCTACAGTAGAATTACAATGAATGAAAATGATTAGAAAATTATTCCACTTTTTGACAAGATATCAGAGTCTCCTTCAATCTCTTTTTCTTTACCCTAGGAATTGAAGTTTGGTTCTGTGTTTACAATTGTTGTTTATGTCCATATCATTCAGCCGTGAAGTTCTTTTTTCGTGTCTTTATCACTATGACTGATAATGGTGATGGTTCTCTAAAGAAGAACGAATCTACTTAGTGATGGCAACGGGGTGGATCGGGCGGATCGGCATGATCCAAATCCGCCCCGCAATAATTGTAGGAGATCCAAATTCGTCCCGCAATCTTCCATTTTTCGGGACGGATCGGAGCTCTGATCCGTTTTTTTTTTCCAGTGGATCAGCCATCTCGGAGAGGGGCATCAAATTTCCGATTTCCTATGTATTTATTATTAAGTTTTGTATAGGGCAACGAAATGTGTAAAAAAACAAAAACAAATAAATATTAATTCTATTTGAAGTTTCTACCTGCTTATGCACAAATTGAGAATTGTAGGGAAATATACATGGCTTTTGTTGACGTCAAAGGTAGAGAAAGTCCATCAAATATTCTAGAATGTATATGTAAAAATTAATCAACCATATAAAATTAAAAAAAATATATAAATATATGTGAATAAGCTTCTTTGGGTAAATCATAAAAGTTTATTTAAGCATTCTCAATTACCCCCAACTAACATTCTAACAACAATAGGAAATTTACCGATATATAAATTTATCGAAGAAATTGAAGAAATTTGATTACCCGAAGAGAATGGAGAAAAAGTTCTTCAAGCAGGAGGTCAGGCGGAGCCGCGAAGCAAGCGGAGCGATGAAGCAAGGTCTGGGTTCTGGAACTTTCAAATCTTCAATTTGAATTGAAACTTTGGAAGCAGAGCACGGATGACGGAAGCTGGGTCCAGGAAGAGATTGATTTCAATTTTCAGAGAATAGTATTAACATTAGGTTTAGGAAGTTTAAAATTGCATTTTCAGTCCCAGTCCCAAATCTTTGATCTTTTTATAACCCCGATCCGCCCCTCCCGAGATCCGTGACGGATCACGGATATCTGCTCCGATCCGCCCCGCTGATCCGCGGATTAGGTATTTTTCGCTCCATTCGGATCAAGTATCCATCGGGTTCGGGGCGGATCGGATATTTTTGCCATCACTAAATCTACTATTTCATCAGTTGGATTCCATATGCAAGAAACTTCATCTCTAATCACTCCAAAACGTCTTGGTGGTACCAATTATGTTGAGTGGTCTTTGAATGCCCAAAATAAGATCCGTGGGAGAAAACGTTGGGGCTTTATTTCAGGCACTAAAGCTGTGCTAAAGGATGTTTATTCAGAGGAATATGAAGCATGGGAGGACCTGATTGGTCAAATATTGGCTTCTTAATGCAATGAAAAATGACTTTAGATCTCTATTTCTTCAGTTAGCTACGACGAATGAAATATGGGATGCGGTCAAACAGACATATTCGGTCGATTAGGATGCATCAAAGGTCTATCAACTACACTACGAGGTAATTTCTGTCCGCCAACATGGAGGATCTGTTATTTCTTATTTTGGCAAACTACAGAAAATATGGCAGAAACTTGATGATATTGATGACTGTACTATGGAATGTGCCAACGACATTGTGAAATATACCAAAATAGAGACTATTCAAGAATGGGATTGTGGTGTAATGGTTGAGATTTATAGTTTATAATTTCAACCCGGGTTCGATTCTTCTTTAGTTCATTTCTAGTAAAGTTTTAATTTATATTCTATTTTATGATTTTACAAAAAAAAAAAAAAATCTTCTTGGTGGGCGGGCGAAAAACCGCCCCGGACCCGCCCTATTACCCAAATAAATAAGCGAGGCGAGGGCGGGCGGGGGGCGGTTCGGGTCGACGGGTTTTTTTGCCATCCTTACCCACTAGTGATCACGTGTCTTTCCAAAGGTTGTCCAAGTCATAAGCATCTTATGTAATGTAGTTATTGTTTATCTCGTATTCCTAGTAAAATGTAGGAAGTTTTAGCAGATACTAAATAGACCCAAGCTATGGTAGAAGAAATAACATCATTTGAAAAGAATGATAATTGGGAGCTTGTGCCTCTACCAAAGGGAAAGAAGACCGTGGGATGTAGATGAGTGTTCACGGTTAAGAATAAGGTGGATGGGACTATTGAAATATACAAAGCCTAGTTAGTTGCAAAAAGGTATACAGAGTCTTATGGGATTGACTATCAAGATATTTTTGCACCAGTTGTCAAACTTAATACAGTAAGAATACTCTTATCTTTGGCAGTTAATCGAGATTGGTCACTCTTTCAATTTGATGTAAATTTATCAAAAAATTTATCGAACGGAACCTAACCAAATTTACTCTGAAGTATGTTTAGACGTGTTATTTATTTTTTCTTACCTATATGAAAAAATACAGTTACGAATTTGAGCATTACTAATGTATGGATTACTTTTAAAATAAATAACTTATTTCTATTCAAATTTGACTTATAAACTTCCATTTCCGTCTCATAAAGATATGTTTACTTTCTTTATTCATATGTTTTAAATTATAGACAATTTTCTTGTTGATAGTATAGCTAATTTCTTAGTTTTCTAATATGTTGTTATTTAATATGCCTTGTTATTAACAAATATGAACTACAATTATATTTAATGTAGGGGTATATTAGAAAAAACGTAAGTAAATTTTATTATTGTAACTATAATAATCAAATTTTCTCAAGGATGGTTATATTAGCACTATATTTTTTATTTGTTGTACTACATTTTAATTAGAATTAAGGTCTTCAACCTTTTTACATTGTAGCACTTATGTCCTTGATTTTTTTCTTGAATTTTTTTTCTTCAATCTTCCATTAATTAGCACATCTCATCCTTAATGATGACTTTTGTCAAAATATTCTATTTTCCTGCTTTTAAATGAGGAGAAAATATTTGTTGCAACTCTGCATTTATTGGTTTTTACAAAATATGATGAGCAAATAAGCCTTTTTTACTTTCTTTCAACAAACTTTTTGGACAGAAAGCGATATCAGAGATAAGGTGTGCTAATTAATGGAAAAATGAAAATAAATACAAGATGATAAAAGGTTGAGGATTAAGTGATACAAAAATGAAGATGAAATACAAGATAATGAAAGGTTAAGTATTTATTTTGTGAGCACAAATAAAGAGTCCTCGATCAATCCTAAAAAGTACAATTAAAATTCTCGTGGACCGCTAGCCCCGGTTTGAACTCATGAGATCGAGAGAGAAATAAGCGAAAGTTGTTTAAAAAGTTACCTAATTGATTGAAATATAATACTTATTTTTTCATTGCCTTTGATGCGCTTTGAAACAACCTATGAAATTCCACCGAAAGTTTAAAAGTCTATCAATCACATGTCGATGAGGATACCTGC
The DNA here is from genome assembly GCA_023638005.1 of Forsythia suspensa. Lineage (NCBI taxonomy): Eukaryota > Viridiplantae > Streptophyta > Magnoliopsida > Lamiales > Oleaceae > Forsythia > Forsythia suspensa. The sequence continues at coordinate 20,468,174 of CM042670.1, read as the reverse complement.
AGTAAGTGCGTGTAAGTATTTATTTTGAAACTTACTTATTTGCTTATAAGTAGATAAGATTTGCCAAACATGCATTTAGAAGTAATGTAGCACTAAAATCTAAAATCGACTAATCCGTTTGACCAACGTGACAAGTGTTAAAATAGGAGGCACGTGATCTTGATGGAGGAGGTAAATGAACTATTTGTTTGACTTTATGTCCACCGGCTTGTATTTTCAAGAGAAGACTACATGTTACCCACCTGCCCTCTCTACTTTTCCTGTCATCTTATTATTGGTTCTTGTGCACCGTGTAATTATACCATATTATTAATTTTTCATGATAAATATTTAAATCATCTTATTTAAAAACTTAAGACAGAAAAAGAATGTTATATGCATTTAGACAAATTTTGTTTTCACTACACCCTCTCAAACTCGAATTGAATAGAAACTTACTAAGATGCTAGTGTTTTCGTTTTGCACTTGTTTTAGAAACTGAATGTATATCAAAACTCAATGATATGTTTGGAAACTCCAAAAAGGTTTTCTAATGTTTTTAATATTTTAGTAAAATATGGAAACATTAAAGGAAACTTTATAGAAACTTTTGACTATATTATTTATGAACTTTTACTTTGTTAAGGGCTTAAACTAAAAATGTATACAATTTCACTAGTTTATTCTTATACTATAGAAAATATTAATATGTGTTTTTATTTTTATTTTATGATCAGAGAGGAGAGTGAGGAGGGGCTATCAATCCTTAAACTCTTAATTTTTTTGAAGTTAAATATTGAATAAATAAAAGTAAATTATAATTTTCTATATAACATTTCATAGTGTTTAGTATATATCCTACTTTTTTTTTTTTTTTAAAAATAACGTTCCTACATATCGTGTTGTGTCACGTTTCGTTTTCTATTTTCATACAACCTAACTTTTAATAAGACTTAACCCATGTAATTTGTTGGGCTCTCATTCCAAGTAAAGAATCTTATTGAATTTTGAATTTACATCTTCAAATGACAAGATTCACATCTTCAAATGTCAAAATTGTTACAATGAGTAGTTCAAAATGCATGTGTTTCAAGAGAAATTGTGCGAACTCATTAGGGTTTTGAAGATAAATTCCACAATCGTGTGCCCCATGTCATCAGTGTGTTTCCTCATTGTGAAGTCAAATTAAAACCTCAAAACAAAACAAAACATTCCAAGGCCAAGTCATTTTCTGGTAAAATCCTCACCAAATCAGCCGAATAAAAAGAAATACATACAAGGCCAAGTCAAATTCCCAAAAGGGCTTCTTAGAATAAATTCTTGTTATATAGAGAGAGATTATGTCTCACAGCTTTCACCAACTTCTTCTTTTCACTTGAGAAAAAATGCAAAAGGGATAGCAGAATATGGAATGTACAAGGATTAGCTCAACAAAATCAATGAAGACCTTTTGTTTTGTGCTTCTTACCTTAGCATCTGTAATGGGTTCACAGATGTGTTCTGTCCAGTGTCGAAACATACATCTGGTGGTCGGAAACGAAGGCGGGGTTGCGGGATGTGAGCAAGTCGGAGGAGCTACTGACTCATTGAACACAAGTAGTCACATTTCACTACGAGGATTGGCATTCATTTTGGCTTCTGGACCAAGTAAGAGAGGTCCTGGCCATTAGACTACATTACGGATTCTTGGTCTATAGATTCTTTTGGACAAAACAGAGGTTTGATAAATTTCTCTGTCTGCTACAAAGGTCAATACTGTATCATGTAAATTCAAAGTGTCATTAAAATGCCTAGTACAGGATATTCTGGATTTCCATTTATTTGCCTTCAATTTTATTCCTTTTCAAGATGAGTTGTTTGTAATATTATTGCGCAAATGTACGAATTGCACAAGTAATAAAGTGAATTTTAGAGTACAAATATCGTATCCACAAAGATTGCGTTAGTCTAATTTCGAATTAACTTAACCTTAAACGAAACTATAGAATTTAATGGATTTTCTAAGATTTAATTATCAAACTGCTTAACTAACTATTCAATGCAAGAACTAAATTAAATGAAATTAATGAAAAGTTAGATGAATGCAAATATTATATATATTTAATAAAGAAAAGCGTACTAGGATCTCAAATCCACTTATACTACCCTTTAACTCGGACCGTTGAATTTGATAACACGATTTAATTATGAACATCAATATTCCTAATTTGTTTAACAATCTCTCTTGAGTAGAATTAAACATATTCATATATGTGACCCGACTATATCTCTATGACGGATGCGAACATATAAGAATGCATGAAAATATTTGTGAATACTTAATTATCACGTAAAACAAAGCGGTATATCTCTATCATCTATCGGACTCTACGATAATTGATATATGTCTAACTTATTTTCAATCTCTCAAAGGTAAAACAAGATGCAAAATCATACAATCATTGCGCATATAATTGTAGATGAAAAAAAAAAATCAATATCAATTGTTCAAAATTAAAAACATGTTTTAATATCAAAGATTATGTTCAAAGAACTAGAGAATTATGGTACAAGTTTTATCGTAATCCTAGCACAAAATAAATCTAGTATAACATACTAAAAAAGGAAAATCAAAAGAAAAGATAAAATTCATCACCCAGATAAGAAAAAATATGTAATCCTTGTTCTTCGTTCAATCTTGACCGGATAATCTTTAATATTCGTTTTTTGGTTTCTCTCTTGAATTTCCCAAACATTTGACAACACTAAATTAGAGTTAGTCTCTTCTATTTATAGTCATCTTCAATATCCCAAAATATCCCAAAAGATTGTAAAAATCGTGGCCCAAAAGTTTCCTAGTTAGAGTAAAACTCAAAAAGGCAAAAAATCCGTTGACAGAAAATTGCATTGGGCGATCTCCTAGGCCAAAGAGAAATGTTCTACATCCAAAAACTAAAGCTAGGCAATCGCCGAGCTTAGAGCTTGGGCAATCTCCCAAAACAAAAGTTTCTGTTTTGCGTGCCCTCCAATTTCAGATTTTGGTCATTTTAGTTCTTAACACTTTCCTTAGCCTTCAATATGGTCCTTGAAGTTCCAATTGATTGAAATTGAACTCCCATACTTTTTAAACATTCGCCAAATTGTTGCTCTTTCGTCAATCATTCTCCAATTGCTTATAAACAAGTCCAACACTGAAAACAAAGGAAAGTAAACTAAATTTAATTAGAAAATCTACAAAATAATGGGACACAAGTTTAGTTTTAATGCCCGAATAAGTATACAAAATGTACTTATATCGAGTCACAAGTGAAGTATTGCCGAAATATAGAATATCATCCGAAAAAAGAAGAAACAAAGTCTTTGTCTAAAGAAATGTGCTCACATAATGACACAACCTGTCTTGAATCACCCTAGTGGGTCCAAAACGTGACGTGTGCCAATGATAGACCCGTCTTGAATCACTTTAGTGGACTTGAAACTCTAATAATAACTTTGAAATTTGTAAACATTAAAGATTGGGAAATCTCTTATACTTGATATAAGTAAGGCAGCTGTAAAGTATAGAGAAATTGAGAAATACTGGTATGACTGTGTTAAGTTGAATTTTAAAGTTTGAAACTGCATAATCCATATACTGGTTATTTAGAAATATACTACACCAAAAAGGTACTCAATGAATAACCTTACACCATTACAAAGTGATCTAGTTGTACAAGACAAAACCCCCAAAGTTCTCTTACTCAACTTGTCGTAATTCCTAATTCTAATCCGTAATTCTCTCTCCTCCATATATATATTATCTCTACCCATTACAAACAAACAAACATAATTTCTTAAATTTTATAGAACAATCACCAAACTAGAAATCCATTTCTATGAACTCAACACCATATGATCCTCCTTAATATTTTCAGCCATTTTTAATATTCTTTATACTGACCCACTCATCAATAAACTCATTTACATTACTACATTCTCAAAGAACCCAATTAAAAATTTTAGGGTTTGCTAAAATCACTATTTCTTACCTTAATAAAGCTGAAAATTAATGGAGCAATAAGCTTGAGCTTGGGGTGGCAATCTTCATCTTTAGTCTCAAAATTTTACCCCACAAATTAAAACTCTAGAAATTTTAACACAACACATCCATTAAGGTTTTTCTTGGTTACCTCTTTTGGAAGGATATAAATATAAAGATCCCAAGCTTAAGTAGTTGATTTCCCGACCACCTTGCAAGCCGGCCGATCTCTCCTCCTTTTTTTTACTTCATTCTTCCTTTCTTTCTTTTGTCCTTTATGTGCTTCCTGATTTCCTCTCTACCTTAGTCCCAATGAAATTTTTTCCCAAGCCCAATTGAGAAGGCGAAGTGGGAATTAAAAGCCAAAATTGCAATTTAAACACTCAACTACTATATTGTGTTGATAAGTACAAATTTGTACTTATTTAAGCTCACAAAAAGGGATGATTATGAGTTTTTTTCATTGTTTTCAGTTTAATGGCGCATTTGTTTTCTTATTATTTTAGGAAAAAGTCAAATTCAAGTGTCGATCTAACGAAAAGATAGAAAACAGAAGAAAAGAGGACTTAAATGCAAAGACAAAGAGACTTGAGGGGCCTGGCATGTAAATATCAAAGAAAGAAAACTAGGAACTTCTTCCATCGCATGGTTAACCATCGCTGCGATCACAAGACAGTGCAATCCTCTGTAGAACATTAATTGTCACAGCCATGCGATCGCAAAGTTTGTAACCATGAGATCGCATGGCTTCCTGCGGCAGCAACTTGACAATTTCCTGATAGGAATGAAACTCTACAACTCCAAGATAAAACAAATACCAAAGACACGTTTTGAAGAGTTCGGGGAGCAGTATAAAAGCCAGATAATAGACATATCACGGGAGGCAAATTTTATGAACAAGATACAAAGGAATAATCAAAGATTGAAGAACAAGATTGGAGAATCTTGAGCTGGGATTACGGGTTTTATTTTTTATTTTTTCTTCTTTATTCAGAACATGATAAATTCAATCATTTTAATAATTAACGAAATCATGTCCGGCTAATTTACTTATTGCTAGGATGAACGATGAAATCTTATATTTTTAATTAATTAGAAGTTTTTTCGTTTTAGTAATTAATTGCTTTTAGATTGATTGTTCTTTATTCATTATTTCTATTATTTAATGCTTGATCACCATTAGAATATATAGTGATCTATGTTGAAGTCGAGAGATTCAATATAGATTAAGCACATGGTATTGAATAACATAGGTCCAATAATAGATAGAGATTACTACCATGCTATATGAAATCAAGTTAGATGTTTTTGAGATTTTAATACATATGTTTATGTTCGAAGCTTAATTAGAGATAATTAGGTTCACATATCGATATGGAATTGATTGACCATCGAGAGAGGCTTTTGATTGTTTTAGGATCACCAATTTTCAATATAAGGTAATTATAAGCTAAAGTGATTAAATGGATAATTGATTTAGGAGCGTGTAGGTAGATTCGTGAATCTTAGTGTTGGTAAAACTCGAATTCGTTCTCACAAATTTACTTTGATTTCTTGATAATTTAGATTTAATTAAACACAATTAGAATATTTTGGAATTAAAACCATAAACAAATCTGTGTTCTTACATTGTTAAAACTCGAATTATAAATTGATTGGTTAATTGATAACTAGTCCACGTGGGTTCGACACTTTACACATCACTCTATTACTTGTTAACGATCCGTCTACTTGCGGGATTGAAATCACACAACATGTGTCATTTCAGCCCTTAAGTACTTATAATTTACATAATAGGCCAATGAAAATTATTTACTTAATTTAAGTTATCATGCATCTTTAGCTCATCTGATTGACACTCAAATCACTAAGCCAAAAATTGATAATATTCCTATTGTACGAAAATTATTTGATGTATTTTTAGAAGATCTTTCAAGATTACCCCAGAAAGAGAAATCGAGTTCACTATAATTTGGTTTCAGGGACAACTCCTAACTTACAAGCACCTTACAAAATTGCTTTAGTAGAGCTAAAATAATTGAAAGTGCATTTGTAAGAATAAATCGATAAGGGTTTCATTAGACCCAATGTATCTCCATGGAGATCAACAATCTTATTTGTGAAGAAAAAAGGTGGCACAATAAGATTATGTATCGACTATAGACAATTGAACAAAGTAACAATCTATAATAAGTATCATCTACCTCGCATTGATGATTTTTTTGATCAACTTCATGGTGCCACCATATTTTCCAAGATTGATTTGCGTTCAAGGTATCATACACTCAAAATCAGAGATGCCGATGTACCGAATACTGCTTTTAGGTCTCATAATGCCCATTATGAGTTTCTTAAGAATGATGCCATTTGGGTTAACTGATGCCCCGACATCTTTTATGGATTTGATTAACAAAGTCCTTCACCCATATTTGGATAGATTTTTTATTCCCTTTATTGATGATATATTAGTTTATTCTCGCAGATGTGAGGAGCATGCTGGGCACTTGAAGATTATTTTACAAACATTGCAAGAAAAACAAGTGTATGCTAAGTTCAACAAATGTTAACTCTGGATTGGCAAAGTAATATTTCTAGGTCATGTTATATCAGTCAAAGGCATTTACGTAGATCTTACAAAAACAGAAGTAGTGATGAAATGGAAACGCCCTACAAATGTGACAGAAGTATGGAGTTTTCTTAGGTTAGCGAGTTAGTACTTTTGGTTTGTAGATGGTTTCTCCATAATTACTCTTCCTTTGACCAATTTGATTCGAAAGAACTCTAAATTTATGTTGATCGAAAAATGTGATAAGAGTTTTTGAGAGTTGAAGAACATTTTAGTTTTGCCCATGTACTCACTCTTCTTAATCTCTTCCATCTCTAAGTGAAGAGTTTGTGATTTATAGTAATACTTGTTGTCAAGGCTTGGGTTGTGTTCTAATGCAGAATGTAAAGGTTATAACTTATGCTTCAAGACAATTGAAGAAGCATAAGTTAAACTACCCAATAAATGACTTAGAGTTGGGTATAGTGATTTTGGCATTGAAAAATTGGAGGCATTACCTATATGGTGAGAAATGCCAAATATTTACAAACCACAAAAGTTTGAAATACATTTTTTATCAAAAGGAATTGAATTTGAGGTAAAAGAGATTGTTATAGTTGATAAATGATTATGATTACACAATTGATTATCATCTAGAAAAACTAATATAGTTGCAGATGCTCTCTAGTAAAAAGACATGTAGTTCTCCGTTAAAATCCAGTGAAGTATGTGCTTCTTTTTTTGAGAATTCAAAAAATTGCATACCTAGATTTCAGCTACTATTTATGGAGTGGTATTAGTTCATTTTTAGGCAAGAATTTGATGGGGTTGGAGAAGTTCAATCTCAAGATTTGATATTGAGATAATTGAAAGTAGAAGTTAGTACTCATTTGTGAACAGAGATGATGGTGCTTTGGTTATAGGAAACTAATTGTGTGTTCTTGACATTTGAGAATTGAAAAAGAGATTTTAGAAGAGGCACACAGTTCAACTTATACGATACATCAAGCAGTACTAAAATGTATCATATATTGAAAGAGCATTGTTGGTGGCCAAGTATGAAGAGAGAGATAGAAGAGTTTGTATCCAAATGTCTTATATGTCGACAAGTGAAGCCAATTTGTCAAAAGATAATAAGAATTAATGACCTAACCGATAGAATTTATGACCTAAGCTCTTGGAATTGGTCCAATACACGTGTCATTTTCCACTATGGAACACTCACCCTTTAAAAAATAAAAAGAAGTGAGGTTTGAAAATGCCATTTTTTAGCACTAAAAATATTTGTTTTCCAAAAATATAAGTTGGATCACAAATTCCATTAGCTAGGTTATGAATTCTATTAGTCCAATTATAAATGAAAATGTTAAATTGAAAAAAAAATATATTTCTTGATTGATAAAATGGCAACAAATTGAGTGATTAACACGAAACAAACATGTAGGTTGGGGGACCTGCAGTAAAAGTTTCGAGATGAACTACTAATCAATTAACTTATCTTTTATAGGACACATTGTGATCGCGGAGGATGCAAGACATATTTTGGGCGACTATTTGCTGGAGGATGCAGAGGTTCTTTCTTTAAGTGAAGGTCTACTTCTAGCTAAGACCCATAGCTTACATGTCTCAATGGTTGAGAGCGCTACGCTTAGATAAATCGAGGGTTTGAATTCAAATTTTAGACTTGCAGCAAATGTTTGGGTCTTATGTGATATTATAGTTTTATTAAAAGATGTAAATTGTGGTACTTATTAATTTGTTCCTTGATTGGAGAATAAAGTGGGCAGGCAAGTTGCTCAATTGTCCATAAGTTCTTTTTAAAAGGGAGAGGTCAATTATTCGAATCGTTAGAAACATAAAAGAAATCTAGTTTAGGCCCAACCTCTAATAGGTACAGTAAATAATAGCCCATGGGCAAGAGGTCTGTAGGAAAAAGTCCGTGATCATTACATTCAATTGATACTAGTATTTACCATAAGTTCTTCTTAAGGGGGGTATTTAAGAGTTCGAATCACTAGAGACATGACAGAAATCTCCAATGGGGTGAAACTTCCAATGAGCAAGTCGTAGTTTAACGCAGAAGAGCTCCTAGGCAAGAGGCTTGAGAAGAAAGTTCATAGTCGTCGTTACAAAATATATATATATATATATATATATATATTGAAAGCAATAGGAGAGAGAGAGACAGATAACACCACCATCAGGACTTACATTCTAAAAAAAATAGGGCAGCATTAACTTGCGTAAAAATTGGAGGAATGCAAAATGTCAAAAAAGAAATAAAGACACTCATTACAAGACGACAAAAGCAATAAATATGCAATGACAACCACAAGAAGAAAAAAGCAAAACAAAAAAAAAATACTAATATTGGCTGGACGAGAATATCTAATCCAATTAAGAAAACTTGGCCGGATGAGTGACACGGGCCTCTTGTTGGAGAACGAAGCATGCAAGTTTAACCTAAAGTCAGATTAAACTTGGCTCGATAGCATGATAAATTAAAAACTAAATATAATTGAAACAGAGTAGTGGAAGGAATATAAAAAATTATATATTTGTTTTGTCTAATTATTACAAGGAAGAAGATATTGTTTATGGTGTTACAATAGTCTTAAAAGGAAATATTGTGTAATAATCACAAAATTAACTATAAAGAAAAATAATTTGATACAATCGGGAATATGTTTAATTCACATTCTGAACTAGCAAATTTAATTAAATTGCGACAGGAACCAACTATTGTGGGACTTGATCATCACAACAAAGGACACAAATAATTGTTATGGACAAAAACCATGATTATTAAAAGAGTTAGACTCTTACATAAAATTAACAACTAATCATATTTATAATCATTATTTTCAATTTTATGGAACCCACAAAACACAGTTATCAAAAGTAGTACGATTCTTGTGGAAATTGAAATAAATTTCAGCGTGAATCACAGACTAAATTGGCTTCAATACGTTGCACGGAATAACATCAGGAATTGGACTTGAATAAATTAATTAAATACGTGCAATTAGAGATAATCCTTTTCATGGAAAATCACAAGCTAATAAACCAGTGATATGATATGGCATGTAAAATTCAATTATTTTATGTAAAATAATAAATTACATGAACCATAATTCAAAATCTTGAAACTTTATGATTTTCACATTAAAATAAATAAATCAATGAATCATTAGAAAGCATACTTTGATCCATGTTAGACTTTTGAAAAATCGAACATTCAAATTGATATCCAAATTAAGATAATCAAGAACCAATAAACTATATTTTATCTCCCTTAACTTTTAATTGGACGTAAATCAATGATGGGTACATCTACATTTATAGATAGCGAGAGGTGGTTTCGTAATTCGTATGATCTTTAGACTTCCACCTTTCATCAAAGTGGAGTTACATAGACCAATAGGATTCTAGTTCTTGAATATTATTAGATCACTTAATGAATTTAATTCATTAAATAATATTACGCGGGCCACATAATTATCTTATAGGTTAATGTTTTGAAACACGTAACAAGCTTATGTCTGTGTGCCCTTCATAACTTCTCTCTCTCTCTCTCTCTCTCTCTCTCGTTGGATTGATTTTCTAAATAAGTCATTTTGACACGTGTAGGACACTACATGAACTAATTGAAACCAGTGTTGGATGAAGCATTGAGTGGAATGAACTTTCGAAGTCGATAAGGAGCGAAACTGGAAGAAAAAAGAGGTGGATGCGGCTTGCTTTCTGCGGTATACAGCAGTCGAAGCTAACCACGGCATGTTTGCCACAGCATATAGTGGCGAACAAGTGCAAGAGCACCTGTTCCCTCCCAATCAATTCTTTTGGCATCTTTTCATATGAATTCAGTTTTTGTGTATATTAATGAATTGTTGTGACCCTTTTTAATCATTGTAACCTTTGAGAAGTGTCCTTTAACAATATAAATATAGTATGATTGTTGTAAAAAAGATGGACAATTCTTGATCATTTTCTTATCTTTTCATTTTTCTAAATAAAGTTTGATTTCAATGTCTTGTTTTATATTTGTTAGTGCATAGACGCATGTAAATACATAAATCTATATTCAATTATATCCTAGAGGCAACTTTGGATCCCGTGTGCACTACAATTGAGTGGGACAAATTTTCCTTAAGAAAAAGTCTATCACACATCTAGAAATTATCTATAAGTTTGTGTTTTAGTTTTAGTTCAAGTGACTCAAGCCATTGCAAGCAAAATTTGATCTAACAATGTTAAAGCAAAAATTTTGTGATCTACTGCAATGGCTCAATATCGATTCTTCACTACGAGACTTTGCAGTCAATTTTGTCAATTGAAAAGGTTTGAAGATGGTAACTTTCGGTGATGGAAAAATAAACTACACTTCTTACTCACAACACTGAATGTGGTATATGTTCTTACCACACTAAGGCCTAAAGAAAGTGAAGAAGAAACATTAGCAAACACAAGGGCAAAGCAAAAAATTGGATCATGATGATTACATTTGCAAGGGGCGCATATGCAATGCTATGTCGGATGCTTTGTTTGATCAATACCATAGAAAGAAAACCATGAAGGAAATTTGGGATGCGTTGGAAACAAAATACTTGTCCGAGGATTGAACAAGTAAGAAATTTCTTGCATCTAAATATCACCAATATAGAATGGTAGATTTTCGTAAGGTAATTGAGAAATTTCATGAATTGTTCACATTTATAATCAATTTCAATCACACAACATGAAAATGGTGAATCTTTTGTGGTCTTCTTTATTATCGATAAGCTTCCTTCTATTGGAAAGATTATAAAAGAAATCTGAAGCACGAGAAAGATAATTTGTCACTAGAGGACTTGGGTTGGTATTTTCGTATTGAAGAGGAGTTCAGAATGAACAATTCTGATGATTAAATTGGCCAATCATCAAAAATTCATGTGGTGGAAGAGCAAAAATAAGCCAAAAAGGACAACGAACACAAACAACACTCTTCAAATTCCAACAAGAAGAGGAAATATGACTCCAAAGACAAAAAGAAGAAGAGGGGTATGTGTTTCAATTGTGGGAAGCCGGGGCATATCGAAAGGGAATGCTGCCACTTGAAGATTAGCGAGACATTTGTTGTGGATGATGATCGATTCGGATGCTACTAGGCATGTTTGCAAGAATCGAGATCTCTTCACCACTTATGAGACTATTAATGACGGCAAAGTTTTCTACATGGGTAACTCTTCTACTGCGATTGTTCGAGGTAAATGAAGTGTCAAATTAGAGTTTACATTCGGAATATCCCTAACTATCAATGATGTGTATCTTGTACTGGAAGTTAGGAAGAATTTAGTTTCGAGGAGCAAATCAATTGAAATCATAGGGTCATTATTTGCTTATATATTGATGATATGCTCATATTTGGATCCAATGAAAATAGTATCAAAGAAACTAAATCTTTGTTATAATCTAAATTTGATATGAAGGATATGGGACTTGCGGATGTGATTTTAGGGATTAAAATCATAAGGAAGGATAATCGAATTATCCTAACACAATCTCATTAAATCGAAAAAATATTAAGAAAATTTGGTCATTTTGATTGCAAGTCGGTTTCTATGCCTTTTGACTGTGGTATTAGATTTAATTCTAATACTAGTGGAGTAGTTTCAAAACTTGAATATGCAAGATCTATTGGATGTCTTATATATACTATGACATCTACTAGACCAGATATAGCTTTTGTAGTTGGAAAAATTTGTAAATATACAAGTAATCAAACTCAATTGCATACAACAAGTAACACATTGACTAAATCCACTATATATGAAAGAAATGAAAATATATTCATACAAACTCAATCAGAAATATACTCATTCCCTATTTATGCCCTAAAATAATCTAACAATTTAGGGAATGATCTACAGAAAAATAAATCGTAACAGATAACAACAAGTATCACATTGACTAAGTCCACTAAATATGCATGAAATGAAATTATAAATATACAAACTCAATCAGAAATATATTCATTTCCCTATCTATGCCCTAATAAAATATGGCAAATGAACATATTTCTATTAAAAGGGTAGACTAAGCCCAACCATGTCTATGGCATCTAACATCATAATTTGATTGTCCTTGCAATCTGTTTTGGCCTTGAAACAATTTCTTGAACTTCATGTGGAGCTTTCAGTGTAGGATTTTCTTTCAATTCATAGTCCATGCGAGGAGGAGTGCGAATGTTGAAAATGTTAGGGATTCGTGGAAGACTCCGACTGCAATGTATGATTTTTTTCCCAATTCTTGAGATTCTTGAAATTATATATTTTTGCCATTTTCAAAGAAAGTATAAATTGGAATAGGGGAGAAAGAGTATATTATCTTGAAAAGTCAGAAATGGAAGGGAAAAAAATAATTTTTGGATTTTGCACAAATGGTCCCCTACTCTTTTTCCTTTCGTGCGCTTTTGGTCCTTAATTTTTAAATTTTTTACGGAGGTGTCCCAATTCTATAACTTTAGGTGCCCAAATGGTTCTATTGGAAATATTTCATCCAAAATTTTCGTTAGTTTTGCGCATGTCACGTTCATTTTATTTTAGGGGCAAATTTGTCTACAAACAAGCAATATTACTTGGGGTTTTGTCTATATATGAAATATTTAGTGTTAACATAAATATAGTTCAACGATACAAATCTTCAATAAAGTCATATATAGGTAGTCCAAACTTTCTAGGATGAATGGACATGGAACTAGTTAGGTGTACATACTTCAAAGAATATTATAATGTACTCTTAAAATTCTTACACTCAGTATTTAGTTTTTAACTTACTTCTAATTTGGTTGGTTATAAATAAAGTCTCTTTAACCTTTTATAGTTTCACCTCATTTAAGTGGACGGTGGAGATTAATTTTTTTTATGGTTGATATGATTTCTCTAGATTATTTTTTATAGATATTTACAAAGATTTTTCTAATAACATTGTATGTACAACCTTTTAGACATCTATTACAAGTTTCATATAACTTTTTAATGTGATAAGATAAATAAAATTAATACAAATTTTTTCCAACTCATGAAGGGATCATCTACAAACAAAATATTTTGTTGACGAATATCCTCTTTCCCGACAAAAAATACACGTCGGTAAAACCTATGTCTTTCAACAAACACCATTCGATTCCACAACATTTTACTGAAAATTGTTGTCGATTTTGTTACCTATGTACCGATGAGTTCTTTATTTATACTGATGAAATATATGGTCGAAAGAACATTTTTCTAGTGACAAATTATATACTATTGGTAAAATACTTATCTTTCAAACAATTGACTTCGTCGTTAGAAACGTTCCCAAAAAATAGTTGTCATTTTTCTTGTAGTAACTAACGACTTGTCATGTTTCACCGATGAATATTATCATCAGAAGAAATTATATCCATCAATGACAAGTGGAATCGTCAAAAAATGTATTTAGCAACAAGCATCATATTGACTAAATCCAGTATATATGAAGAAAATGAAAATATATCCATACAAACTATATTAGAAATATACCCACTCTCTATCTATGCCCTAACAAAATATGGAAAATGAACCTATTCCGTTAAAAGGGTAGACTAAGCATAGCCATGTCTATGGCATCCAACATCATACTTTAGTTGTCCTCGCAATCTAACTCTTTCGGACTTTGAAATAATTTCTTAAACTTCTTTTGGAGCTTCCACCGTAGGGTTTTCTTTCAATTCATCGTCCCCGCAAGGGGAAGTGCAAATGTCGGGGATGGCAAAAATTTTAGGGATTGATGAGAGATGTCTGCTGCCGCGTTCAATTTTTCTCTAAATCAATTTCAGCTAGTTCATGAGTGTAATAATTGTTTTTGACAAACTTCCTTATATGGAGAAATATGCACACATAATGTAATAAATTTTCTCGACGACCGATAATTTCTTTTCCGACGATTTTCTTTGTCGAAAAACATACTTCTACCAACGACAAAATATTTGTTGGAAAAATTCATGGTGGGAATAAATATTTCACCTAAAGACAAACATGCAAGTGAAAATTTGATGGTAATATATTAAGTTTGTGAAAATGTATTTAGTTTTAGTGAAAATTTAGCTGTAATATATTTAGTTTTAGTGACGACATTTTGACTGTCGCTAAAAACTTAAGAAGATGGGATGTTATCTTCCAACGAATTTAGAAAGTCGTACAGAGATGAAGCTTTTTGGCGACGAATTTGTTTTCGTCAATAGAACTATTTGATTTTATTAGACTACTCCCATCGATGATTTAGATTGTCAGAAACACATTTGGATAGTTGAATAATCTATGTCGATGATTTTTACGGTCATCATCGACTATTGTGACCTTTTCCGATGATAATTTTTCCGTTAGAAGAAATGTTTGCTTTAACATGACTTCTGCCAATTAATATTAATGTCGTCAAAAAGAGTTTGTATATTTTAATTATCTCATAATATCAATTTTGAAACTCATCGGAGAATGGTGCTTTTGGCGATGAGTGTAGTTTTGTCGGAAGAAATATTTGTTTTAATGTGACTTCTTCCTACGAATATTAAATTTCATTGAAAAAACATTTTGAGAGTTGATAATTTTTTTGACAAATTTTGGAAGTGGTGGGCACATGGTACTTGTTGCAACAATTGTATTTTTGCTAGAAGAAATTTTTCTTTAATTTAACTTCTTCACGCATCCATCTTTTTTTCTTTTCTAATTTAAGGTAGGAAAAAAATCATTGCGAAGGACTTGAGTAGCATGCAAGATAGTTTAGTAAATACAAGGAGGATGCTTCACATGTTCATAGTTTGCAAGTTGATGTAAAATCTCTTGCCAACATTATCGATCATAAGGTGGGATTTCTTTCACTTGCAATTTTCTTTTCTTATTTCTTTTGTTTCAAATTGCTACTTATGCAAAGTTAAATATCTTATTTCTTTCGTTTCAAATTGATACTTATGCTGGTAAAAACCTTCTCTTAAATATTTGCAGGCTATGAAATTGAAGACTTTTTCCTTGAGTTCAACTGTGCAAAATGCTTAAATGCATAAGTTGCAAGCTATGGTAGAGTTATGATCTTACCTTCATTATATAAGTGTGAAGAAATATGTGTGTTTTTTTACATTGACATGAGGTGCAAAGAGAATGAACTCTTTCCTATCTCTACTAGTTGATTCAATCCCCGTATTCTTGAGGAATGAAAGAAAGATTATATTAATGAGATTATTATTAGACAAATACAATAAGTCAGTCCAATCTCACAACATAAGTTTATAATAAAAAGAAAAAAATTGTTGAGTGGGGTAACCCATAATACTAAAATTTCCACGAAAGAGATTGAAAAATAATTGTTAGATATATTAGCAAATCTTTTAAGTGGTGGTTATGATGAGTGAAACATCAAAAGAAAACACATATGCACTAACTATAACATGCATCAAAAGCATTTAAAAATGCGGTTGAGCATTTGCATTTCTTTCCAATGCAAAAGGGAAAAAACGCATTGAGTTCATTTTTGGAGAAAATTATATTTGCTTTTCTTTCCAACGCAAAAGGGGGAAAAAATTGAGTTAATTTTTGGAGAAAATTATAGGTTTCATGTAGGACCATAATTAGAGGTGACAAAAATGGACTGGACCAGATAAACTGGACTCTTGGCCGGACTGGCCTATTAAAAAGTTGATCAAGTAAAAATTGGGCCACTTTGGCCCGGTACAACTAAATCATCGGGACAATGAAGCTGAAGTCAAGATGACCCGATAAAAATTTTTGGCCCAAGCCCCCACCCCCACTTCCACTTTGAAACTTTATAGCCAACACGACCAGAAACAAGGGGGAGAAATCCCTATTCGCGGCGAAACGAGAGAGAAATCCACGGTTTCATGAACAAAGGAGCTCACCTCCTTTGGTCGCGTTCTCGAATGTGTGTGGGGTGGGTGGGTATTTCCTGGAGGAAGATGGGTTAGGTTGGTCCAACAAATACCAGCCCATGTAAAATTGGGTTAGGGCTAGCCAAGCCTAATTTTTTTGTTTGGCCCATCCAATTTTGGGTTGGGCCGGCCCGTCTGACCCATTTACCGGCTCTAACCATAACTTATGAATTAGGGATTGAGATGTTAAGTATTAAAGGTTGATGACCTAAATGCATAGCTTAAAAATCCCATATAAAGGTTTAGGGTGGGAAAATCAACATGTTAGAGATATTATATGTTGAATGATAATTTTGTTTTTTAAATTTAAAATATTAATTAAGAAATTATATATCCAATATGGAATCTTTTTACCTCTCAATTGGCGTGGATAAATTTAATGGATAATTGTATATTTGATCTCTAATCTTTCAAAAAAGTTGGAGATATACCCATAATCTTTTAAAAATAGCACCAGACATCCCAATATTTTAAAAAATAGGCGTGGTAGGTCACTTTATAACGAAATTTCTCATTCTCTTTAAATAAACAAAAAAAAAAAAAAAAATGATTGAAAAATAACAAATGTACTCCAAAAAAATAAAAAGTAACAAAGAGATCATCTTCTTTATCAAAACTCAAAATCTAAAATCCACCACCACTCCAATATCATTCTTTCAACCAATCCATAGAAAATTGCTCCAATTCCACTCGATCTCAACTTCTATCCATAAAATTTATCAAACATCATATATCCACAAGACATATATGCACAAACGCGTAGACTTTTTTTTTTTTGTAGATAGGTACTTGCAGGGACGTGATTGAGGGCGATGTCGGTACTATTAAGCGCCTACTGAATGGTGGGGGATATTCTAGTTGTATCACCATATGCTGATATTGAAAGAGCCCTGCATTAGTTTAACTTAACAAGAGCCGAGCTAATGTTCTGCGCAATTGTGTGTGGATCGCAATTCTTTGGCACGGCATTTCTCGATGTCCCAACACGAAACCTACCTTACTTTCGCTCCGCCGCCATCTGCTGATCGAGCTCCACCTCCACCCATTTTCTTCAGATAGATTAAGCTTAACTCTGTAATTTTTTCAATTCGATTGATTTATTTACATTGTAGTGGGAGAACGTGGTTTCCACGGTGAATACGATTGGAGAGACTTTGGGTTTTTGGATTTGGTGGATTTTGGAATGGTAGATTTTGGGTTTTTGGGTTTGATGGTGGATTTTGGATTTTGAGTTTTTATAAAGAATATGACATATTTGTTACTTTTTTTTTTTTTTTTGGTACATTTGGTTATTTTTCAATCATTTTTTTTTTTTTCTTGTTTTTTTTTTTTTTTGTTTAGTTAAATGGAAGGACAATTTAATCATAAAGGATCTACCATGCTTAATTTTTTCAAACGTTGGGATGTCTGGTGCTATTATTAAAATTAGAGTATATCTCCAACGTTTTTTGAAAAGTTAGAGACCAAATATATAATTATTCCTAAATATATCAAGGCATGGAAATAAGTAGCCCATCACAACATTGATGGCTTCTCAAATTTGCTCATAAACTTTGAAATATTGACAACCTTAAAGGTGTAAAATGGTCTAACATATTGATGAGTTGGGTAAAACCATTTTATAAAAGAGGTTGGATGCACTCCGTGCAAATTTAAAAGCGATCTGCTTTGATTGACTGTACCATTGAGGATGGTCCATTTCTCTAGATGTCCAAGAGAAGTGATATTGATATGTTTTTTTAGTTAATTTTTGAAAAAAAAAAAGGAGAAAAAAAAAAAAGCCACAGTAGCGTCATTTGAACCACCCAACACGGAACCAACACGGTCTATGTCGCTAGATAGACTAGTTCACGAAACAACTGGTCTTGAGCAATATCGAATTTGGGTAAGGTTGCAAGCTCTCTATGGTATACTTCTAAATCTTTGAAGGCATTCATTGTGCAAGTGGTGTGACCGCACATGGTCCGATAATTATAAGGGCACGGCATATATAATTAGTTATATATGTATACATTTTGTTAATTTAAAGAATATATTTTTGTTAAGTTAAAGGGCACAATATTTGGGAATACTTTTTTTTTTCCCTTAATTTGACTTATTCTCAGTCCAATGTGGGGAAAAAACTTGACCAAACATTTATTCTTTTTGTTGATTTCAGAAAATTAGCCCATTAGTCCACCCACTATTTTATTTTGTTTTATTTTGTTTGTCAATTAAATAAAAGAGTACTTTCAAATTTTATACAACATTCAAACTCTCATAACCGACTTACCTTTTACCCACATCCAAATTGAAGTAATATAAATAGGGTTGAACAACAAAACCGCCAAATCGTAAAATCGAATCGAAACTACTTTTTCAAAATCGTTGGTTTGGATCCACGTGAATCCGTCAACGTTTTGGTTTTGAACCGAACAAAATGCTTTGAAGTGGTTTGATTTAGGTTTCAATTTTTTCAAACCGTTTCAAACCGCTAAACCGTTTAATACAAAATAAATAATAAATAATAAATTAATTGATTTTTTTTTATTAAACTCAATTAAACTTAAATCCATCCATTATCTATATTAGACCCAACTCAATTAAACCAAATATCCAACCCAATTAAAATCCACTCATCATCGATATTACCGTTTCTCTCTCTACATTTTGTTCTCGATCTTGACAGCAACTCCTGAGACCCTTGATTCGCATTCTCCTAAATAACAACCATACCTTAATTTTCTTTCAACAAACTTCCTATATGTTATGATGAGTGATTCAACCTGTAATTCAGATAAGTTCTCTATTTTCGTTGTACTGATTTAGTTTATTTTCTGCCAGATTTATGGATGTTATAAGGAAATGATGACTACATCATTAGTTCCATCAAAAGATGCTACTCAATTTGATAGCTCAAGTCTTTCACAAGCTCCTTTGGGTATTTTCAAACCCATACCATCAATTTTTAAATCTAGACTTGTTCGAAAAGTTCAAGTTGAGAACAATGATTTGATGGATTACTTAAATGATCGTTGTGAAGATTTGACCAAAGATCCTTTCGATATATTACTTTAGTGGAAATTAAATGTAAATAAGTATAAGATTGTCTCCCAAATTGCCAAAGATGTGTTAGACATTCAAATATCAACAATTGCTTCTAAGTATGCATTCTTTTTTAGTGGTTAGAATGTATTATTGTATTTGATATTTATATTTATTTTCTTTTATTACTAGCTTTATATCATTTAATTATAATTAATGAATACGTTTGTTATATTCTTATCTTTATGTAGAGAATGAATCATATATTACAACTAGAGATATTGCAGCTAATTAATATCGACCAAGATGCTACTCTAAACTATTACTATCATATTATTGTATTATAATAACTAAATTTGAAAGTATAGAACTCTGATTTAGGATATCTTGTTTTGGTTGGCAGTTATACTAATACATTTTTTGTATTTTATTGATACTAATATTTATATTTTATCATGATATTGTAGATTAATATTTATGATTTAATTTGTTCGATATATTTTTTTGTTTGTTTGCTAAACCATGATTTTATTTAAACCGAACCAAACCTCAAAAAGTGGTTTGGTTTGGTTTGGTTTGAAAATTTTCAAACAATTTTAAATGATTTGGTTTGAAAATTTATCACAAACTATCTAAATCGAACCATGTTCACCCCTAAATGTAAAGCGTTATCCTTGACAACTCAACGGGAAAAAAGTGATGCATGCATCCCTCTTATGGTTTGATTGAAAATTTGATCTTACACTAAATTGGTCAACTTTCAGGATGTCTAAAGCACATGTGCATGCTTACCCATTTCAGACGCCACAATTAATGCTTTGCATTCAACTTCTCTAAATGGACATTTCATGCAAAAGTTAGTTTTCCAATCCTAATGTCACATGCTTGGGATAATTGCTTCTAAGTCCAATTTCATCAATATCGCCCCCACCCCACCCCACCCCACCCCACCCCACCCCACCCCACCTAATATAAAAATAAAGAACTATTAAAACCGATTGCTTTTATTATTATTAAATAAAAAAGGATTCGTATATTCAATAATAGTGTAAATAACTGATTACAATCAATCCTATTTATAAGATAACAGTCCTAACTCTAAAAGAAAAAGAAAATAAGTAGAATTCTAAAACATATTGTTTCCAAATTTAAGTGGAACTCTATTCATACTAACATTCTCTCTCAAGTTGGAACATAGATGTCTACCATGCCCAACTTGCTAATTGTACCATGGAACACTCTTATGCAAACTGCCTTTGTGAGAACATCCGCTAATTGATCTTTTGACCTAACAAACGGGATCTGTATAATTTTCTGATCAAAGATCAAGTTCAACGTGTTTAGTACTATATCATGTTGAACTAGATTATGTGCAATTTTAATGGTTGCCTTATTATCATAATGTAGATTCATAGGACTTTCATAATCAATTCTCAAATCTTGTAAAACACTCTTAACCCATAGCAACTAACACAAACCATGTGTCATACCTTGGAATTTCGCTTGTGCACTTGATCTAGTAATTAACTTCTGCTTCTTGCTTCTCTATATAACAAGATTACCTTTCACGAACGTTAAGTAACCCGATTTAGACTTCCTATCATCTTGATTTCCTGATCAGTCTGAGTCGGTATACCCTTCAATTCCACATACTTCATTCTTGGAGAATAATAATCCTCTTCCTAGAGTACTTTTCAAATATTTTAAGACCCGAGTGCACTGCATTCATATGGTCTCCACTTAGAATATGAATGAACCGACTCACCACACTTACTACATAGGCTATGTCCGACCTTGTGTGTGATAGGTAAATCAATCTCTCCACTAGTCGTTGATATTGTTCTTTGTTAGCTGGAACTTGATGTGCAACACTTCCAAGCTTATGGTTCATCTGTATGGGAGTTTCTACTGGTTTACAAGCTAGCATTCCAGATGTATGATCTTGTAATCCCTTTCTTTCATCCGGATCATCTCTTGTCGAGACCATAACATCCACATAAACAATCAACACCGTTACTTTTCCATTGTTGTGCTTTACAAACAAAGTATGATCTGAGTTACTTTGTTTATAATCAAATTCCTTCATAGTAGAGGATAATCTTCCAAACCAAGCCCAATGTGACTATTTTAGTTCATATAATACCTTCTTCAATCTATACACTTCAACATACTTGCTTTTAGTTTCCGGTGTAACTCCATGTAGACTTCTTTCTCTAGATCTCCATTGAGAAAATCATTCTTGACATCAAATTGTTGCAATATCCAATCTTTATTTGATGCTATGAAAATAAAGATGTGGATGGTATTGATCATGGCAACTGGATCGAAAGTCTCTTGATAGTCCATACCGTCCTTCTGTGTATACCCCTTCGCAACTAGCTTTACTTTGTACCTGTCAATCTTTCTATCCGCCCTGAATTTTAGTGTGAAGACCCATCCACACCTAATTGCCTTATTTTCTTCATGTGATAAACAAAGTACCTACATGTTGTTCCTCTGAAATGTCTCCATCTTTTTATTTATCGCTTTGGTCTACTCTAGATCTGTTAATACATCCTGCAAACTACTAGGATTAAACACATCAAATAATTGATTAACAGTAAATGCATACGATTCTGACAACCTATGGAGGAAAACATAATTACTGATCGAGTACTTATTTTTATCTTTGGGATGGGGTTCATATTGTTTCTTTGGGACATTCTATTTGACCTTTGTGGATAATTGTTGACTAAATCTTCTGTCAAACTAGGAAAACCATTAGATTCATCAAGAAAAGAATTTTGAATTACATGATAAAGAAAATTCTAGGTTGATTCTTTGGTTAATGGTGTAGATGTGGGTTTTTCGAAAGTAGAAAGTGGGGTCAATGTGGGAATCCTCATCAACGCCATGGTTCAGTGTACTGGGCTTTGCATCTTCAGTATTTTTTCGTTGATCCGTATATCCAGAACCTAAACTTTCGGCACAGGCCTGCTATACTCTAGGCTAGTTCGAGAGGCGGTGTCATTTTCACTGGGCTAGTTCTTGAACTCTCGAACAATTTCACAACATCACTTTCTCCATTTTTTTCAAATTCAAATAAGTCATTTTCACTTCATTTTCTTCACGATGACTCTCCCCAAAGAAAAGTCTCAGTATTTTTGCGAGATAGTACTGCTCAAGTCATGAAACAAGGCATCCAAGGTCATATGTAATTTTTGAGTGTGTGGATCATAAGACCGATAACATTTCTGAAACATCGAGTATCCTACAAAAACACACTATTGTGCACAAGGATCAAAGTATACCTTAGGAACATGAACATAGACCGTATATCCAAAAATAAGCGGTTCAAGATTTGGAAGATGAAAACCCAAAAGGAAAGATTGCATCTTTTGTAGTGGAGTTTTAAAATCAATGATATTGGATGGTATTCGATTAATCAAATATGTTGCGGACTTCACTACATCACCTAAATAGAATTTTGGCATATTCATACCAAAGAGGGAGCTCAAACAATTTCTAGAATTTGCCTACTTTTCCTCTCTAATAGTCCATTTTGTTCTGGAGTATAAGGGTTCATTTGTTTTTAATTAAAATTTTCTTAAAAAGTTGAATTCAAAGTCAATAATTAATTTTAACTACACATTTCATTGACTCACAACTTTTTAAAAATTTTCAACCACACACTTCATCAACTTTTCAAAAAAAAAAAAAATGACTTTAATTAAAATCAAACACACCATAAGTACAGGAAATTTGATGATGAATACCGTGGTTTCTGAAAAAGGCTCCCAAAGTTTTATCCATAAACTCCTTTCCATTGTCAGATTGAAAAGTGATATTGAGTAATTACCATTTTATAAAATTTCGAAACATTATACTAACATTAATTTTATTTTGAAGAAGAGAAATCGATGTCATCCTCATACATTAATCAATAAATGTAACAAAATATCAATCAGCAGATAGAGATGAAATTTTTGTAGGTCTCAAACATCTAAATGAATAACAACAAATAGTTCTGAACTTTTATTCAAAATGGGTAAATAAGTAATTCGATGATTCTTGGCTAGTTCACATGTATTACAATGAAAAACAAAATCACCCAAGCGAGAAAATAGATGCGGTTGTAACTTTTTAAGATAACCAAAAGAAAGATTCCCTAGACTACGGTGCCATAACAAAATATTTGCTCTATCTTAATCCTCACCGCTTGCTTGATTTGCATGACTAAGCTTTGACCTCCTTTTTTCTATCAAGTCAAGATAATACAGCTTGTCCCGTCTAACACCATAACCAAGAATCTTCCAAGTTAGAATGTCCTGGAAAACACAAAAGGAAGGCAAAAAGGTTATTGTGCAGGAAAGTTTAGATGTGATTTGGCTATCATAGAGAAAATTATATTCGAGAGATGGAACAACAACAACATATCTAAAGTAAGAAAATAAGATACACTAATAGATTCCTCTCCAATAATAGGAGATGTGCTACCATTAGCTGTAGAGATGATAGACTTAGACGGTGGGTTGAGGGACTTTAATTGACCACAATCCCTAGTCGTATGATTGGATGCACTTGTATCAATAATCCAAGTGCTATTCTTAGAAATAGCAGAGAGTCTAGAAACATTACCACTATACCTAGATGAACTATATTAGTTGTGGGTTGTACTTGATCCTCATTTGTAGATGTCATCATGGTTTTTTCTCCAATATTTTTTCTAGGTTTTTCAAAAAATTCCACCATTTTGGGCAACCTATAATCTCATAACATCGCTGTTTTGAGTGTCCAGATTCACCACAACAAGTACATATTCGCTCTCCAGATTTTTCAGTATCATTTTTAGTAGCCAATGAAGATTCTTGTTGGGCTTAGTTTTCCATCATCGCCAAACTTTCAGAAATCATATGTGATCTCCTCATCGTCTATTTATGTTGAAATTCCCTTCGGACATAGGCATATGCACTCAAGATCAAGTTTTAGATATTTTTTTCTCAAGATTTCTCCATAAATTTGTTCAAAATCAGAATCAAGTCCTCGTAGAAAGATATGAACACGAAGTCTTGCCATGGTCGAATGCAACTGAACTACTCCTTCAACCATTCCTACCTGTGACGACGTCCGATGATCAATTTCTTAAAAAATAGAAAATAACTCATTATAATAAGTGGGCAAGGGATGACCATTCTGCTTGGTAGATAAAGATCTCTGGTTTAATTCAAAGACACACATTTCATCCGATCAATCATAGAAAGTTCGAGACACCGCTTCCCATATTTTTAATACATCAAAGCTCTTGACTTGATGATTATTATTATCCATGCCCCAAAGTCGGGTCTCCATGTTCAGTTTTATCACTTCTAGTACCTAGTCTTATTACAAGCACCAACCGTATGTTGAGACCATAATGAATAATTCTTCTTCTAGAGTAATCCTAGTTGGAAAAGCATAATTATCTTGGTGAACTACTAAATGTGGTGTTGGGGTCGAAGTTGTTGGAACGGTTAGAACTATGATTTCGATTTCTCTGGGGTAATTGACATTGGGACAAAAGATTTTGAAGATACGTCATTCAGAATAAAAAAAATACGATGAGCAAAACAAAAAATTGGGTTTCTCTAAAATTTACATCCGTATGGAAGAAAAATGGGTTTTTGGAGGCCTTAACAATAGAATTTGGCCGAAAAAGGTTGAACGTCATAGAAAAGCCGTGAGTTTTATCTGTTGAACCATTTATACTCAAAATTCATTATAAAGGACTCCAAAATGAACACTTCACCGAATCTGAAAAGACGATTGCTCTGATACCATGTTAAATAATAAGGATTTATAAATTAAATAATGGTGTAATTAATTCATTACAATCAACCCTATTTATAGAGAACATTCGTAACTCTAAAAAAAAAAAAAACAAGATCTAAGAGACAACTATAAAGAAGTTTGAAAGCTTTATGAGTAGTAATGGCTTCTTGAGGTTCCATGCACATCATTATTACTATATGAAGAACCTTAGTGACTAATATATTATCTTACTCCTATATGTTTGTGACATGTTGATTGTAGGGGATTGCAAACAAGAAATTGACAAGTTAAAAGATGAGTTATCCAAGGAGTTCACAATGAAGGATTTGAATACTGCAAAACAAATTTTGGGATGATGAATTACTAGGGACAGAGATGTCTCGAAACTATCACATGAAGAGTATGTGAAGAAGGTGCTGAATATATTCAAGATGGATGAATCTAAACTAGTGAATACCTTTTGACTAGTCACTTCAAGCTATCTAATGAATAATCACCTTCTATAGAGTGGGAGCGAGCCTACATGGTTAAGGTGCCTTATACATCTGCTATTGGACGTCTTATGTATGCCATGGTGTGTACGAGATTGGACATAGCACATGTAGTAGGTGTTGTGAGTAGATATATGAGTAATCCTGGAAAACAACAATAGGAGGCAGTAAAGTGGATTCTCAGGTACTTGGAAGTACTAAAAATTTAGCCACGTGTTTCAAAAATCAGGCTTGGGAGGCTTTGTAGATGCTGACATGGCCGAAGACATTGATGGTAGGAAGAGTATTACTGGATATGTAAACACATTGGGTGGTACACTAGTTAGTTAATTGGGTGTCTTAGTTGCAGAATATAGTTGCTCTTCCCACTAATGAGACATAGTAGATTGCTGTAACCAAAGCTAATAAAGAGACGATATGGTTGCAATATTTTTTGGAAGAATTAGATCACAAGCATGGGAAGAATGTGTTGCATTGTGACAGTCAAAGTTCTATTCACTTAGCAAAGAATTCTGTCTATCATGTGAGGACATAGCATATACAGATTCGTTATCACTTTATCAGATCAGTTTTGGAGGATGGAATCTTAGCATTTGAGAAGGTTCAGGGCAGTCAAAATCCTGCTAATATGTTAACAAAGATTGCTACAGATGAGATGCAACTTCAATTTGGTCTTCTCTATTGAAGATTGGAGGAGGTGTACCGATCGCTGCAGATGAATGAGTTGATAATGGATTAGTATCCAAATAGGGAGATTGTTAAATATTGAATCTAATTTGTTGCGCTACGCATAGCTGAGCGATGATCAATCGTGGGGGTTGGAAGAGAGGCAAGCGGCCCCCTCCCGGAGACTCGAGGATAGCGCCCTTGAAAGGTCCATGGTATTTTTATTTGCTCATGTAAGAGTATTTTCGAGATTTTGTCTTTGTAATTTGGTTTTCCTAGTATAGGGAATATGACTGGGTTGTTTTAGAATTTCATTTGTTTTAGAATTTCATTATTACTAGAGAACCTTCATCGAGTTGCCTTAGAATTTCATTTGTTTTAGAATCTCATTATTACTAGAGAACCTTCATCCGGTTACCTTAGAATCTCATTATTACTATAGAATTTTCATTGAGTTGTTATATATAGTACTGATATGTTATAAACATATATCATCATTCATTATAGTGAAAATACTACTGCGGCCGAAGATAGAATGTAATCTCAAATTAAGGTGAACCTATATAAATTTTTGTATTCTTTATTTTTCACCTTTTATTTATTGCTCTAATCCTTACATACATGTCTTAGTGGTGGAGAGAGATGCACTTAGATTAATGGAG
This sequence comes from Forsythia suspensa, assembly GCA_023638005.1. NCBI lineage: Eukaryota > Viridiplantae > Streptophyta > Magnoliopsida > Lamiales > Oleaceae > Forsythia > Forsythia suspensa. Next base: position 20,441,086 of record CM042670.1, on the reverse strand, counting down.
AATTTATGTTTAGATTTTAGACTTGCCGGAAATGTTTAGGTCTTATTTTATGTTATAGCTTTAGTAAAATATGTAAGTTGTGTTCCTCACTTGGGAATAAATTGGCCCGCAAGCTTGCTTCTTTTGTTGTGATAGTCCCGATTAATTATTAGTGAATAGTTCAATGAAGAAAAGTTCGTGATGATTGAATTTTATAAAAGTTATGTTTGATCTCAAAAAAAAAAAAAAAAAACTTTGACACTGTCAAATTAATGAAAACACAAGTTTTCCTCACATTTTGTATCGGCCCTGTTACATGCTCACCTACATCTGGTGAAAATGGGCATGCATACTAATTTTTAGTAAATATTTTTATAAATTATAGTAGTAGATCTTATGAAATGTTTGTAAATCATACAAAATGTGTGGATAAAAATAATTTTATTCTTACAAAATTCATAACTTGGCCAGCATATTTCATGACCCGATCTATAGAATTTATGGTTCAATATACACGTCATTTTCCACAATAGAAGACTTGCCCTTTTATATTTTTTTTAAAAGAAAAAGGTGAGATTTGGCCAATCAATTTTTAGCACTCACAAAATTTGTGTTGCAAAAAGTATTTAGGTCTCAAATTCCATCAGTTGGGTTATGAATTCTATCTAGTTACAGACTGACACAGATATGTGTGTATGTGTGTGTTGATTGATAAATTGAAATTGAGTGACTAGCATAAATAGACATCCAAGTTCGAGGACCTGCAATAAATTTTTTAGATGAAACGATTAGACAATTAGGCGCATTATCTTTGGTGTTTTCAACCCATTTTCTATTTTGTATTTTTGAAAATAGTCAATACGTGTTTTCTTTACCATTTTCTAAAATGCATTTTTGAAAACACAAAAAAGCAAAACGCTTTTTTTATCATTTTAGGCGTTTTGTGACCAAAATGTTGCTGGCCAAAACGGCTAAAACGCGCATTTTGGCCGTTTTGGTCAGCGTTTCGAATCCTGCCTTTCCAAATTTTTTTTTTTTTTTTTGTTTTTCGCTGTTGAAAAAACTTTATAATTTAACCATATCCTCCGTTTCTTTTGACAAATGGTGGCTGTTCGTCCAACTGGTTAGATGCATGGTTTGGAAACAAAAGGTCAAAGGTTCAAATTTTACCCCATGAACAGGTTTTTGAATTGTTTTTAATTCAATAATTAAATATTTTTAATTCTTTTAAATGTTTTTATTTATTTTTAATTGTTTTTAATTCCATAATTAAATATTTTTAATTCTTTTGAAATGTTTTTAATTGTTTTGAAATGTTTTTAATTCCAAAATTAAATATTTTTAATTTTTTAAATGTTTTTATTCCATAATTAAATATTTTTATTTATTTTTAATTGTTTTTAATTCCATAATTCCATATTTTTAATTATTTTTAAATGTTTTTAATTTCATAATTAAATGTTTTTAATTGTGTTTACATGTTTTTAATTCCAAATTTAAATTAATTTTAATTGTTTTAATTCTAAGTCCAAATTTCTCAAAAATTTAAGTAAGCGTTTCAAGCTTACATTTTCGAAACAATTTTCAAAAATAAAAAAAAGCGATTTTCAAAATCTCAAAACAAACACTCAAAACACAAAACACAAAATAAATTCAAAACTTAAAACACAAAACTCAATACAAAGAGAACACCACCTAATTATTTGTGGTGGCGTCCATACTCCAACGAATAAATTTAACAAATACTCATCAAATTTTATATATTATTACTATTTACTCACTCAACTTTAAAATATTATCCATAGATCATCTATCTATATTGAACTATTGGTAATAAATGAGTAATAGATGATAAATAAAAAATTGTTTGAAATAGATAGATGAGCAATAAGTAATATTTTAAAATTAGATAAACAAGTAGTAATGTTAAATAAAGTTAAATGATTATTTATTAATTTTACTCCCAATACAATCATTGATAGCACTAAAATGAGTATCACATCATCTCAAAAATATTTATATAAAAAAAAATAGAAGATATCTAGCACACCATCTATATTTGGACGGTGTACTAGGCAACCTCTATTTTTTTTTTAAATACTAGTGTGAGCATATGCGATACATGTGATGTATCGATAATTATGAGCATAATAATGTTTAGCATATCTTATTTCTTATGAATTGGTTTGATATTAGTAATCTAAGTAGAAAAAAAATATTAACGAATTAGACGATTGAAACCTAAATAGCATGCTCGTAACTTAAAACATAGTTTATTAAAATTCATTACAGTAGATGACTCGTACATATGATAAAATTGAATTTAATTTACTTCATAAAAGCCACTATTCTTAAGTACCATTTTCTCCGAATTTGCATTCCTCCTCGAAGCCTGAGTTCATTCCTTTATAATATTTTAATCACGTAAAGAAAGTTGAATGTATTTGCAATAAGAAATTTCACATTTGCTCTAAAATAAAACTCTTGGTATAAAACATTTGCACATTAATTTTAATTTTTTTTAATTAACTTAAATAAAAAATAAAGAGATGATTGAATTGAATTTACATCATCAAAGATTTGGATTTTCAAGAACGGAAAATTAATAACTTTTATTCTTTTTAAGCAGTCAAACTTATGAAAACACATTTTCTCCACATTTTATATTGAGGGGCCTATTACACGCTATCCTACATTTGAAAAATGGGCATGCATGCTAAAACAGGTGACTTCAATGAACATGAATTTCCTAATCTGTATCATATCTATATATATAGCAGTGAATGTCGGTTAATTGAGTACCGACCTTATAGTCATCTTGTTGATTTTCTAATTATAACAATACATTAGACCCACATTTCAAGTGTTAAATAGGAAGCGTAAAATCTTGATCGTGTTGGAGTGGAAACAAAGTCGATTCAGAATATGAATTTGCTAATATGTATCATACCTAAGAGTAGAGTCAAGATTTTTTAGACGAGAGACTAATACTTAAGGGAAAAAAATTACAATTTAAATTTGAGCTAATACTGAAAAAAAAGTTTACACTTTAATTTTTTTTTTTTTTTGGAGCGAGAACAGACCCTATCTCTGCTCCTATCATATATGAGTGAAAGTCGAGTAATTGAGTAGTGAGCTTAGAGTTATCTTGTTGACATAAACAAGTTCTTGTGAGACAACATGTGTAAGATGGAACTAACACTAAACTCAATCATAAGTCCTCAAAATATGAATTTCTTTAATTATAGTAATACATTTGACCTACGTTACAAGTGTTAAATAGGAAGCCTAAAATCTTGACTGTGTTGGAGCGGAAGCAAGGTCGATTCATGTGCTTAATTAATTATTTAATGAGTCGATAAGTCATATATAATACAAAGTAATTAATATAGTATCAATATATATAATCGAATAATATAAATAACCTTTAAGAATGTAATGCAATTCACATGCCTTTAAACAAAAACATACATATTAAACATTATCCCAATGCAAAAGCAGCAATCTTTCAACCTCACCAAAATTATTCCGTTTCCAATAAAATCCTCCGCAAATTCGTCGGTCAAATAAAAAGTCAAAAGTGCTTCACCTTTCTATTACAAAAAATTCTTCTTATATGCAAATGGTCAAAAGTAGCACATTATATATGTCACAGCTTTCGCCAACTTCTTCTTTCATATATAGACTTTAGTTCTCTTGAGAAAAACACATAGGCAGAATATGGCATATAGAAGGAGCAGCAGCTCAATAAAATCAATGAAGACACTTTGTTTTGTGCTCCTTACCATAGCATCGATAATGGGTTCACAGGTGTGTTCTGTCCGGTGTCGAACAATACGTCTGGTGGCCGAAACCGAGGCCGGTGTTGCGGGATGTGAGCAACTGGGAAGAGATATGACACCATTTTCAGTTACTTCAAACAATTCTAGGACAAGTGGTAAAATTTCAATAAGAGGGTTGGCATTTGTTTTGGCTTCTGGACCAAGTAAGAGAGGACCTGGCCATTAATTAGACTATAGTCTGTAATGTAAATTTCAAGTGTCATTAATGAGGTGATCATTACATTATTATTCTTGATTTTGATTTTGTTTGCCTGGGATTTTATTCTTTTTCTAGAGTGAATTTAGTTTCCAATAAACTTGTTGCACACATATACAAGGCTACATTTCCTCCATTTTTGTAATTGAAATCCGAGGATTTACACGAGTACCTTTCGTATCACAATAGAGGTGGTGTTGACAACAGGCGGATCCACAAAACGGTGTTGGAAATATATTTTAAAAAAGATGTTTTTTACCTATCTTTGATGAAATATTAAAGTGGGTCCCACATTTCATTTTAAGCGGAACAATAATTGAACAAGTTCTATTCCGTAAGTAGATGTTTGTAGTATATTTGAATGTTCAAAAATATTTATGGAGGAATGAGAAATTAAAACCATGAGGTTTTGAAATTGAGCGAAATAAGTTTGGAAAATAAAGAGAGAATGTTTAAACTTTGCCTCACATTCAAAACATAATGTATTTATGACCTATTTAAATATCAGGATTTTTTTTATAAATAAGCCACTTTTTAAAAATAATTCTAAATCTAACAACTTGACAAATATATTTTAAAAATACTACATTCCTAAAATTATATTAATTAAAAAAATATTAAAATCAAATATATACCTCTCCACGTGAATTCTAAAGAATTTGACCCAAATTTACTTATTAAGTCCTTGATTATTTATACGATAAGTTTTTCATCTTTATAATATCTCTATTTTAGTCTCTATACTTCTTCTTTCATTTCAATTTCGTCCTCTTTTATTTACAACGCAAATCCTTTAACTTTTAAATTTTTACAATTTGATCTCCATATTTATACTTTTATATCAATTTAGTCTTTTATAGTATCACTATTTGATACATATGTCATAAATGATATTGTGTATCAATGTTTGATGCAAATGTTAAAAATAATATTTTGTAAAAATCGTGTTACAAATTGAGATATAAAACATCAGTGATACAAAATATCAATTCATATAATATGTGCTTTGTAAAATAATATAATATAATATGTAATATATTCAGTGATATAAAATATCATTTGTAACATCTGTATCAAACAGTGATACACAATATCATTTGTAACATCTGTATCAGATCGCGATACTAAACAGAAACTATTACAACTATTACAACTGCAAAACCAACTCTAAACTTCTACAAGTTCATATTAATATACACATTGGACAAAAATTTATTGATATTGTGTAACATCAGTATGATATAGACATGTAACACAATGTCAAATTTAACAAATAAAACTCATGATTTCATAATTTGTAACATATGTAATATCAATGATACATAATATCATATTTATGTAACATTATGTAATATGTGGTGTGTAAAATAACATAATATAATCTGTAACATATTCTGTAACATATTCAGTTATACAAAATATCATTTGTAACATCTGTATCAAATAGTGATACAAAGGACTAAATTGACATAAAAATAAAAATATGGGGACCAATTTGCAAAAATTCAAAAGTTGAAGGACTTGTGTTGCAAATAAAAAGGACGAAATTAAAATCGAAAGAAAAAGTACGGAGACTAAAGTAGAGATATTATAAAGATGAAGGACTTATTGTACAAATAATCAATGACTCAATCAACAAATTTGATAAGTCCATTTGATTTTAATTTATTATTTTATTAATTAATATAATATTAATTATGTAGTATTTTTAGAATAAATAAGTTAAGTATCTAGTTAAATATCCCTACTTTTGAAATTTGGGTTGGGACTTCAAAGGATACCATTAGTCTTTGAAATGAGAATGATTTAGGTGTTATTGGATTTGGACGAAAGCTTACATCTGCGCAAGCTGGCCGTGTGTTCAGGTCATAAATGGTTGGCTCTGGGCCAAGACTGTATTTTTTTTCTTTTTTTTTTTTGGTGAAATAATAATTGATCTTATTTGTTATTTAATTAATTTTGAATCTTGCACATTGTGACACGTATTTTCTAGAACGTGACTAACACATGTATTTTCAAATTAAACTTGTACAGAAAGTTATCTTTAAAAGACAGATATACAATACTATCTGAAAATAACATGTCTTTTCAAACATGACATTTCTTTTGAATTGTGTATTTTCAGACGCAACTTTTGATTTATTATAAATCGACACCACTTTTTTTGCAGAATTTATACTTCATCTTTTTCATATTTCATATTTTGCCCTACAATGCATTCAGTCACAAGTAGAGATCGTTGATCTTGAGAGACGACTCGCATTTGTGCTGGTCAAATTCGTCTTAAAAACAAAGAGTCAATATCTTGTATCGATATAATTTCATTTCATTTCAATTTTCAAGTAAGTCGTTTTATTAATTTTAGTTTCAACTTACATTAATAAAGAAAAGAATATTCAAAACCTCTTTTTTACCAACAAAAAGAAGCAACAGATTGATCACGGAAGATGAAGACGACCATTTTCAATTTGTGCACGAGTAGATCAAATTACAATCTTGAATTGGTGTAAGATCAAGGCTGCCCGTGATTTTTGTTGCATTTTGACAACGGAAATTAAAACAATAAGTGATTAATTTGTTTTTAATTCCACTTTATAGTCTTTGATTTTTTAAACCCAAAATAAATAATTGTATTTCATTGAACTTCTAAGTAGAGTTTTACCATTTAATATCATGTGTCCGTCCATGTTAATTTTATTTATTTCATTTATAACTTATAAGCACCCAAATTTGTTCTTAGATTGTTAGATTTACTGACTTTAATATGTATTTGGTAGGCTAACAAACAAACAAATTGGACTTATAACCTATTCTGAGCCACTATAAGTTGTTTATCATCATAACTTTACTTACAAACCTATCAATTATTAAGATTAAAATTAGGGTTTGATAAACACTTAACATCTTGCTCTATGCTCATTAAGGAATTCTATTTCATTCAAATTTATGTAGTTTGTACAACCAAGTTGAATATAGTATCCTTTCATTCTTTTATATATGTAGGTTTTTTTTTTTTTTTTTTTTTTTTTTAAGTTTGTCGTCAAATTCCAAGACTCAATCTTGAACAAGCAGTGGAAACTACCAAGTTGGAGTAAGGTAGGGGTAGAGGGAATTTCTGGTGGAGCAATGAATGCGTAAAGAAATAACATAAATGGTGAAAGCACTTTATTGGACGACAACGACCGAGAGAAGAAAGTTAGAAGAACGAATAAGATTAGATATCTCAATGGTATGTAAATAGTGGACACTAAGGGTCTATTTGAGAGCTTTTTTTTCCCAACTGATTTTGACTATTTTTGGGTCACAGCTTTTATGAGATGTTGAAAAAATAAGTGTTTATTAGTTTTTTTGGAGCACTATTTTAGGTGGTTTAAAGTGTAATTTTCAATGTATTTCTCAACCTATCAAATTGGTAGTTTTTTGTTGTAAAGAGTGATATATACATTTACTCCATATTATTTACGCATACCTACCTTTTTTTTTTTATATATATATATAGTATATATGTAATTTTATTAATAAAAAAAAAAAATTCAGAATCGCTCGATAATAAATTATTAAGCATGAGTTGAACTGTTTTAAAAATCATTACTAAAAACCACACAAAACCAGATTTGCATAGACGCCTAAAATCAATACTTTGAAAAACCTTCATAATCAGTACCTAAAGCTACCAAACGTGACCTTAAGTGTTGTGTGTAATATAATCCAAGTTTACTTTTGATAGCAACTACTCAATACAATTGAGCTTTTTTTCTTTTTTCTCATGGAAGACAGTCAATTAACTTGCCTTTTCTTTCAAACTAATGAAAACACAAGTTTTCTCCACATTTTGTATTGGGACTTGTTACACGCCTACAACTAAAGAAAAATGGGCATGCTAAAATTGGTTGTTTCACCAACCCACATAAAAGAAGAGCCTGTTGACTAAGTTTAAAGGCTAATTGGAACAAAACGTTTTTACCTTTTGAAGTGATTGTGCAAATCATCTCCACGTATGAAATTTTAGTATTTTCACCCTCACATTCACATTTTCTTGCGCGAAACATAATTTCCGCCAATTGGCATCCAAAAACATCCATTAAGTCTGATCTTGTACCAATTTGGAAGGGTAAATTTTGTCCACCGGATATACAGTCTCCAAAAATATGCCCTCTAGTGCATTGAAAAGATGTGATTCGACCTATATTGCTGTAAATTTTAGTGATTCTTTGCAACTCGCGATTCGACCTATACAGGCTCCAAAAGATGCCCTAAGTGCATTTGGGGGTCATATAAATCGAATTTTGTAGTCCCCACTATTTGTAGTTCTCAAAGTTTTTGATGCTATACATGGGCTCGAAAAGTCATTGTTCGATCCACACCGATTTCCGACGATTTCTGGGGTATCTTGGTGTCCTGTAGCAGCTTGGGAAGGCATTGAGGTTTTTAAGGGAGATTTGTCGGATGGCAATTCAATGGTTAGCTGATATTATGGAGTATTTAGAAGATCATAAGGTGGCAGATGAGAGGTTTATTTTGGGTTTGAAGAAGACCTTGGAATGTCTTCAGGAATTGGATGCTGGTGATGAAAATGTCGTCTTGATGGGGCTCTTATTGAGGTTTCTTTGGACCGGCTACATAATGAGTTTCATCGGTTGTTGATGAAGAGTAGTGTTCTGTTGCCCATGCCCTTGCCAACATTGCCAGGTCAGCAAGCTTGCATTGCACCCTCACCTTTACCAGTGATTATTATGAAGAAGCTACGGGAAATTCTCGAGAGGTTAATCTGCTGCAAATTCCATCCTTGGCGGAAATCGGAAAGCTAGGCAACCAAAGGATATATTTTCACTTTGCTCGAGAGATTCGATTGATCATTTCAGGATTTAAAATTCAAAGAATTTGTAGAAATCTTTGGAATTCTGCAGAGAGTTAAAAGGGTTTGGAGTAATTCTTGAAGGGTTTTGAAATTGTTTCAAAGATCCATTTTTGAGGTAAAAACACTTATTTTTAGGTGAAAATTAATTTGGGAAGAAATTGTGTGGACGAAATTACCCTTCCAAATTGGTACAGGATCGGACTTCATAGATTTTTTGGATGGCAATGGATAGAAATGACGTTTTACACAAGAAAAGATGGAGGCGGTGGTGAAAATATCAAAATTTCATACATATGGATGATTTGCACAACCACTTCAAAATGTAGGGACGTTTTGTGCTAATTACCCAAGCTTAGAAGTAACTAAATTTACATGAAGTAAGTTTTTTTCTAAAAATATATTTAGATATATTATTTATTTTTCAAATCGTATAACTAAAAAATTGTCACTTATTTGAAAAGTAATGTATGAATTATTTTTAAAATAAATAACTTATTTTAAAATTTAATTACAAAACATTATTTGTTTTAATACCTACTTATTTAATTATAAGTGACTTGAAGCAAGAACTCAAAGTATGTTTCTTTTCTCTTTCTATTTTACTATGAAGCCATATGCACATGATATATAAAAGTGCATATAAAATATAAACAAACATATGTAAGATACAAGTAACAATGTAACATCAAGGTTTTGTTTCATTTTGCTTAAAAAAATTTTAAAAGTTGAAATTAATTAAAGTAAATAATTAATTTTAACTACATATATATTTCGTAAGACTTATAATTTTTATCAACTATTCAACTACATATTTCATCTACTTTTATCAAAATTTACAATAAATATGATTTTTAGCAAAATCAAATGGACACTAAACTTAATACATGATTGTGTGTGATTATAAGTACTTATAAGTATATGGATTTCATTATTTTTTGTGGTTCAAAATAAACAAATTGTAGATCTGACGTAATAATTATGACTCTTGGTTTATCTACTCTTTTTAAAAAACAGATTTTAAGCATGACCAAACAAGCAATTAACTAATTTGCTTGAAATTAATTCTTAAAGTCAAAATCCTAATTATAGTAATCCCTTTGACTTAGGGGCCCTGAAATTTTGACTTTACCCACTTTCCCTGTCATCTTCTTATTTGCCCTCCTGCCTTCCCTAATACCATATATTGATTTTTCATACTACATGTATAATACATATTTTGAGTCCTGGAGTTATGTTTTAAAAAGTCAAATGAAATGCGTATGCAATTGAATAGCAATTGTGTGAAAGCATAATGTCTTAAGTGTGAAGTCAAATTAAAACCTGAAACAAAACATTCCAAATCTTGAAACTTAGTTGAGTATAGATTATAATTTGGTTTATTTGACCAAAAAAATAGTTTATTTGACCAAAAGCAGTTTATTTGACCAAAATTTTCTTATATCTGACGTGACATTTTGACCAAAATAGTCGAATAAACCATAAACATGGGTTTATAATCTATACCAAACGGAGGCTAAATCTGTATCTTTCAACCTCACCAAAATTAATTAGTCATTTTTCTGGTAAAAATCATCACCAAATCAGCCGAATAAAAAGCAATACATACAAGGCCAAGTCAAATTCTCAAAAGGGCTTCACCGTCTTCTTAGAATAAATCCTTGTTATATAGAGAGAGAAGAAGTTTTGCACATTACCTATGTCTCACAACTTTCACCAACTTCTTCTTTTCACTTGAGAAAAAATACAAAAGGGCTAGCAGAATATGGAATGTACAAGGATTAGCTCAACAAAATCAATGAAGACTCTTTGTTTTGTGTTTCTTACCATAGCATCTGTAATGAGTTCACAGATGTGTTCTGTCCACTGTCGAAACATTCGTCTGGTGCCAGAAACCGAGTGTGGGGTTGCGGGTTGTGAGCAAGTCGGAGGAGCTACTGACTTATTGAACACAAGCAGTCACATTTCACTCAGAGGATTGGCATTCATTTTGGCTTCTGGACCAAGTAAAAGGGGTCCTGGCCATTAGACTATATATTCAAGATTCTTCAACTCTAGAATTTTGAGTGAAGATTTTTCGTTTTGCATAAAATAGAGCATGATACTTTTCTCTTTGTAAGACTAGGAGGTTACAAAGGTCACTACTGTATCTGTAACAGTTGAAGTTTTAAAAAAACAAATTGTATTTTCTTTCACTTGATTACAATCAGTAATGACTTGCTCTATTTATACACAGCAATTAATCTTTATACCAGATGATGACCAATAAGAATTTAACACCCAAGGATTAATCCCTAAAAACTAGGAAAAAAACATATTGTACAAAAAAATCTGTTAGATGATGTCGAAGAAATTAGCTGATCTTTCACCTTGCCATCTCAACACCCCCTCTCAAGCTGGAACTTACTATTGTTACACCAAGCTTGTCCTTAAGATATAGAAATCTGGATTGAGGAAGTGGTTTGGTCAATAAATCAGCATTTTGATCAACTCAAGGAACATAACAAATTTGCAATCTTTTCTCAAGCACGCTGTCCCTTAAGTGTATATAAAGTTCTATATGCTTTGTTCAAGCATGGTAAACTGGATTAGAGGCTAAGGCACTAGCATTTAAATTATTACACCATAATATAGGTACCATATCTACATGTAACTTTAATTCTTTAAGCAAAGACTCAATCCGTGTAATTTCTGATGTTACCTGAGCTAAGGCCCTATACTCTAATTGAGTACTAGATCTAGACACCACATTTTGCTTCTTAGACGACCAAGCCACCAAGGTATCTCATAAATATATTCAATAACTTGCATTCATCTATCATCTGGACAAGAGGCCAGTCAGCATCAGCAAAACCAACCACATTGAGTCTGTTACATTTTTAGATTAACATCCCTTGTGTAATTATTCCTTCAAGTATCAACTTTTAACTAACTCCAATGTACATCATTTGGTGTTTCTAGGTATTGGCTCATCTTGTTGTTGTGAGAAATTATATGATTGCAAGTGCACAATATTGCAAACAAGTAATAAAGTGGACCTATTGAGTCCGAATTATCGTTCCACGATGACTATCCTATTTAGATACTAGTTCAATTAATCTTAATCCTAATTTATTTAAAACTCGTTGAACTAACTTGATTTGAAAATTTAAACTATAACTATGAATTTTAGAAAAATTGTGAATGCAAAAGTTAAGAATTTATCAAATAATATGATTAAAGGATTTGGATTCACGAGTTCACCATAGTTGTCATCTTTAATTTCTCCTTTCAAGATTTATTCATATTGTTGTATTCGGTCGAATTCACGAATTTAACCTAATTTACCTCTCTCGAATTCAAATTAGTCCTATCTAATTAAGTCAACTTATGAAGTCAGAATGGTCCTTAATTAGATACATTAAATCTCTTAAGAATTCAATTCAAGACCAATAATAATAAAAATATATCTCTACCTTTTATCCAATTGTCGGATTTTATTTCGTGATCTAAATTAATAACTTACCTCACGGTTTGTTAAAATTCACAAATCAATGAAATAATGGCCAATTATTTCAAGCATTAAGAAAAGAAGTAAAATCAAAACATAATTAATTTATAAGCAAAAACTTAAGAGTTGAAATTAAAGAATCTAAACTAGGTTACACCGTTCATCCAAAATAAAGATTTACCTACTCATAATTCGATAGAAAGAAAAGATGAGAAGTTTGAAATACATAATCGGATCTTGAAAAAAGATGAGAAGTTGAATATCTTGCACCAAGAATTCGTTGTCTTCATGTCCCAATCTTTAAGATCTTGGTCGTTCTTCATCTTTTTCTCCTTTTGCTCTCTTTTCTCTTTTGATTCTTGTATACGGTATATGGTATATATTCTAAATCATTCCCTTATTTATATGTCCCATAACTCTAATATGGTGTCGAGATCTTGTCTCCTAAGAATTACCAAACTAGAATTTGATTAAAATGAGGAAACTAAAATTCTTGTCAAGAATTGTGCTTAAGTCCTTAATTATTTGCACGATAAGTCCTCCATCTTTTGGATGTTTGCAAGTTGGTCCCGATTCTCAAGTTTTTGTAAACTTTCAATCCTTTTTTGCCTAGTTTGCTTTATTTTTATCCAATTCCATCCGAACTTAGGTTTCAACCTAAAGAAATCAAATCAATACACAATTAAGTAGAAATTCACTTAAGAGTACTTTCAATCATCCACTTTTGATGGTCCAGATAAGTGTAAAAGGACACTTATCACTTGTTGATGATAGCAAATGTGATATCTGGTCTTGTATGTGCTAGGTGTTGAAGGCCTTCTATTGCACTTCTATACAATGTAGGATTAACCAATTTTTTACCTTCATATTTGGAAAGAGGTTTTTCCACTGACATAGGAGTAACACAATGCTTTAAGTTTTAAAATCCAAACCTTTTCAACAAGTCTGTGATGTACTTAGTTTGGGTGACACGAAGACACAGTCATACCATTCATACCTTTTAATCTCAATTCCCAAGAACTGGTGCAATTCTCCCATGTCCTTGAGAGCAAAACTTTGGTTTAACTTATGAATGAAGCATCGTAACATCTCATTATCACTGCCTCTTATCACAATATCATCTACATATATCAAAACAAAAATCACTTGTTTCGATTCACATAAAAAAAAACAATGAATTATCAGCTTTGGACTACATAAATTTCCAATCTACCAAGGTTTTCTTTAGTTTCTCATACCATGCTCTTGGTGCTGGTCTCAATTCATAGAGTACCTTTCAATTTTGCACACAAAATTGGGATTTGTTTGATCAATTAAACCCTATGGTTTTCTGTGATATACTTCTTCTTCCAACTTTCTATTTAGGAAAGCATTATTCACATCAACTTGTCTAATGCTCCAATTTTTTTGTCACTGCAAGAGTAAGGACTACTCTTAGTGTTGAAGACTTTATCACAGGGTTGAAAGTTTCATAAAAGTCTATTCATGCAATTTGAAAAAATCATTTTGCTACTAATCTTGCTTTGTACTTCTGTATCTTTCCTTGTGGATTATACTTAACTTTGAACACCTACTTACTTCCAATTACCTTTTGAGAAGCTGATTGAGGCACCAACTTCCAAGTCTTGTTCTTAATCAGTGAACTATACTCTTCATTTATTGCTTTTCTCCAATTCGCATTCAACAATGCCTCGGATACATAGATGGTTTAGCCACTCTTTGATCATCACCTAATTGATGTTCTCTTGCATCTTACATATAACTCTTAGGTTTAAAGATACCAGTCTTACCTCTCTGGTAACCATAAGATGTTCTATGATCATCTAATTAGAGTTTTCATTCTTTCGATGGAGCACTTCATTTATGTGTTCAACTTATTCTAGCCCTTGCTGATCTTGTGGTTATCATCACTTCTCAATACTTCAAGTTATGTTTCATCATTAAGACTGACAATTCATTTTCTCTACCATTGTTTCATTGTTACACTATGTATTTTGTTCTGCTGCTTGAGCTACATCAGGATGAATTGTACCAGTTGAGTTTGATCTTGTAGTATTATTGTTTGGTGAGGTATAAAAAGGAAGACACTAAGTGACAATATCTGAGTTTTGTGGACTTGAGTGTTTGTTTAAGAAGTTGGTCTCAAAAGAAAATTCAGATTCATTGAAGACAACATGCGTGTGTGTGTATATATATATATTTTTTAGTTAGACTCACACACTTGTAACATTTGTGTGAAAAGCTAAAACCAAGAAATACACATTTAATAGAGTGAAGGCTGAACTTAACCTTTTGATAGGCCTAAGACATGGAAAACAAGCATATCCAAAAGGTTTAAGTGTTCTGAAATCAAACTCCTCATTATGCAATAACTGATGTGGTGATTTCATCTTAAGAATAGGTGTAGGTAATTTGTTGATTAAATAAGCGGTTGTATGGAATGATTCCCACCAATAAAACAAGGGTATTTTAGCTTGTGCCAAGAGGGTTAAACATGTTTCAATCACATGTCTATGCTTTCTTTATACTCTCCCATTTTGAGCTGAGGTATAAGGACAAGACACTCTCATTTCTATACCAGATTCTTCTAGAAAACCAAAAATACTCTAAATTCACCACCTTAATCAGATTGTAGAGCTTTAATTTACCATTCAAATTTATTTTCTACCAATTTTTTTTAAAATTGGATAAACATGTTAACTACCTCTTACTTATGTTTCAATGGATAAATCCAGGTATACCTACTATAGTCATTAATGAACATAATGTAAAATTTGAAACCAGATGAAGGGTTTAGAGGTGCAGGACTTCAAACACCTGTATGGATTAATTCAAGATGACACAAAGCATGTGATTGAGATCCTTTAAAATGTATAGAATGGGATTTACCATATTGGCAAACATCACAAAACAGAGTAATATCCTTATCACCAACGAATTCATTATAGGACTTTAGGACTTGAGATATGACAGACAAAGCATGATGACCAAGTCTCATATGCCATAATTTTAAGCTAGACTCTACTGATTTTGTACTACTGGGAGGCTCAAATAGGACTTCTCAATTTGGTTTTGAATGTCAAACTGGTACAATTCCTCCTTAAGCTTCCTTTACAGCAGTATTTCCTTTGTTTGTTCGTCATTCACAAAACACGAATAAGAGTGAAATTCCATGAACACATTATTGTCAAAGGTTAATTGTGAAACACTAATTAAGTCTTTCTTGATTTCAAGCACAAGCAACAATTTATTGAGCATAAGTAATCTATCTTTCAAGGTATCGAAGTGTGTAGTGCCAATTGTTGTGTTGTATGCCCAAATAGTATTATTTTGCTGTGATGAAATGACAATTTTATATTGAATAAAACTTTGGTTTGTATTCATTTATTATTATTGCATTTGTTTAATATTGAGCTTTTGTATTCATTTATTATTATTGCATTTGTTTAATATTGAGCATGTAAATAAAGTGCCAATGATCACTTGTGATAATATAAGTTGGATGCTTACGTTGAGAAGCATAGTGTGACACAACTTATATTTTGATCATGAATAAACTTGTTCACAACTAATGTATAAGGGTTGGCGTCTTATACCATAAGGTTGTAGTGTTGACTATTTAATCATTCGAATTTGCAATTTGTCCTTATCGCAGAAATGGATTATGGTGACCCTAGTACACTTGGAGTGTATTGAACGGACCATGTGTCGAATTTAATTATATAGCATGACCATGCGAATAATTAAATTTTACTTGATCACCAGGCATTTTATCTAAATCCCTTGATAGGATTGTGTATATCTTTTTGTTAGTTTGATGATTCTTTGATTCACCAATGGGTGAGATCAATTTAGTTGATTAAATATCTCGGTGAGTTGAGAGCTTGAGAATGATTGAAGTAGAGAACACGAATTCGTGTCAAGAACTGTTGTCCTAAAAAATAGGTCGAGTGACAACTTAAGTATTTTCTGTTGAACGGTTATAAATCTGAGCTCAGTGTTTAGTGACGGCTAAACTTCGACATATGTGAACTAGTTCACAGGACCGTTGAAGAAAATATAACTTAAAGTTGGTGAGAATAATTAGAAGGGAAAAATGGTCATTTATGCTCACACCTAATTATCGGATCTCAGACAGGGATGAAATATATATGCGGTAGGTCAGAGAAAAGTATTACAACTTCTGTAATCTTATATATTTCGAGAGTGCAGTCTCTTGCCTTTAGTAGAAAAAGCAAATGAATAATAATTAGATCGAATGGTCTAGGGTCGACTAGACATGATTTAATTATTAGAGCTTGGAAAATATATATCCGAACATGTTTGTGGTAGCTCTATAAAGTCTTGGGCTTAATCATAGTTACTATGAAAGTTTTAATCATAGTTACTATGAAAGTTTTGGACTTGATTGTAATTATGATATAAGTTCAAGGATTACATATGTAATTAAATCAATCCTAAACTAATTGGAATTGGATGCAATCAGGACTCTTGTCGTTGTTTGCAATCAGAACGCTTGTTGTATTTATATCACATTGCTTGTGACATAAATGAATTCAAAAAATTTGAACAATTCCAACGATTAAGAAAAGAGAAGAAAGTAAAATTCTTAAGTCTTGTTTGACTTGAATTTTATCTTCTTGGTTTTCTAGATCTAACCAGTCCATAAATTAGTTTGTTGATTAAATTAAAAGGTGCCCACACGCTAGTGTAATCTATACTTGGAGAATACCATAGAAGGCTTGAACGTTGGGAGCACCAAGTCCGTGTGAAAAAAGCAAGCAAGTTCATGAATCAGATCAAGACTAATATCGTTTATGGATTCAGGTATAATACTAAATCATTAGTATTTAATTATAATAAACATGTGAACGCCTAGCAAAGATCCTGGTTTTATTAAATTAAAGAAAATTTTTATTTTCCTGGCTAATTCTCATGTTAGTTTCCAACACCAATATGTGAAATACTCAGCATATTACCACTTCCAACCACAAGCTTTTGCTTACCACCAAACTCATGGTCTTCAGTCAAGTTTTATTACCTTGCAGTGAAATGATTCCTTACACCTGAGTGTGCAAACCAAGTTGGATTTGCTATATTTTTGGGTGAAGATATGAAGGCAGTGAGACTTGAGTGACTATTTTGATGTTGTTGAAATTTTGATGTTGTTGATCTGGTCTGCTACTCATATATTTCTCATCATAACGGTTATAGCACCAAGCTGGTGAGTAATTGTTCATACCATAAATTTGATAAAGACCCCATTTGTTTGTAACTCATCTTCCTCATCTAGTTTTGTTTCTTCCACCTCTTAAACCATTACTTCTACCACCATAGTTTAACTTTGCTCATCTGTAATTGATAGATTTTGGCCTTTGAACAAAGTTAATTGAAGGTTGGCTTAGGTTGACAAATGTCACTCCACCCTTTACAACATTCAAACTGTTCAATTCTACTTTCATAGGTCACGAGTAGAGATTGTAGTTCGGCCATGAGATAAACTCCATGTTGTTTATCTGGAGTATGATTGAGGTATATTCTTCATCTAAGCCCGCTAGAACTTGTGTGACTAAATCAGAATGATTAATGGCCTTACCAACAATCTCAAGATTGTCTGCAAGTAGTTTGACAGGATTGAGGTATTGGTCAATGCTCATTGACCCTTTTCTTGTTTTCTGAAGTTCACCAATGTGAAAAGTTTCTTGAATCCTGATGCCAGCATTCCTAGCCTTGCGTCCTTGTGTGGAAATGGTTTAGAGTCTCGACTGCAATATGCGGGAGAACACAGTAGCTTTTTTGTTGGTATAAACTGCTCATTTCTAAATTCCAATCAGATGCATCGAGAAGATCGTCTCACCATTGCTTCAAATGGCGCTATCAGCAATAAAATATATCTATCATCAAAGCCATCTTTGTTTCATAATATTGGTGATCCCGATTTGGTCACATGAGTAGGGGGTTTGGGTTTGGGTTGGGGTGGGTTGGGTTGGGGTGGAGTGGAAGATCTTTTCCTTTTTTTGTTTTTATTTCTTTTCTTAATTGTTTTAAATAATAAAATTTGATAAGACTATTTTGCCCTTGTTAAATTGGTCAAATTTAGGTTACAAGTTTAACTTTTTTATTCACTAACGGACATTTAGACGAAATCCAGACTGGTATTTTCGATGCATATATACTAAGAGACGTAGGTGCCAGATTAGAAGGTTTGGAACTTGATGACACATTTTTTATTATTTTAAGTGAAAATCTGCAAAAGAATAAAAATAAAATAAAGGTTTAGAATTTATTTGTACTTTTAAAAAAGTTAGGGACCCCAACTACAAATTTTCATTAAGTTTTATTATTTTTTGTATTTTAATTTATTTAAACTAATGGCAAAATTGTCAAAAAAATTATTCGGGGACCATATGTGCAAACTAATGAAAGGGTAAGGACAATATCCGTGAATAAAATTGAATGAAGATGATATTGTTACAAAGCTGAAAGAATAGAGACTATGAATATAATTTACCCTTTCATTTTTTTATGTTAGTTGTGTATGAATATATAGGACAAAAGTCCTAATTTGCATATAAGAACAATCCAACAAGAAGAATTCTAATTTCCATCCAAGCCTAATTATCTTAGAATTGATTTAATTGTACATGTAATCTTTGAATTTAAATCATAATTATAATTAAGTCCAAAACTTTTATAGTAATTGTAATTAAGTCCAAAACTTTATAGAGCTACCACATGGACCTGATTGGATATATATTTTTCAAGTTCCAATAATTATATCATGTCTAGTCGACCTTAGACCGCCTAATCTAATTATTAGTCATTTGCTTTTTCCACTAAAGGCAAAAATTGTACCATCGGAATATATAACATTACAGAAGTGTAATTCTTTCCTCTAGCCTACTGTATATATTCATCCTCATCTAAGATTTGATAATTAGGTATGACCATAAATAATCATTCCGCCTCTAATTATTCTCGCTAACTTAAGTTACATTTTCTTCAACGGTCTTGTAAACTAATTTATAAATATTGAAGTTTAGCCGTCCCTAAATACTAAACTCAGATTTATAACCGTTCAACCGAAATATAAGTTGTGAACAATTTATTCATAATCAAAATATAAGTTGTGTCACACCTTACTTCTCAACACAAACACCCAACTTATATTGTCACAAGTGATCATTGACACTTTTAACATAAATAGTCATTTCATCACAATAATATTATATTATTTGGCACACAACCCAATAGGAAGAATAAAGGAATTGCACGATCATGGAAACAACATTGCATGGAACATCGAGTATGGGAAGTTTTCGATCGGAGCTCCGACACTTCTACGGCCTTGCTATTAAGCGTTCCAGCATCGGCGATGTTGAAACCTGCAAAAGATTTTCCTAAAACCGAAGAATCAAAATTAGTTTCTATACTTACAAAATGAAATAAATGAATTTTGAAAAGATGAACAAAGACCTGAAATTTCAAAAAGTAGATTGAATTTTGTGGGTTTAAGAATGAAAAAAAATACCAAGACTGTATAAAGCATCGAGATGTTCAGACGTCAAGTTCTGGTATTTCTCTAACAACTATGCCCTACTTTAAGTTTTTCATATTTGAGTTGAACATTAAAAGTTGAGCCCTCATATCATAGTGCGCATTCAAATTTTTTTTTTCCACAAGAGTTTTTCAGAACTAAATCAATAAACTCAAAACATAACAATAAAACGACAAACAAAATTTAATATCCAAAATATTTATATTATAATCAAATAATAAGGGTGAACACTTTTTAAATAATCACTTAAATGCTACTCTGAGGCAAAAATATACAATTTATCTAGAAAGTATAGAAAAATAATAATTCGATGATTCAAAAATTCAAGCTTTCAACCTAAGTCACCAACATTTGAACAACAACAACACCATATATCTCTATCCAACATCTACAATCAACTCAAATCCATGATAATCCAAGTGTAATCCAACAATTACATCAATAATAATAGTTAAGTCAATAATATTCCATGTTTCCGACAACATATAAAAATAATTATAATTATTAATTCAATTTTTTATTCCACTAAAAAATTCAACCCAATCCACCAAAATAATATTTTCAAAAAACTAGAAATAATCTTGCATCAAAATAATATTTTTAAAAAATTTGAAATAATCTTGAAATTTTCTATAGAATCAATTATATGGGATTGCCGTTGCTCCATCATTCAAGAATATATGGTTTGGAGTTTTGGGGTGAATTTTAATTAGGTGGGTTACGTGGGTAGAAGTCCCTAGCACAATAACTTAATGATATTGGAGTTTTTATTGTATCTTTTCTATAGATTCAATTTGCTTCAACCTCAAAGACTGGGATTTGGAGTTTTGGACGTGAGTTTTAATTGTGTATTTTTAATTGAGTAATTGGGTGAGTTTTTAATTGGCTATTTGGGTGGATTTTTTAAATTGAATGTGGACTTAGACTGCTTGAGTTAATGTTTTTAAATAAAGGGAAAAAAAACCAGAACATAATATTTTGGGCTAATTTTTTCTCTTTTTTTAATGGGCCCCCAAATATTTTGGGTTTGAGACAACTACGTCTTAGATCTTATATAAAGTCCGAGCCTGGGCTCAATCGTTGGCGAAAACGGAGAAATTTCTAGGAATTGATTATGCAATTGAACCATGATTATGGGGACCTTGCAAATGTAACTTTGAAAAATATGAATAGAGTTGACAAAATCGATATGGCCCGATGGGCCGTCCCGTATATGGCTCAACCTGGCTAGCCTGCCGGGTCAGTCGGGCTTGGATCGAACTAGCCCAAATTTTATTTATTTATTTTTTTGCTCCTTGAAACTATTCTTCTATGAATTTGAGTTGAAGTTTGGTACGAAACAGTTATATAACTATGTTGAATTATATGCATAGGCCTGTATATGATAGGGATGGCAAAAGGGTCCGGGCTACCCGTGGGCCATGCTTGTGAAAGCCCGACCCGTTATGGGTGATGGGCCCGGGTCAGGCAGAAGAAAAAAATAAGGGTCGAGCCGTGGATTGGTCATTGGATCATAAATTTTTATCATAAATTATTTTTTAACTTTTCAAACTCAAATAAAATAAAATAAAAAAATAATTCATGTGTGGCCCTCGGATCGGCCCGTGGCTGGCCTGTGTGGCCTACGAGCCACGGGTCGATCCGGGCTCCATTTTTTTTGACGGGCTTACGGGTCGAGCTCGGCCCATGGCAAGGGCCAAGCCGAGCCCGTCTTGGCATTGGGCCGGGCCCTTGCTATCGCTATTATATAAGTATATATAAATAACTATATTGAATTACATGCATGGGCCTATATATGAGTATATATAAATAACTATGTTGAATTAAATAATTTATATATGGGCATATTCAATTAAATAACTATGTTGAATTAAATAATTTATATATGAGCCTATTCAATTAAATAACTATGTTGAAATAAATTTCTATGTTGAACAAAACTGGGCCTATATATGAGTCTATATGCACGCAGTTACAAAATTAAAACTATGTTGAATTATCGGGGCACTTTATATAATTGAATATCTTCTTGTCAATACTCAACTTAATTTCTCATTAACAAGAGGAATAAAGATTTATATAAAAATTATTTTATAACAAATATTTTAAACATAAAAGATATAATGTTTATTTTTCTAGTAAAACAAATTAATTTAAAAATAAATAAATAAAATTATGGTTGAGTTGGCCCATTGGCTCGATGGGCTAGGCTGCTGGCCTCACAAAATTGGGCTGAGCCTACTCGGGCCAGTTTCAAGTGTTGCCCGGCTCTTGTGGGCCGGGCCAACCCGACCCTGTCCGTTTTCCATCTCTAAATATGAACGTGGGTGGATTTAGGGGGTGGGGTTGGACTATAGTCCGGTCCGATCTTGGGAAAAATTGTTTTTTTTTTTAGTGTAAAAAATTATTTTGAACAACATATTGGTCTTGAAGTGCAAAAAAAAAAAAAAAAAAATCAAAAATCACTATCAGTCTGGTTTCTAAACATTTCTAGTTCCACCCCTGCTTAAGTAATTAATTAGATAAATTTGAAATTTGTCTAGGTATCTATAGATAGGAGAAAATTGTTGCCTACAAAGATCAGTAATGGTTTTAATCTCTATGGTTTTCAACAATCGGGAGAAGAAATCTCTTTAATTTTCTTGTGGTGGTGACGGTGGTGGTGATGTGGTGTGGTAAATAGAAGGAGATGTTTACTATTTTTGATTTTTGTTTTTCTAAAAATTTTGTTTTGTTTTCTGAATTTTTTTAAATATTTTTAACTAAAAATATTAAAATGACAATTTGCTCTTTTAAAATTTTAAACGTTGATGAATGGAAAAATTGATGGAAATCATCCATTTGGATTAATGTAGTCTAATTTTTCTTTCAATATTGCAAAAATTATGTTTTTTTTTTTTTCAATGTATATTATTTTTTGACAATAAAATTTGGGAAATTTGCATCTAATTAGTTTGTCTTAATACGATTACAATATTTTTTTTTTTTTTGAAATTGCAACTTACACTCTGTTCTAATCCTGCTACAATGTACATAATTTTTGAATTTATAACTTACACTCTATATTAATTCTATTACATTGAATTAATTCTCATTATAACATATGTAATTTTTGCAAAGCTAAACACTACAAAAATTCACCACCTCCTCCACCTCTCTCCCCCACTATTCACATCAGCTGGGAATGTATTTCTCACTGATATGATAACTAAAGGAAGTACTTGAAGAATATCGAAAATTCTCAAAATTTTATTATCAATGAATGGCTACACAAGTAAAAGAAAATGAATAGAATAAGGATATGTTTGGCACAATCGTTGTGAGTAAAACTTTGAGTAGTAGAATTTTTGTTAAAAAACTGTTGCCTATTTGAATACAAATCCAAAACTACTATCAATATTAAATTAAGTATTTGGTTGCATAACTATAAAAATACTTTTGTATAAATTATATATTTATTTGATTAAAGAGTAATTAATTATTATACATATCATATTATTATTTTTAAAATAAATAATGTTTTTTATATCCTTTAATAACTATTAAAATTAATATATTAATTTAATTATAATAACACTATTATTTTATTATATTTGACTAAACAATAATTAATTATTGTATAACTCATATTATTTTTTAAAAATAAACTAAAACAACTATTAAAATTAATATATTAATTTAATTATAATAACACGATTATTTTAGTATATTTGACAAAACAGTAATTAATTATTTAAATTAAACATATTATGTGTAATTTGTATTATATTATTTAACAAGCCAATATATATATTTTACTTTATATAAATATTTGAAGTGACAATTTGATATAAGTAATTAATGTGGTAAATAAATTAATATTTTTTCTATGTATTAATGATAATTTTGTTAATTTTTAAGTTTCTTAAATATTAATTACAACTTCTTGTAAAATTTGGGTGTCTCCGAAACAGCTTTTTAAAATTATTTTTTTAGTCAAAAAGGCTTGTTGACTTTAACCAAACACATTATAAATATAATAAAAAACACTTTTTTTCTTTAAAAAGTGCTTTTGAATTTCTAAAAAGCCCTTCCAAACGGACTATAAGAATATTTCTTTCTTTTTTTCTTCTTTTGATTTTCCTTTCTCATTGCATTGTAATTAACTTTTTCACTGTCCAAAAGCTTTTCTTTTCCTCTTGTAATTGATGGTATAAAAATCCTTACACAAAATATGCTCATGAAATTTTCGCTATCACCAGTGGCGGAGCCAGACATTTTAAGTTAGGGAGTCACCTATAGGGCGGGTCGGAGGAGGGGGGGAAGCCCTCACGGGGGTTCGGAGGCGCGCCCCAATTTTTTTTTTTTTTTTTTTTTTCTAAAACCATAATTACTAAGCTCATTTTATAAGAATCTAATACTTTTTTATAAGTCATAATATTAAAAAAAACTTACAATAAGTCATTGCACAAAAATATTCAAGATCTAAAATTAGTCAAACTCTTTTTATTCACGTTGCCTTATATAAAATTATCCTCCAAAATAGTAAGATCCAGTTCACAGATTAAATTAACTATTACTCAAGCTCAAAAGAAAAAAGAAACAAATCAATTGAATACAATAAGTATTAACAAGCAAAGTGCATTTATTAATTTTGTATTATCATTTGAGGAATGTGTCAATTATTTGTAATTTTGTATTATTAATTTTATTGGGTCAATAGGTCCAATTGTCTTACATTAAATTTATATTAGGTGAATGGATTCATTGCCATCCATTAAATTGATATTAGGTCAAAATTAAATTGCAAATTAAAAAATAAACTCATCCATTAAATGCTTGACAATTGGGCCAAAATCACAAATAAACAAACACTTAATTTTGCTTTATACTATAAAAAAAAAAGATGGATTTTTTTTTTTTGGAGGTCACGTGACTTCTAAGGCCCACCACCGGGGCTCATGAGTGACCATAACCCCGCCTGAATTTCTTCATCGTCAAAGGCCCGAACAAATCATGAATCCCCTATCTGCGTCAATGGCTCCTTTAACAAATCACTTTATCCAACACAAATCATCTATAATCTTAAAAACATTCAGAAATTTTACATTCTTCAACAAGCGCCCTTCCATTAAACGCTTGATGAAGGATTCGAGAGTCGATCCATTGGAGTGCCCACTTGGTGTAATACTCCAAATATTTATGCGTGGTTTAAATGTAAAGTTACTTGAGGACCCAAATTGTAATTCTTGAAATTTTTGAGGGACCAAAGTGTAAATTTTGAAAATAAGATTTAATCAAAGGAATGATGGATCATTTAAGATTTATTAGTGACAATATGAGTCATTTGAGGAACTAGAATCAATTTGAGACTTAATGTAATATTTGAAAAGTTCAAGGACTAAACTGAAATTTAGAAAAATTTGTATGATTTCCAAACTTGAGGTATCATATAAGGATGATCTTAAGATACTTATATTTGATGTTAGAGGCAATTGTTGCAATTTTGACAAGTTTGAGGACCAATATGAAATCTTGCAAACTTCAAGATTAAAGTAAAATTATGGGAAAATATTACGATTTCATGATTTTTGAGCCAAATAATGTTTCTAGGGTTGAAATTATGTGTTAGAACATATTTGGTTCTATTTGAGTATTTTCGCGTACTATTTGAAATTTTAAACCTTGCACACGATAGTTTGGGTCAATTTAAATTTTTGTACATTAAGTTATCAATTTGTATATAGAAAAATTCAAAGATTTCAATAGTACCAATTTTGTGATTTTTAGATAACGGGAAGAAGGTAAAATGGTAAACCATTTTACCACTTTTGACGCAACTAGATTAGATTTTTTTTTTTTTGGAAAGTGTTAATCGAGGGATTGTTTAGCTGCCTATAGTCAGTTATTTCCTACAGAAATTAAGGGTTATATTATCATTATATAACCATTACATAAATATTTAACATCATATGAAAATGTTAAAATAATGAATTAAGTAAAATGGGGGTTACATGGCTTTTCATCCTCCATTTTAATGATCAAACTTAAGCCATTTTTCTTCCTATAATTCATCATATGGCCTGCCACCCCTTACAATTGCACCAAATTCATTTTCTTTTTTATTTACAAAGTTACAAATTATCTCGCTATAATTTTAGTTTAGGGAATTTTGGAAAAAGTAGAAGAAGAAAGTGATTTGTAACAAGAAATTTATGTTCTTCAAGTTCGAATATATTTTTGAGAAATCAACTGCTCATTTAATTTT
This sequence comes from Forsythia suspensa, assembly GCA_023638005.1. Taxonomy (NCBI): domain Eukaryota; kingdom Viridiplantae; phylum Streptophyta; class Magnoliopsida; order Lamiales; family Oleaceae; genus Forsythia; species Forsythia suspensa. The sequence continues at coordinate 20,414,919 of CM042670.1, read as the reverse complement.
CAAGTTCAACTAAATTATTTCAAAAAAGAAGTTCATTCTTCATATGTTCAATATTTTACAAGTCAAGTAAATCAAGAAAAAGTTTAATTATGATAAAGCACATCTACGAATTTTTAAAATTGATTTTATATTTTCAATCTTATTGCTGATGTGACAAAAGGACCTTAAATCTGAGATTGATTAGATGGGTCAAGATACTTAAATTTGAGATTGAGATGGATTTAAGGTTCTAAATTTGATGAATTCAAATGATTTTGTAGTACTAAATTTGAGATTGAGATTATGTTATTCACAAGAAGACTGATCGCTAATGCTTAACGATTTGTAAGTGTTCACATCAGATTATTTAGTTGCAAAGTATGAAATTATATTTGTGTCTTACGTGGTATTTTTATACTTACTCAACCTAAATCTAAATTTTCCAGGTACTTGCTTGTTGGAGATGATGTTCATCAAGGCGTTAGAGGATGATGACCATATTTTGTAAGACCAACAAGTTATATTTTAATTTAAACAAATAAGTTTCTATTTTAAAGACATGATTAGTTTTTACAACATGAATTTTACATGTTCTAACATGCTATCTTATCAATCAAAGTGTGTTTTATACCAGGTTCAATTTTGTGTTGCAACAGAATGTGTTTATTGTTGCAACATGTTATTGATATGAACTAGTTATGTGTAAAACTAAGTTTAATTATGTGTTACACAATTCTTACCTTTTGAAACAAGTTATGGTTTATAAAATTGATTAGTATGAATTGTAAAGTAATGTATTTTATCAAAATTTTATGTATGCTTATGTTTTATAAATGTGTTGAGAATAATATGTTTTTTTTATGATATATACAAATTTCATATTATGATTTGATATGCTATAATGATAATTTTATATTGCAAAACTATGGTAATCTGTAACTTTCTATTTAAGATGTTTTATAACTTATATCACAATGTGTGTGTGTGTATACATGTACACGTGTCATTTTTAATAGAGTATTCATATGGTTATTGAAATGCTAAATTTTGGTAAATCATTTTAAGTTTTTCTTGAATAAAAAATATTGAGATTCTAGTTAAATATTTATATAGCATGAATTATAATATTTGAAATTTCACGACATTTTAGAGGTTTAAAAGTAATTATTAAGATAAATTGCTAAGTTTGTCTAAGTTTTAAGAAATATGAGTTTTTCGCAACAATATTTTATGTCTAGGATTTTATTGGCAACCTTATGGCCCTCTAAATGTTAGTAAGTTAGTTAACCCTTAAGATTGAAATCTCTAGACATTACACTTGGCCTTCTATTGCACACAAGAAACAGTCTCAATTGGGTGGAAGAGCACATTCTTCTCCTTCGAGTCTTTGATATATAAACTATATTATAAGAGTGATATAGGAGGTTACTATTCATAAATTTAGTCCCTCCTTGATGAATACGGCGTTGTTCAGTTATTTTTCTCTCTTAAACAAAATGACGTTGTTTCTGTTGCCCTCCACCTCCAACTCCCGTCTTTTTCTCTCTTCCACCAGTGTCTCCTCGAGTTAATCTTTTGTCATTCACACGCACCTGCAGAAGCTTTCCAATCTGGAGTTCTGATACACCGGCGGTTTGTATCTTCTTCATATGCGAATCTGACGATTTTTTGCGAACATGAATGACCTTTGTTTTTGTTCATTTGTAGATTGTATCAATTTGAGCTGGACGCCTAATCCCTTGTTGTTGGTGTGGCCTCCTCCGTCTATTGATAGAAAATTTGATCTCATACACTGATTTTGGTGCTTTTCGGTGGACACGTAGTGCTCGAGGATTTTATTGGCCTCCGTCTTGTGGTTTGAGGCTGCCCCTGATGTTTATCTACACATTGTACCGGCTTCATCATGTTGGGGTACTATTTTATGTTAATAAATGCTTGACACTTATGATTAAAGTTCATGTACATGACAGTTATGGGTAGTTCGTTTGTTAACTTACAGATTTTGCCAATTTCTCATGGCAAAATCATGGGTAGTTCGTTTGTTAACTTATAGATTTTGCCAATTTCTCATGGGAGTTGATTCTCTGGTAGTTTTATCATCCCGTTCGAGTTTATTGGGTGGAAGTTTGCTCTCTTCTGGAGATTTTAGCGATTTTTGCTGGATGCCTAATCCCGGGGATTGAATCGTTTATTTCGTTTGGTGGCTGGAGGTTTAGCCTGTAGGTGTTTATGATTTTCATGCAGTATATGATTTACTTATATGGTCTATGTTGTTATTAAAGTTCAGTATTGAGCTTGGGTTAGATTAGAGTGAAATGTTGTGTCTCCTTTGTGACTATGTATGAAATAGATGATGTGTAGTTCAATTTATTTATGCTTATGTTTTCTGTATTTGGAAATGTGAATATTTAGTCATGTGTATGAAATTCAATCATTAACTTGTTTGTATATGGTAACATTACAAAGAATAAACACTTTTGGCCAAATAAATAAAATGTTGGTAGAACATTGTGTATCAAATTTCCTTTGTTTGTATGGTATTCAAAGGTTCTTAGGTCCTATTTGGTTGTAAAGAAGGGATGTGTGCTGATTAGGGCTCCTCCATTGCTTTAGGTTACATAGGAATGAAATGGAAATGAGATTTTAAGTGACTACCCCTGTGGATTGGATTATGAATGCAGCTTTTCATTTGTGTTGAGATAAAATACCTTCTTATATTGGTAGAACTTTGTGCTTGGTGAGAGCAATGATTGGATGAAATTCTGCACTTTAAAGTTGCATTGATCATTTCCTGTAATTTGATAGAATATTTTTTTTTACACCTAACCTTTGTGTTGCACGCAACATCTGACTAAAGATTGTATATGTTATGATTGTAAGGTGTTGAGGTCTACGTTTCATACTATCTATGTTGATAGCTATTGATCGAGGCAGAGTTGGCATGTAGTGAATGTAGTAACCATTTTCAGCCCGATGAGATGGTCTAAAATATATAGTATGTTATATTCAATATGTTTGTATTGTTAGAATTTAGTCTTGCAAAAGGAAAAATTGATATGGTCATTTCATTTTTATATTAGAGACTTTATATCCGTGCATAAGGATCGTCATTTCATTAGATTCTCGTGGAATTATGTAAAGGATTAGCATTGATTTTTTTTAATAGTGTATATTTTTATAGATAGGAGAGAACACTAGATGTGTGTTAGCTTGAGCTAATGTTTCTTCCATTGTGTATTTATAGGGAAATACATGATGCCGATGAACGAGGACGGTTGTCATGTACTTGACTTAAGAAAAAAATAACTATAGAATAAATGTCGTCGTAAGCTATATGATGAATCTTGACGGGAACAAATTGTTCAATCACCACATAGTGATTCAAGTAGTCATTTGTCGGTGGATGAAAAAAAGATCTCGTGGAATAGCCAATGCAGGGAATTAAATGCAAGAAAGAAGGAACTATGTGAATAGAAATTGGTACTTCGGGGAGAAAACATACCAATACGAAAGAGGAAGTCTAGACGCCTCGCAGGGTTGGCAAGTATGTGTTTTGACCCTATCAATATCGTGATGTGTGTTAAAAATCGAGTGAGATGGAGAATAATGTTGATTAATCTTCTTGTTTGTGTTTTAGATTATTACATACTCTCCAAGTTAGCAAGTCACACGAATGATCTTATCTGTTGTCAGTGATTGTATTATTATCTTTTGACAAATTTTCTTTTCTTCCCTCGTTATTTTTTTTTTTTTACTTTGTCATACGAATGTGTCAGCTTATGATAGTATGGTGGCGGTCCATAATGGAGAAGGATCTATGGATACAGGGAATAGATGTTTTGGATCAGTCACTTCAGGATGCATATGACATTATTAAAAGTGGAGGTAGAGGTGGCAAAATGGGCCGACCCAGTGGGCTAGCCCAGATAACCCGGACCATGGGCTAGCCCATTAAAAAGTTGATAAAAGTAAAAATTGGACCAATTTGGCCTGGTACAACTAACCCACCGGGCCAATCGGGTTGAAGCTGGGCTGGCCCAATAAAAAATTTTGGCCTATCAATTCATCCACCCCACCCCACCCCACCCCACCCCTCCGATGAATCTCGCAACAAATAGGAGGGATTTCTCCCCATTGTTTCCGCCCATGGTGGCCAGAAACAAGGGGGGAGAAATCTCCCCCATGGCGGCGAAACCAGGAGAAACCGGACCATCCGGTTTCGTGACCAACCAGAGGAGGTGTGACCAGAGGAGCTATTTGGTCGCGTTCTCGAATTCAAGGGGGGGGGTGGAGGAAGATGGAGGAGTTGTTCTGGTTTTTTTTAATAAATATTTGTTTTTTAAAAATAGATTAAAAATTGAAATTGGGCTAGCCCACTAGCCCTGTGGCCCAATTCGGGCTGGGTTGGCCCATCAAATACTGGCTCATGTAAAATTAGGCCGGGACTAGCCCAGCCCAATATTTTGTGTAGCCCATCAAATTTCGGTTGGGCTGGCCCGTCTGGCCCATTTGCCAGCTCTAAGTGTAGGTATGCATAATAATTTAATTTTCCAAACTTTAATGGTTGCACATGTTGTTCGATTTGGTCTTCGAGTTCCTTTTGCCTACATGTTTTTTATTTTTTTAACCACTACGTATAGGTTTTTAACTATACAAAACAAGTGATTACCTCTCTATACATTTCAAAAGTAGTATTACCATTTATTACTTTGTTGTTGGAAATTTATTGTTATTAGTATATGGTATTACGTGTGATGTTTCTAATATATGGAAACAATTTTTTATTTTTTATTTTTTAAAATATATGCATTAAGTGCCCCCTGTGCTGCTGACGACGAGTTCACTGTAGAAAATGAACAATCAACTACCTCTGGAGTTGTAATCTGTGCTCTAGAATGTAAGGTAGTTCTTCCAGCTTTATAGATATACATAGTGTTTGGAAAACCTCCATAGAAAATCACTTGTCGAGCAATGTTTCGATCCTAGAGAACATTCATAGTACATCGTTTATATTAAGATTAACAATGGTTTGCACTTATTATGGGTGCGGGGCTAAACAATTCTAGAAAGAGAGTAAAGGAATTTGTTGTTTATATGGAAAAACTAAACTCCATGGTGTTGATGTTCTTGAGGAGTTACATTTACGTCAACGTTAAAAGAATCTAAGGAATTTAAAACATATGTTAGAACGTAAAATAGTAATTTATTGTTCACATCGTTTGGCGTGAAGTATGATCATAGTTTATGTAAAAGAAATAAGGGTATTTATACTTTTAGGGTGCAAGAACAAATTTCTCATTATATCAAAAAAATCTTATCGTTGGATAGCCTGCCTTCTTATTTGCAACTGTATTTTTATGATACTAGCAATCGGCTAAATATTTTAGATAGACTATCTGGGGATATTTTTTTTAAAAATTGATTAATATTTTAAATGACAATCCTTACTTGTGGTTTTTTAGGAGTCTCAACAATGTTCCTAATTTAGAAACACATATGTTGAGAATAAGATCAATCCATGGGCATGATCAACGAGTATATAATGCTCCATCAGCATCACAAGTAGCAGTGATTTGGGTCGAAGAAGATCCTTCTTCAAATATTAGAATGCGAGATATATTAGTTCATTGTCATTCAGGTGGCACACATAAAGTACACTATTATTTTGGGTGTTAAGATTCTCTTCAGTACCCATTGTTATTTCCTCGTGGCAAAACAGGTTGGCACGGAGGCATTGAACGGTTAATTGGTCAACAAATTGAAAATAATATTGGTGATGATAGTTCATTTAATATCAACTAGATCTGTTCTGTTGAACAACTAACTTAAATGAAAACAATGGGTCAGTGATGTCTTTAATTTGTGCATATTTTTTTTTATTATATGTTCTCTTTCTAATTTGTCTACTACTATGTTCTTTTTAGTTATTAAGAAGAACAAAAGACTGCAGGTTTCTTGTTAGGAATATTATTGTTAGAAATTACAAGTAAGATATTCCAGTAAATCAATTTTGTTACACGTGGGTCATCTTTTACAGTAGTATGTAGTTAACATGTATGTTAAAGTAGAGACTTCTAGATTGGATTATTTTAGAAATAATCAAACTGAAATACATGCAGAGCTTTATCTGGAAATTATTGATAATATACATGTAGGTGTAAGTAAGGGTGATCAAATTGGTTGACAAATTGTTTTGCTTTCTTCTTTCAATGTTGGTCCAAGGGATATGCAGAAAAGATATATAGATGCGATAGCGTTAATTGGTAAACATGATATATTTTTTACTGTACTTGCAATCCAAATTGGCCTTAAATTAAGGAAGAGTTAAGATATAATGATGAGACGCAAAATCCACCTGACTTGCTTGCTCATATTTTTAGAGCAAAATTGGAAGAACTGAAAAAAGATTTTTTTTAATAAAAAAAAAAAAAATATTTGGGCATATTGCTGCATACATATATGTGATAGAATTTCAAAAGAGTGGAATTCCACATGCTCATTTTTATTAATATGATGTCGTGATAGAAAGTTAGTTTCTATTATTTAATTGATAAATTTGTGTGTGCTAAGATTTCTGATAAAGATAAATATCCTCATTTACATTTAGTAGTTTTAAGACATATGATGCATGGTCCGTGCGGCACCCTAAATGATAATAATGTTTGTTACCAAATGGTATGAAACACACCTACATATGGACTTTATATGGAAACAATTATACCTAAAAGATAAGATTTCAATTGTTAGATAGTTGAGAGTCCATATAATCCAAATCACATGCCACATTAATGTAGAAATTTGTTCAACTCTAAAGGTTGTGAAATACTTATATAAATATGAAAGGACATGATCGAATAAGGTTGATACCGATAAAGATGGAAGTTATTGATGAAATTAAGAAATTCCAATTAGCTAGATGGATTTTCATCGGAGGTCGTTTCAGAGAATTTTTGGATTCACTTTGTTCGAAATTCGTCCATTGGTTATTTCACTACAATTGCATTTTCCAAATAGTCAATTAGTCACATATCAAAAATTTGACAATCTAGAAAAAGTTATTGGTGGAAATAGTGCACAAAAAACCATGTTAATTGAATACTTTAGTATAAATATTACTGATGAAATTGTGAAGAGACTTTTGTACATAGAGTTTCCTCAGTATTTTGTTTGGGATGGTAAGGAAAAACATTGGACTCATAGAAAAAAAGGTGATGATATTGGAAGGATTGTGGCAGTCAATCCATCAAAAGGTGAAAGATATTATTTGAGTGTCCTGTTAAATCACATTAGAGTATCGACTTCTTTTGAAAGTCTAAAGGTTGTCAATGGAGTTTAGTTACTTCATTTCGTGAGGCTGCACTTTCACACGATTTATTAAGTGAAAATAATAGTTGTGAACTTTGTTTGCAAGAAGCCTCAACATATCAAATGCTTAGCTCGTTGAGATATTTATTTGCTACTATTTTGGCATACTATGCTCTCAGTGATCCAGTAAATTTAAGGAATAAATTTAAGTGTTATCTTTATGAAGATTATATACAATTTGATAAATCTTCTCAAGAAGCAGAGTTGAAGGCACTACGGTGTATTAGTTTGTTGTTAGAACCAATTGGGAAAGATATTAATGACAATAAGTTAGTGCCTTATGATGTAAATTTAAGAGAAGATGAGAGGTTGGCTCATATAATAAGTGATAAATTACAAATTCCAAATTTTGAAACTGATTTAGCTTTTACATGTAGACTTAATGTAGAACAACAATTTTCTTACGACGCAATACTAGAGAAAATTTTTAGTAGTATGAACGGCATGTTTTTTCAATGGTCTAGGTGGGACAGGAAAAACCTATCTATATTGAGCTTTACTTGTAGCCTTGAGATCCAAAAATATTATTGGTTTGGCCACGGCATCTTCTGGAGTTACTGCTACGTTATTACCAGGTGGTCGAACGGCTCATTTGATGTTTAAATTCCTCTAAATGTGGGTTACGATGTTGCGTATTCCATAAGTAAACAATCTGCTCTAGCTGATTTGTTTAGAATTTCGAAATTAATCATATGGGATAAAGCTTTGTGTGGTTGAAGTATTAGATAAAATGTTACAAGATATTAATGATTGTTGTTTGCCATTTGGTGGTAAAATTGTGATTCTAGGAGGGGATTTTCGTCAGGTCTTACCAGTTGTTCAAAAAGGAAACAAGAAGATATAATGAATGCAAGTTTGCATTGTTCCTATCTATGGCCTCATTTCACCAAAATACAATTGACTCAAAATAGGAGAGTGAGACTAGATGCTTTCTTTTAAGAATTATTGTTATGGATTGGTAATGGAACTGAGGAAAAATACAATTGTGATATGATCAAACTATTGCCAGAGCTAACAATATCTTTTGAAAATGAAATATTATCACTAAAAAGTTAATCAATATTGTATTTCTTGACTTAGATCATTACGTGAACAATTTAGAATTCATGATTAATCGTGTTATTTTAACTCTGAAAAATGAATGTGCCAATCAGATAGAAAATATATTGTTGGAACAATTTCCAGGCAATGCTTTTACTTATTATAGTTTTGATGTAGCAATAGATGACACTGAATATACTCTGTAGGAATATTTCATGAATAGTTTAACTCCAAATGGAATTCCACTACATGAACTTAAATTGAAACAAGATTGTCCTGTTATTTTACTTCAAACATTAACCCTTCTAAAGGGCTCTGTAATGGAACTAGATTAATATGACGATCATTTGAAGAAATGTAATTGATGCTAAAATTGCCATCGGAGAGTATTGTGGAAAGAGAGTTTTTCTACCTAGAATTTCTTTCATTCCACTTTCGGGTGATCAAAATCCATTGCCTTTCAAAAGGATGCAATTTTCTATTCGTCCATGTTTTGCTATGACAATAAATAAGTCTAAGGACAGACATTAAACTTCGTTGGATTATATCTTGTAGGGCAGTGTTTTTTCATGGATAGTTATATGGTGCCTTGTTAAGAGCATAAATGAGTAAATCTATCAATGTTTTGATTAAACCTACTGTAAAAGGTAAATCTCATGACATGTGCACAAAAAATGTTGTTTACAGTGAACTCCTCGCATTGAATAACTCATTTTAAATGTACATATCGCCACATTTATGTTCGTGCATTGCTTATTTCCTTAACTTCATTTTAGTTAATTTGAGGTTGGTGTTCAACATAGATATTGTATTATGTTGATATTGGTTTGTCTATGACTAAGTGTATGTTTGGTAGTGCTAAAATTATTTTTTAATTGCTTATATTATAAGTTGTGGGTGAATGTGGATAAAAAAGTGGGTTGTAAGTTATAGGTCCTATAAAATATCGACAAAAAGTATGTTTGATCAATTTGATGAGCTGAAATTATAATTTAAGCACTACCAAACATGTGCTAAGACTTCAACTAATTATAGATTGTTCAACAAGAAATGCTGTTGTATTGAACATACATTTCTTCAAACCAAGACAAGAGACTAAAATGCTATGCACTGAGAAATGGAAAAATACAATCGCACGTGCCAAATTGGTATCGTACGGCTTCATAGAAGACATATGACTTTCAAAGAGTTCAAGGACTTAGTTCCACAATAAAGGTATTTATATTGCATATTGAATGCCAGTTTAATGCCTGAATTTTATGAAATTGATGATGCATTTATATATAAAAAATACATGTAGGCCATAAGAGTTTAAAAAAGGGATGCATTGTTTGTTGATTTCTTTGTTTTATCCTTTTCATATAGAAAAGGTTGATATTTTATGACCTCCATATTTATTGTCTTCAAATTCGTCGTTTGTTATCTGATTTATCTAGCTTTAGCTCAATTTAAGGAATTCAATATTTTGTTTTGCCACACCACTACAATAAATTTGTCGTTCTTATGTTTTTTTTTTGGGTAAATAGCACTATAGGTCCCCAAACCTTTGAATCTTATGAAGATGAGGTCCCAAACCTTTGATGTCTATCAACCAAGATCCCAAACCTTTTAAACTTTTGTGCCTTAGGTCATTTTGTGACAGAAAATGCAATTTGACCGTTAAATGGTCATTTTTTAATTGAAATAACAGTTTTACCCTTACTTCATTTTAGTGTAAATAGCAATATGAGTCCTTAACCTTTAAACTTTGTGACAATGAGGTCCTGAAATTTAATTTCTAGAACCCGAGATTTCAATCCTTTTAAACGTCTGTGCCTGAGTCTTTTTGTGATGAAAAATATCATTTGACCATTAAAAGGTCAAAATTTGAGTAAAATGATTAATGCACTCATATTTAATTTTTAATTAAATAAAAATAAAAATAAAATGAAGAAACACAAGTAAAAACAAAAACAAAAACAAATAATCATCTTACTCAATTCCAAACAACCCACACAACCCCAGCAGAAGCGGTATATCGTGATAATTGGTTTGTATTTCCAAATTACTGATGAAATTATTGGTTGGAATTGATGGGGGTGATGATTTCATTTTTATTTTCTTTTTAACAGTCAAATTGATATTTTAAGTTACAAAAAGACCTCTAGGCGCAGACGTTTGAATAGTTTGGGATCCCATGTACTAAAAATCTAAGATTTGGGAGCTCATTGTCACAAAGTTTAAAGGTGAAGGACCCTCAGTGCTATTTTTCCTAAATTAATTAAAAGGTAGAACTGTTATTTCAATAAAAAAAATTAATCATTTAACGATCAATTGACGTTTTTCGTTACAAAAGGACCTAGACGTAGACATTTGAAAGGTTTGGGATCCCAGTGCTAGAAATCAATAGTTCGGGACCCCATTGTCACAAGATTAAAATGTTTGGGACCTCTAGTGTTATTTACCCTTTTTCTTTCTCAATATGTTATACCAATTTCTTTTTTTAGAAAAACACCTCTTATTAATTTCAACTACAAATCTATACCACTATATCTTTTTGTGCTTTATTGTATAGTTAATTTTTCAATTACTTAGTTGTTAAATTTTATTTTCCATCTAATTTGAGAGAATGGTCGTTCTTCTGTATGAAATTGTTGTTTAATCATATGCATATGCTATTGTGCATTACAGAATTTTTGAAATTATGAAAATAATTGGACATAGAGTGATCAACAACAGTTGTGACTTCGGATTGTGAAATATGAATATGGTGGATCTCAGTCTTTCGGCACAATCTCCACTATGTAAGCATTCAAACAATTGTGAAAAGATTTTGAGCAATTAGCACTGTATTTCCATATTTTCAAGTTCCAAATGGGTATGACCAAGGCTTTGAATCAATGAATACAATGAAGCTGAGGTGAAAAAGAAGCATGGGTCAACTAATCGCTATTATCGTCCTAACAACATAAGATCTAAAGCTCTGCATTCCATTGGAATTATATGTGGTATATGTTGGAACCACAAGCAGCGATATCGTCTAATCATACGCCGATTACATTTGAAAATATACCTAGTAAATAGCTTTCTTTCTTTCTGTTGGAGCTTCATAGGTGTTGCCCCGTTCTCCAATCAGATGTTTGGATTTAAGAAATTATTTTTGTGTATAAGTATGTTTATAGTTTTATCTTGTTTAAATAAATAGCACGTCTCTTAATTTCTACACATGATTTAAATATATAAGGGCAAATACATCTGATGGGGTTGATGTCTGTAAATTTGGAAGTGTAGATGTTAACTTTACTTTCAAGTATATAGTTCGACTGCACCATACATATGGTGGTGCCTAAACTTAATCACATTGTGAACACGTGGGATAAAGTGTTCGCCACTTGTATAGTACTAGCTTCAATCTATTGTGCTGATTTTAAGTGTAACAAAGTACTAGCTAGAGATTTAGTTTTCCTTATTTTGTGGGCTAAAGACATACTACCATGTACTGTGTCACCTAAACTCACATTTGGCTACTGTTTGGCCTTAGTGTTGTGTGATGGGTAAAGTCTATCAGAAGCCTACATCTTAGTCTATGTAAAGAAATTAAATAGAGAACTCATCACCCATGTCTCTACATGTATACATTATATATCTACCTCTTGCCTCTGATTGTGTATATAGTAAACAAAAAAAATGCATTGTATACCAATTGCTAACAATATGATTGTTTGTATAGTACACACGAACTTGTATGGCCTCTATATATATTTCATTTGAGTGTTGGCTCTTGGAAAATATAGCACTTATTTCATTCATCCACACTTTAGTCATACAACTATCCACTGCTTTGAGTTCAAAGAGATCCACTTCACAATAATTTTCAAGGTATGTTCATATCTCCTCTGTTTTTATTTCTTTAATATTAGAAAGAAAAAGACTATCTATGTATTTCAATCATGTTAGTTTGCATTCAAACTCTTTGTTCTCTTAACTCTCTCTCTCTCTCTCTCTCTCTCTCTCTATATATATATATATATATATATATATATATATATATATATATATTCTCCTAATATATCAGTCCATGTATTCTCCTAAATTTGTTTTGTTCCTTTAAAATATTTTTCCCTTGCATTCAACTATTAAATTTAGGCATTTTTCGAATTTCATACATATAGTTACCAGTGGTTAATGTTATTGTTTTCTATCGATCAATGACTTGCAGGAACACAATGTCTACTCAAGCCAAGCTTATTCTAGAAATTAGTCTTTGCCAGAGCTCTTGGACAACAAAGGTAGTGGATGAGAAAAATATTGCAAGAATGACACAACGCAGTCCAGTTAAATATCAAACCATGGTTCTTGTTTATCCACATATATGATACATTTTTTAAGATAACAATGGTAAACAAATAGTTTACGTTGTCTATTCCTTGTTACCTGTAACAATAAACTTCACTTCTAGTTGAACATTAGTACACAAAATTTATAGGCTCGTGTATTTCTTCACACCCGTAATTGGGAAGCATGAAGACGAAAAATTAAACATGAAAATGGAGTATAGATACATTGTAAGATAAGCAATAGAGATGATGTCTGAATGCCAAAAAAAATGATATAAATGTTAGTTATTAAATTTTTTGTTGAATTTATATCTCTAATAAACTATGTTGTTACTCTATATAGGAAAACACAGTCCATGCTACAATAAACAATAGTGACATTACGGCGTTCCAAAACACGCTCATTTTGTCCAATGTATATCTGATATCTAATGCAACGATGAGATACACAGACCCAAAACGTAGAGCAACTGTGGGACCAATTCAATGGACAATAAACATAGAACTAGAATAGAAGAAATAAATGAGAACCATGGCACTTTGATCTTTTCAACATACGACTTGGTGACCTTTGATGGTCTTCAGGAACATATGGACAACAAAAATGAGATTGTTATTCCCTTGTAAAATTAAAAAATTCTACATTGATTTTAGTCTATTGTCTCTGTCATTTGTTGCTAGTTAATCTTTTCTCACCATAGTGCAATTTTTTTTAATTTCATCTCTTAGTTCTTCTAGGACTTGCACTGGGAGTTGTGCCCAAAAAGGTTGTCCAGACTAAAAATGGAACAGAATCTCACTTCCAAGAAGTGGTACTCATAAACAACTGGTTTGCTCATGTTATTTCTATGTGGTCATTATTTAATATTGTCTATATCCCAGAGCCTATTAATCTTACATGTATTTACTTGTTGGTAGATTCAAAATTGTGATGCTAAAAATGTGAGACAAATTTGTGGTGGGTGATTGTAAGAAAATAATCAAAATAATCAATGAAATGCCAATCATTCTTGGAAAAAATTTAAGAGTTTTGTCCTTCAATGGTAACGTCTTTGGTCCCAATTGAATACCATAAACCATGCACTATCCAATGTATTGTAATAACACATCAAAACATTTGTAATGGCAATTGTTGCTGGGATGGCCATCAACAAAGAGTAATAGCTTTGTCCCCATTAATCTTCATTCAAAGGAATTCATCACTTGAGAATATGGTAGGCATTCCACATTTTACTTTCCATCAATGTGTGTTTATGTTCTTATCAATCCATTCATTAAAACTTTAATATAATCTTCAATAATAGTGAACTCTTTTTCTATTTGTTAATGTTCATTTTTTATCAGATGACATTGTACTAGGGTTGCAGATAAATAAAACGATTAGATGAGATAATGTCTCAAAAAGTTATCTTGAATAATCAATGTTCGTGAAGGTGTGTCCTTCCGCGAAGCACAAGATATGTAGGATAAAAGACATTCTAGTGTTGTTATCTGAGGTATTATATTAGAAAAGAGATTTTCCAAATCTCCTCTTCAATATCCATATTTATAGACTAACTAAAGTCAATATAACTATTGCATAAGAATCAACATTTTTTTTTTTGGCTCATGGGTAGTTTTGAAAATTGAAATTTTGCAGCAGTCGTTTTGGTACATGTGCTGCAGCATCTATAAAAAATCATCCCATGTCGACTATGACAAAGTGTATCAATGCTTGTATTGGAAATGCGACAGTGCAAGAGGAACACCACGGTACAACTAACCAGTGATTGATGCTTCATTACTTCTAACAGCAGATCGCTTTGATATTCTGTGCATTTCATCATTATTATGAACTATGAAACTATAATGATATTATATAACCACAATAGAGATTAAAGATTGCATGGGATGTATTGATGCAACTATAATGGGAGAAATGGCAAAAGCTTTCTAGAAATCTACGACAATGACACTCATGAATCTTACGACTCCAGTAAACAAAATAGCATTTTTCTTATGAATAATGTCGTATGTTGTATTACAGTATTGCTAACTACGTTTGCAATCTTGTACCATAAGGACAATCAAGCTGTTTTACAGGCCATCCACACTTCAATTGACTACGAATGAAAAAAAAAACTTCTCCCATCGCATCATTAACCAGTGTAGGATTCAAGATCGTGTCCAAGATTCGAGAGCCAAATCGACCTCAAAGGAATTATAAAAAAAGTTCTTTCGTATGCTTATAATTATTATTGTTACTTTTTTATTTTGATATTTTTTGCAATTCCATGGATTATACCTATTTACACAAATACCCCAACGATTTCCTCTCGTTAATACATAGAGTCCCATAAGCATATCTTGACAAATTTTATATGTTAGAGCAACCGAAAAGTTTGCAGATGGCACCATAGTGAAGTATGATATTGTCTACATGTTTGACCTAGTGACTAAGCTTGATGAACCCCTTGATTATCTACCTAACATCACTACCTCTACTCCTTCTGCTTCACACACTCCAACCATTGCTTCCACACCTCCTTCCACCACCAAAATCAACCATAAAACCGCTAACGAACTACCAACGTCAATCCCAACACAAACGGTGTCCAATTGGATCTTTTCCACCGAGGTCCCACTGAAATGTTTAGATCTAAAATACCAATTGGACCTTCTTCACCAATGACCAAATTTAGATCTATTTTTTTTGTATGGCGGTCTTGACGGTGGTGACAGCGGCAGTGATGATAGCAGTGCAACATATCACAGTTTGTTACATGGGTTACTTATTGTAATAAAAAAGTATAATTTTGTTACAAAATAATCTTGTATAAAAAAACAGTATTTTGGTAAATAAAAAAAAAAAACTATTAGAAAGTATTTTCAATATTAGTTTATTTACAAAAATTTCTCACATGACTACATGTATTGGGTCATCCATCATAGGAACTTGTTCTTTGGACTTCCAAAATTTCAACTTTTTATTGGTCTTCAAATATTTGAAAACCAACACGGTGGACTCACCTTCTTCGTTTCCATGTTACCAGAAGCATTCGATTCAAACAATGTACATCAATACAAACACTAAGCTTGTTTGTATTGTTAGGGCAATAATTTGTCATCAATCTCCAAAATCAAATCAGCCGCACCAAATCACCAAATTCCAGGACACGAACACCAAATATGCAGCCAATCAAAAAATGTATGAACTCTCCAAAAAATGCATATTTTCTTCACCTATTTCGCCTCTTCTGTACTCGATTAACTTTCAATAGAGCAAACACACATACTTTATCATACACCCATACTCACCCCCTATTATTTGTAAGGCTAATTCATATTTTTAGTTTGGTTGTATGCACATGTAGAGTACATTACCATGCTTTTTTTTTTCTTATGTCATGTCATTACTATTCCTACATTTGTCCAATATTATATAGCAATAGTACGGTAATTTTTATTATTATAAGTAAAATGTCTTATGTATATATCTATATAAATATAGATATATATTAGGTACCCGGGTATCAATTCAGTGGGTACATTTGTTTGATACTTAGTCTCAACCTACACCTTCTTTTTTTTTTTTTTAACCTGGCATTAGATATTCAATACTCACATACCTCTTTTGTCCACTTTTACTACTGCATGCCTTCTTTTGTTCTTATAGTCAACAAATTGTATTCTCTCCAGACCACACTACATCATGACTAACAAAATAGTAATTTCTTATTAAATATCAACCACTATTTCATGTTGTAGATCAGTTGTGCTATAAGATTTCATTACCAATAAATGTATGCTAATAACATCATTATGGAATATCTAAAATGTCATACAAAACCACTAATCTAAGGTTGTGCTTTTTAGCTTACATTTCAACTTCAGCTGTATTTTGTAAAATCCTTATAATGAGTATTGATTAAAGGTAAACACATCGACTAATGAACAAGTACATGACAAACTTCATCTACACAGAGGTGTTGGCATTGTTATAATGCAGACTTCATTTACCACATACTATTTTTTATCAACTCAAATCTTGTTCAAAGTTGAAGTAGATTTCCTAATAAGAGGCTACCCATGGAAGCCTATGTATATGCTTCATCTATGTTTACATCTATTGATCTCTTCTTACAAACATAGATAATAATAATCATGGTGCTAATAAATTTTTTTTTAATTTTAATGTAAAAGAATGCTTGATTTTTGTTAACATGATGACCTCATACAATTAGTAAACCATCTGCTTTCAAATAATGTCATGCAGCTATTGTGATGGCTGATGGATATAAGTTCATATTAGATATTGGTATTCGAAAAGGATAGTGGACATCCAAAGTGGTGGTTGCACGAAAATGTGTTCCAAAAAACATCGTAAGACAAAAGACTAAAATACCATAATTTAATCCTCATTGATCTACAAGTCGATAAAACTTTCAATCTTTGGCTTGCTTTACATGCATGTTTTATATAATGTTTATTATATTGTAGCTTCTATTTTAGTAGTGCATATCTTAAAAAATGTACGCACTTATATCATTCAAGTATATTCATCAAACATTTTTGTTTCATATCCAAGTTATCTTTGTAAAATCAGAGGACTCAAGTACAATGCAAAATCTATAATAGTGACATTGCTGCATTCCAAAATACCTTGACGTCGTCGAAGATGCATCTTCATATCAAATGCAACCTTGAAATTAACTGAACAAAAATACAGAGATTTTGTAGGACCCACCCAATGGACAATAAATGGAAGGACAAAGGTAGATATTGATGGATGGATTTACTATTTTCAACTTATCACCATGTGTCTTTCAACAATCTACAAAATAATGGATAGCAAGAGTGAAATTGGTTTACTCATATTATAATTGTAGTATATTAAATATATTTGCAAAGAAAATTAAATAGTTTGCTCATAACTATACTAGACAAATGACTTGAATCAAGATTTGTTTCAAGTAAATCAGATACTCGTGGTTCATATATCCTAGGTGTAGTGATAGATGTTCTGCCAAAAAAAAAAATTGTCCAAACAAAGTATGAGAGGGTATCATGCATACAAGAAATTGTACTCATCAATGAAAAGTCAGTACAATGTCTATTATATTGATCACATATGTTCTAATCATGATTTAATAATACCTCTCAGTATTTATTTTGTATGTCCAATAGATTTGAGACAACGTTGTTAACTGTGTGGGATGAATTTGTGGTCAACAAATTCAGGACGAATTTGTGGTCAACAAATTCAGGACTATCACAACTATGGTCGGTGTAGCTCGTGTTATTCTTGGAATAAATCTTAGGGTGTCATCTTTCAAAAGTAAAATTCTTCTTTTTCAACTGCGTGTTATTCTTCTCCTTCCAGGGTGTGATCAAAATTTTCGTAATTCTTTTAATTGTCTCAAAATTTTCTAGGTCTGGGAGTATGTACTAAAGGAAAAAGTTCAATCCATGTTAATACTTCTTTCAAACAAGTTCAGTATTTGCAGTCGTGGTATGTTTTTGTCATAATATATCAACGATTGCATTTCTTATATCCACTTGATTGAGTTACATTTAATCTTCATTTCTCTAGTTTTATCTTTACAATGAGTCAAACTATACTAATGTCTTATATCTGGCCTTTTAACATGTCAACAACTAAGGTCGATGACAATCTGGAAATTTTAGAAACCGTAATATCAAGAAAAAATATCTCACCTCAAGGACAACGCCATTATCTCCTCTACCATCTAATAAGATTGTCCACATAGAAGATATTCCACATCTGTTTGCTAATTTATATCGTTAATTTTCAAGATTTCATTCAATAAATAAGTGATCTTACTCTTACAATGCCTTTAATGAGTTTGTTGAATTGGTGCTTGTATTTGTGAACAACAACAATAAGCCATTTTGGTATATGTGTTGTAATAACTGTAACAAGATGTTGAGTGTTGGCTTTGACAAAGTATACCAATGCATTTATTGCAAGTATGATTGTACGAAAGGAACACCAAGGTACTACTGCTAGAAGGTCTTCTCGAACCATTGGGTAAATAAACTAAATTCTTGACTACATACAAGATTAATTACTTCTCTAACATTCTTCTTTCATTGATTACATGACATTTTGAAAACAAACAACATAGGAAAAGATTCGTGTATAAGTACAAGATTACACAGCTGCGTGAGTGCAAATATGATAGGAGAAACAACAGAAACTTTCCTACATTGCTCAAGACAAAAGCTTATGCAAATCACAGAATCAGTATAGAAAATAAACTATTTTTCATGATTAAAACTTATTCCAATAATTGAGAGTATTAATAACTATGGTATATATTCCATATTTCTAGAGAATCACAACATATTAAATGACATTCGTGCTTCAACCATCGAAGAGCACATGTTATATCTAAAGGTTGTCAACAACAACAAGATAACAGGAGGCTTGAAGTACGATGTTATATTTATGTTGAGCCAATACTTGACATCAACACAACTCTAGATACTGGAGAGAATTTAGCTGGTAGTATCGTATTGGAAGTCAAGAGTACAAACTGTCTAGGTATCTACAAACAACCTATTCAAGCATATGCTCTGCCAGTGTTATCACTAACAGATGCAGAACATAAATGCTTAACACAGTCATCACCTCTCGAAATATTATAGATCTATGTCTCATTGCAAACATCGCTAATGTGTGCTTTCTGCAGATTATTAATGGGCTCATAGTCAAACCAAAAATAGTGTCCCTTGGTCATAAGTTTTTGTATCTTGCATCCATGTGTATCATATTGTTATCTTATTAGTGTGCAAGGGTAGTTATCTTGCTTGAAAAGCAATAGCCTCTTTTGTGCTTCAAGTTTTTTGTAAATAACATTTGTATCGACAAGATATAAATTAGTTACATGCACTTATGTTAGATGAATTCCCTCCTTGTCATTTTACATATAATCCATCAAATAATAACATTTTAATCAAATTCAAACATCAATATCACAAATATACTAAATTATATATTGAACAAGCGAGTCTACGAACCTCACGATCAACACCAAAACCTAAGTTTATAAAATGTAGATTGTTGGAAATTAACTTTTGTGTCATGCAAAAGGAACACCAAGGTTCTCCCATTTACAACTTTTCTTAAATTTATCCTCAAATGAAACATTCTCTTCTATTTGCGTGTTAATGATTCGTTAGCATTATGAATACCAACTAGCCAGGGGAAAAATCATTTTTTATAGTGTAAAATATTTTTTCAGTAACAGTCCGATCTTGAAGTGCAATGATTTTTTCAGTAAAAGTTTGATCTCAAAAAATATCCTTGTTCCACCTCGGTGTACAAGTGCAAGATTATACTGGGTGCATAAATGAAAACACGATATGCGGCATAATAGAGAATTACACATAACAAAATGTATTATCATTCAACTTCTCATCTTTGGTACACCCGATCACAGTTGTACATACACCTGTACAGATTCTTTCGTAACTGTTGGAAAAATATGTGTCATATTTTTCACTTTTTATATCTTGGCTCTCTTAACTAATATAACTAATTTTTAATGATAAAAGAGCAAGTCAACGTTTTTCATTTTGGATTTTCGGATAACGCCGATTCGACCGATCGGGTTGATAAGTCATGATTTTATTCTATTTTTATACTTGATATATTCTAATCTCATGAATATTATTTACATCTCTTTTTGTAGCTTAAAGAATCTTTTTTTATTCTTTTAGATTTATTTAGGAAGGAAATATTTAGTTTCTTAAATTCTTAAGTATTTAGTTTCCTAAATTCTTTCCTTCTACAAATCTAAGAATATCTTTCTATACATTCTTTCCTAATAATTTTCTTACCATTCTTGTTGCAGATTTTTAGGTAAGAAATAATTCCTAATTTGATTTCTACTTTAACTATAAGTAATAGTAGAAATAAATAAGGAATTAAAGCTTTGAAATTACAATTTGTTCTTGTTCATAAGCTTCAAACCGCCCAAATCCATTCAAGGTGAACAAGACATTGGGCTTAATTGATTAAGTTTTCAAAGTCAATGAGTTATTCAAGACATTGAAGAATAAGGCTTTGAAATATAATTTTTGTTCTTGTTTTATCCAAGCAAAAACCGCCCAGATCCTTTGTGGAAAACAAGACTCTATGCTTCATTGATTCAACTTCAAAGCAAAAAGTTTTATTCAAACTCATTGAAGAATTAAAAACTAATTGGTACTCAACGAATAATTCCATATCTTATTTTGGCTACTTAGCGTGAAGTTAAGAACGGTGGTTCTTAATTCAAGTGGTGGTTGTGGTCAAGTACATTAGGGAAGTGGCGATAAAGTCAAGACTGGTAGGTTTGATTCCACTTCATCAACAAGTCAGAAAAAGAAGTATAAAAGGGAGTTGATATGTTTTCTTTTGATTTTTTTTTAATTTTGCAAAATTACAAAAATCGATACTATTGTATTTTTAAACAAAATTATTAGTGGATTGTTTTTACCCATGGCATGAGGGTTCGTAGATGTTTCCCTTCGGAATTTACCACGTTATATCTTGTGTTCATATTTAATACTTTAATTTTCGCACTTAACAAGATTAGGTAAACGAACACTGATGTACTAGTCGAATCATTATCTTTATTATTTGTCGGCCCCAACTGCGTGCTCGCCCTTCGCTTATTTAATTAAGATTAAAATTTATTTTAATTTAATTAATCTAGGTTTTAGAACTTTCAATTGGTATCAGAGCAGGTACACTTTGTAAGTACGAACCAAAGAAACCTAGATATGGACGGAGCTCCGTTTAGACCACCAATTTTAGATGGTACTAATTATGCCTATTGGAAAATTAGAATTCATGTTTATATCTAATCCCTTGATGAAAAATCTTGGCACTCTATTGTCCATGGTTATAAAAACTCCCACCATTATTGAAAATGTTGTAGAAAGAGAGAAAAAGCAGATGAGTGGGCTACAACTGATTTTAATTATACTAATTGGAATTCCAAAGCTTTAAATGCCATATTCTCCTTTGTAGATTCTAATCAATTTCGTTTGATCTCTACTTGTCAAATTGCTAAAGAAGCTTGGGACATCTTTTGGATTGCTCACGAAGGAACATCTATTGTCAAGTCATCCAAGCTTCAAATTCTTACTTTAGAATTTGAACAACTAACCATGAGAGACGATGAACAATTCAAGGACTTCTATGCAAAACTCAGTGACATCACCAATACTGCTTATACTTTGGGAAAGAAATATTCAGAGAGCAAAATTGTAGAGAAAATTCTCAGATCCTTGCCTGATCGTTTTCACTCTAAAGTAACAGCAATTGAAGAACGTAAGGAGATTGAGAATATGAAGGTCGAAGAATTGGTGGGATCACTGATGACATATGAATTACATCTACAAAGGAGAAAGAAAGAAAAGAGATATGGTATTGCCTTCAAAATTAAAAACAATGACGAAGAAGAGGTTGATGGTGAGGATGAAACAAATGAAAACATGGCCATGCTCATCAAACAATTCAAAAACTTTCTAAAAGAAAATCAGAAGGGAAAGAACTTGAATACCCCACTCCAACAAAAGAAGAGATTTCTGAACAACACAAAACAAAACCCCACTACATTTATGAATAGATCTGACAATCGAATTCAATGCCATGAATGTGAGGGCTTTGGACACATTGCTTTTGAATGTGCAAATACTCTAAAAAATCTCGTACCAAGAAGGCTATGAATATTACTTGGAGTGAAGATGATGAAAATGAGTCATACGAGGACGACAGAACTACCGATGATCAGGTAACGTCTCTTACTGTAAACTTACATTCTGGTATTAACTCGGTACAAAAATTGATTGCACGTTCTGATTTCTTGACTACAACATCTGAAGAACCAAACCGTGTGTGTTCTAATTGCATTAGTATGAACAAACAATTAAAAGATAAACAGGAGAAGAATTTTTCTATTCATGTCATGATGGAATTTCTAGAAGATGATAAGGCAGCATTTGATTCTAAAAATGACACTCTAACCAATCTCTTAAAAGAGAAGGACCATCAACTTGTGAATCTTCTTGATGAATTAGAAAAATTAAAAGAAAGGGTCAAACAATTAACAATTGGAGCCTCTCGTTTGAGTGAAACCCTAAGCTATGGAAGAACTCCAAACGTCAAAGAAAGTTTGGGATATGTTGGAAAATGTAAAAGAAAAGTTGAGAATCAGATCAACTCAAAGAAACAAAAGTCTGCTATTTTTTCAGACAAAACTACTCTCATCGATGTCAGAACTAAGGCCGACCTACCTATGTAGGTTCTGACCAATGTCAAGACTCAAAAATAGTCACGACCATCAACTATACAACCAATGTATCAATTCTCAATATAGAGAGGTAAATCAAATTACTTTGTAAAATGTTGCATCTGTGGTAATTTAAGACACGACTCCTTTCATTGTTTATATAGTAAAAACTTGGTTAATAGACAAATGAGACACCATAGCAACACTAAAGAAAGTAAGACAAAATTGGATTAAAAATGGTGATTTAAATTGTTATATGGTAAATGATGATTTAAATTGTTATATGGTTGATGTTGCCTATAGAACTTTTATTCCTAACTCTTGGGATTTTGATAGTGGTTGTTCTAGACATATGACTAGTAATTGATCTTATCTAACTAACTACAAAAGTCATCAAGGTGGTCTGGTCACTTTTGGTGATGGAGCACACGGTAAAATTGAAGGTGTAGGCACTATTCTAATTGATGGATTCTCTCCGTTAAAAGAAGTTCTTATTTTTTTTTTGTAGGTTTAAAAGCTAACCTGATTAGTATAGGCCAACTCTATGACGATAAACACTTAGTTATGCTCTCAAAAAACTCTTGTAAAGTCTTGAAATATGATGGTAGTTGTATTCTACATGGTACTAGATCTAGTGATAAATATTATCTTCTTGACACCAAAATTACTTGTCATATTTCAAAGACTGACTCTATCGAGGTGTGGCACAAACGATTGAGACATTTAAACTATAGTGATCTGTTGAGACTAACAAAATTGAATACAGTACGAGACGTTCCTAAGCTTACTGAAAAATCTGAAGGATTGTGTGGTTGGTGCCTAAAAGGTAAGCAAACCAAAAGTACTCACAAGCAAGGTAAGTTTCTTACTACATCTTATGTATTAGAATTACTTCACATGGAATTGATGGGACCTATTCAAACTGAAAATATTGGTGGCAAGAAATATATTTATGTATGTGTGGATGATTTTTCTAGATATACTTGAGTAGATTTCTTGAGAGAAAAATCTGATGTTTTTGAAAAATTTAAATTTTTGCACCTAAAATTAACAACAGAAAAATATTTTGAGGGAATAAAACTATTGAGGATTAGAAGTGATCATGGGAGGGAGTTTGAAAATGCTATCTCTCTACATTCTGTGATCAAAATGGCATTTTTTATGAATTCTGTGCTCCTAAAACCCTTGAACAAAATGGTGTGGTGGAAAGAAAAAATAGGTCTCTACAAGAGATGGCTAGAGTAATACTAAATAGTAAAAAACTTCTTGTTAAATTATGGGTTGAAGCTATTAATACTGCATGTTGTATTTTGAATTGTGTGTCTTTAAGAATAGGAACTACTCAAACTCCTTATGAAATCTGGAAAGGAAGAAAACCGAATCTCAAATACTTCCATATATTTGGTAGCAAATGCTATGTTTTAAATGATCAGAATACTTGGGTAAATTCGATTCAAAAAGTGATGAGAGAGTGTTTATTGGTTATTCGAGAATAGCCTAGCTTACGTAATTTATAACATGCGCGCTTAGACTATAGACTATCATTTGAATCAATCAATGTAAAAATTGGAAGACAAGTTCTTTGGATGTTGATAAGTACAATTTTGTACTTATCTCGAACTTACAAAAATGGTGAGTTTTTCATCTTATTCACATAAGTTCATTTTAGGAAATATTCAAAACTTGGAAGAAGCAAATAGAAGAAAGTTCAAACTGCTAAGAAAAGATACGCTTAACGTGCAATTACCAAGGAGGAAATTCAATTTACTCAAGACAATTATAGTACAAATGAGCGATCGCAAGACAATAAAAAATTCAGCGAGAATGTAAAACCATAGAACCATGCGATCGTGAGGTTCTAAACCATGCGATCGCATGGGCATCTGTGCGAGCGTTTTGGCGATTTTCGATGGGATTAGAATTCTACAACTCCAAGATAAAACAACAACTTAAACACACGTCTTGGAGTCTTTGGAGAGCATTATAAATAAGACAGATAATAGCCAGAAGTGGAGACGAATTTTGGGAACAAGATACAAGAGGAGGATCGAAGATCAAGACACGGGATTGAAGATTCTTCATCCGGAGTCACGGGTTGTATTTATTTCTTCTTCTTTTTCTTTCGCCGGATCATAATGAAGTCAATTATTGTCATAATTGACGAAATCATGTCCGGCTAATTTACTTTTTCTAAGATGAACGATGAAACCTCTTGATTTTTAATTAATTAGAAGTTTTTCCGTTTTAGTAATTAATTGCTTTTGGGTTGATTATTCTTTATGCAGTTTTTCTATTATTTTAATGCCTGATCACCATTAGAATATATTGTGATTTATGTTGAAGTCGGGAGATTCAATATAGATTAAGCACGTGGTATTGAATAACATAGGGTCCAATAATATATGGAGATTACTATTATGCTTTATGAAATCCATTTAGGCGTTCTTGAGATTTTAATGCATGTGTTTATGTTCGAAGCTTAATTAGAGATAATGAAGTTCGCATAACATATAGAATTGATTGACCATCGAGAGAGGCTTTCGATTAATTTAGGAACGCTGATTTTTAATCTATGGTAATTATAAGCTAAAACAGTTAAACGGATATTTGATTAAGGAAAGTGTTGGTGGATTCGCAAATCCTAGAGTTAGTAGATCTTGAATTCGTTCTTACCTTTTTAAAGTTACTTATTGTTATTTTCAATTTAATTAAAATAGTTAAATTAGTTTATAATCACACATCAAAATTAAATCCGTGTTTAGTTTTATTGTTAGAATTAGAATTATAAATTAATAGGTTAAATTAATATCTGGTCCTCGTGGGTTCGACACTCTATTTATCACTTTATTACTTGTAAACGATCCGTCCACTTGCAGGATTTAAATCGCACAACAAGTTTTTGTCACAACCGTTGCTTGGGGACTAGTTTTATTAATTACTACGTTAGTTTATAATTTAGCTTTTAACAATTCTTTTAGTATTATTTATATTTATTTTATTTTATTTATTTTTATTTTTATTTGTATTTTAAATTTTTCGTGATCTTTCATTGAATTGTATATATTTTCTAATTTTTTTCGGTGTTAAGTGTGCATGCCCGTATAAAAGATCTTGATTTATTTGATTTAGATCCAGAAATTGAGCGAAGCTTTCACCGGCGACAGCGTGAAAAGCGAGAAAAGAGAATACGAAAAAAGACATAATGGCGAGACCACCAAGTACATGATCAACTACTGCGATTTGATACATAATCAAGCACCAATAGCTCGACCAGTTGAAGTTAATGAACGAGATATTCTTATGGGTGAGTATATGATGCCACCGATTGTTGAGAATCGGTCCAGCATAGTCTATCCGCCTTATGGACACGACAACTTCCAGTTGAGGCCAGATGTGATGAATTTATTTTCGAACAATCTGCCGTTTTATGGGATGACAGATGAAAATCCTCATTACCATATTTCTCGCTTCGATGAATACTGTGGAAATTTCAAATACCACGGTGTTAATGAAGAAGCACTGAAGATGAGACTCTTTCCACATACATTGAAGGATAAAGCTAGAGAATGGCTAGATTCTCTACCACCAGGGAGTATCACTACTTGGTCAGATCTGATCCAAAAATTTACACTGAAATATTTTCCTCCGGCCAGAGTAAACAGACTGAAATATGAAATTTCCAATTTCCAACATCTGAGTTGGAAAATTTTCACGAGGCATGGAAAGATTCAAGCAACTTCTCGAGAAAGTGTCCAAGTCATGGTTCCCCTTAGCATTTCGAGAATCATTATTTTTACTACGGACTAGCTACAACCGATCGTTCTTGATGATTCTGCAGTGGTGGCTCTATCCAAAATAGATCCACCGGTGACCTTTACGATCTATTTGAAACCATGAGTGAACAGTTTATTATGTGGCCGTAAAGAGGATTGAAGAAAGCAACGTGGATACACGAAGTGGGCACCAATTCGCTTTTATTGGCAAAATTGATGCATTGGCAAAGCAGATGGAAGCAATTGAAATACTCTCACTTGGCTAATATGGTTGAGATGCCTCCACCAATCTATGTAACATGCGGGGCAAACCATCAATCATCAGAGTGCCCTTTGACCAAAGTTGATATGTCATCCCCTGAACAAATTACATATGCTCAAAATTTTCAGCGACAGCAGAATAATCCGTACTCACAGACTTACAATCCTGGATGGAGAAATCATCCAAACTTCTCATATGGCAATACTCAAAATATTCAAAATCCACCAAATCAGGGAAGACCTCAAGAAAGAGAAGGAGGATTAGAAGAAGCCGTCACGCGTATGGAATCTGAATTGAAGGAGATGCAGAAAAGACAAGATGTTGCTATAAAGAATATGGAAAATCAGATTGGGCAATTGGCTAAAATGTTGACTAAGCGACAACCGAGCACATGGCCAAGCAATACCGAGGTCAATCCAAAAGAGCAAGTAAATGCAATTACCACGAGGGCGGAGTTCGATTACGAGAGATTCATGTGACTAGACCGGTGTAAAAAGAACCGTGTCCAACAAAGAGAGAGAAAACAAAGCAGATGCAAAAGTTGCACAAGAAAAGCTGAACTCTCCACCGACTTATATTCCACCGCCGGCTTATGTCCCTCAATTCCATTTCCTCAAAGGCTACGACAACATAAGCTAGACCAACAATTCAAAAATTCTTGGATGTATTCAAAAGTCGCACATCAACATACCTTTCACGATGCATTAGCTCAAATGCCTAGCTATGCTAAATTCATGAAGGACATTCTTTCAAACAAAAGGAAGTTGGAGGAGCATGGAAGCAACAAGGCTAATCGAGGAATGCAGTACATATTGCAAAACAAGCTACCGCCGAAATTAAAAGATCGGGGAGTTTTAATATTCCTTGCACTATTGGTAGTTTATATTTTGATAAAGCTTTGTGTGATTTAGGTGCTAGTGTAAATCTAATGCCTTATTCTATTTTTTAAGCATTTCGGTTTAGGAGAAGCAAGGCCGATAATGATAACACTCCAACTTGTAGATAGAACAATCAAACGCCCTAGGGAAATCGTTGAAGACATATTGGTGAAAGTGGGCAAGTTCATATTCCCTGCTGATTTTATTATTCTGGATATGTGTGAAGACAGGGATGTACCACTCATTTTAGGTCGACCTTTCTTGGCTCTTTGGTCGGGCAGTAATTGATGCTCCAAAAGGAGAACTTATGCTAAAAGTGAATGATGAACACATTACATTCAATGTGTTCAAAGCAATTAAATTTCCAAGCTCTTGATTCTCGCTTGAGATTGATGTCATTGACCGAAGGGAGGGAGCTTAGATGATAAAGTTGTTACCCAACACCGGAGGCACCACTTGAGAAGAAGAATATGCAGAAGAGGAGTTTCATCCATCTTACGTAATCAAAGGCGATGATGTGGTTGAAATTTTCTTAGTTGAATTCGAGCATGGCGGCAAAACAAAATCATATCGGTATGATAAAGGAAAGATCAAGCTACGGAAGGTAAACAAAAATTGTATGTGAAGTTGATCAAAGCAAGAAGAGAGGGGCCTCCAAAGATTTATTCAAAGTGTCTTGGCGATCACCACGACAAAGTCAAGCTAATGACTTTAAAGAAGCGCTCAATGGGAGGCAACCTATTTTTCTACCCTTTTATTTAAATTTCAGTATTATTTCAATTTTAGGATTTCAATTGACCATTTGCACGCTTTTTAGGTTTCAAGCATTTAAAGTAGGTTTTTTAATTCTTAGGTTTTGAGGCTACAATCATCGTCATCTTGCATAAGTACGTTTTTCTATTAATTCAAATTTATTAAAAAAAAAATTCGATTTCTCAAATTTTGTACCATGCGATCGCATGGTATAACCTCTCTGCGATCGCATGGCACAGGCGTAAAGCATTCTTGATTTTTTTATTCTTAGCGATCGCAGGACATTTTGTCCTTGCGATCGCGACTAACTTTTTCGAAAAAAAAAATTATTTTATTAAATTTAATAAATTCTTTTTTTTCTTTTCCTTTTAGGGTTACAACCTACAGGCTGGCTGGATGACATTCACACAAAGATTTGCCGACCAACCTGTTCAGATTTCTCCTCCATTTGATCTTATCACACCTTTTCTCCCGGCACCATCAGATCTATCTCAGAAAAGTCTCTAATATTTTGATTTTAAATTTTACATTGGGGACAATGTTTCTTTCAAGTTTGGGGTAATGGACTAAAATGAAAAATTTGCTTGATTCGATAATTGATAATTGATATTTCATTTTAATTTATTTTCGTTTAAAAAAATTATTATATTTATTTGTTGGCATATTTATGTGATATGAATAGCCTTGCCGGCTAATGATGTAACTTTTATTTAATTATTACGTTTTAATCCATGACTTGTGAATGATTATTACTATTGGTTAAATGTGAGACTATTTGACCATGTTTGATATTGTGTTGTGTCGGCCGATTAAAATAATTTTTAGCTATGTTGGTGCACTTAAGTTGAAAATAATAGGATACCTGCTTTTAAACCTAAAATCATCCGTATCTCGAACAAATAACCAATGTAGTGAGAAAGTGTGGTAATTAAAGCTGTGATAGTGGCTATCTAAGTTATGATTGATTCCATGTATATTGAAAATTTGTGTGGAGCACTTTAGACCGACTAGAGGAAACTAAGTAATGACCGAATGTTAGGAATCTAATCATCACGCATGAACTTATTGCACGCAAGGAACAAAAATTATTATTATTATTGCTTAACGCGTAGCCTAATTGACTTGAGTGAAAAGGTCCGTATGAGTTTCTCAAACACGATGCCCTAAGGTTCAAAAGACACGGGAGTCATCGACCTCAAGCTCGTTACATGAGTCAATTAGAAAGCTTAATAGATTGAGTTTTGCACCTTATTAATATTTTATAACTCGTTTAGTAGCCTATTTGACTTGAGTGAAAAGGTCCGTGGGGTTTCTCAAACCCGATGCCCTAAGGTTCGAAAAGACGGGAGTCATCGACTTCAAGCTCGTTACATGAGTCATTTAGAAAGCTTAATGGATTGAGTTTTGCACATAAGATCTATATAAAAAATTTTATTTATTTATTTAAATATAATTTTTATTTACGTCCCGAAAAAAAAATTTCTTTGCAAAGTAAATTTGGAGATTAGATAACTAATGGGTTTGACTTATTTAGTAGAAACTTTACGGTGAGAGTGCTCATAAATTGGAGAATCCTCATATACTTAGGTTGTCACGATTATTAGTTTTCTCAACCAGACCTCGAACAAGAAAATAATGAGTTAAGTGTTACCTTTGAACCAAAATCTCGGGATTTGAGAGAAAACATCATTTTGGGGGAAGTGTACCTTACGAGAAGGAAATGAAAAGTTGACCAAGTGGTTGGGTTGTCACCACCATAGAAATTAAGTAGATCGGATTAACTACTCACACACATATCAAGTATCGTTTAAGTAGAATCACGTTTGCAATAGTATTACACGAACACTCGTCATGAATTATAAGTTTTCTTTTTGCAAAAGCTGAAGTAAGAACGGCAAGCTATTTATATTGTGAAGTATGTTACTGCTTATTTTATTAAGTGCATGATTATTTTTAGCTAGTTTATTCGAGGACGAATAAAAGTTCAAGTTTGGGAGTATTTGATAAGTACAATTTTGTACTTATCCGAACTTCTAAAAATAGATAATTATGAGTACTCTTACTTTATTTTTGGTATAATTGTGTGTTGTTTTGGTTCATTTTAGGAAATAATCAAAATCAAGTGTCAATCGACGAAAAGAGAGTAAATAGAAGAAAAAGGACTCAAAGCGCTAAGAAAAGATACTTGAGGAGCTTGACGTGCAATTACCAAGGAGGAAATTCAATTTCGCACCAAAGCAGACTATCGCGATCGCATAGTACAAATGTGTTGCGATCGCAAGACAATAAAAATTCAGCGCTTTTTCTATTATTTTAATGCTGATCACCATTAGAATATATTGTGATTTACGTTGAAGTCGGAGATTCAATATAGATTCCCGTGGGAAGTTCGGTCCGTATGCTTTATGAAAAATGCAATTAACGCAACAAAACATGAGAAGGAAACCTCCTTCTTGGATATTTGATTAAGGAAAACACACCCATTGGACAATGTTCTCTCAAATTCTAGAATTAAATCCGTGTTTAGTTTTATTGTTAGAATTAGAATTATAAATTATGATGACTAGGAGGAGGCTTGCTAATGAACTTGTAAAATATTTGCAACACTTCACAAATTGAACCCAAAATATAAATGAAGCAATTATTGATGAAAATTAGGTTCTAGCCATGCATGAAGAGCTAGCTCAATTTAATGAAATGAAGTAAATGGGAACTTGTACCTTGGGTTCTAGCCAAAGGATACAAAAGTGACCCCAGGCCAAAGGACACAAAAGGACGGGAAGTGGATATTTTAAAATAAATCGATGAACATGGCAACATATTCAGAAATAAGGCACGCTTGGTTGCACATGGATACACTCAACTAGAATGAGTGGATTTTGATGAAACATTTGCACCTGTGGCTCGACTTGAATCCATTAGACTTTTACTATCTGTGGCATGTCAAATGAGATTCAAGTTGTACCAAATGGATGTCAAAAGTGCCTTTATGAATGGAATTCTTAATGAAGAAGTCTATGTTGAGCAGCCTAAGGGATTTGTTGATCCTTATTCTCCCGACCATGTGTTCAGACTCAAAAAGGCCCTATATAGACTAAAGCAAGCTCCACGTGCTTGGTATGAACGATTGACCATGTTCTTGTTGGAACAGGGATACAAGAGAGGAGGACCGACAAAACTTTGTTCATCAAACATTTCAAAACTGGATTAATAGTTGCACAAATCTACGTCGATGATATTGTGTTTGGTTCTTCACTAGAAACAAAATCCAAGGAGTTTGTCATACTTATGCAAAATAAATTTGAAAGGAGTATGGTAGGTGAACTAAATTTCTTTTTAGGTTTGCAAATCAAACATGTTAGATCAGGGATTTTTATCTCATAAGCCAAGTATGCTAAAAATCTGGTGAAGAAGTTTGGCCTTGAACAAACTAAGTCTGTCAAAACTCCCATGGTCACGTCCTTGAAAATCTCCAGAGATGACCAGGGATACACTGATGCTGACTAGACTGGAGACATGGATGATAGGAAAAGTACGATTGGAGGATGTTTTTACATTGGTAACAATTTCATTGCATGGTTAAGTAAGAAACAAAACTCTATTTCCTTATCTACTGCAGAAGCTGAGTATATTGTTGTGGATGGTTGTTGGACTCCGCTACTCTGGATGAAACAAATGCTATGTGATTATGGTATTGATTAGGATTCTGTTACTATATTTTGTGATAATACTAGTGCTATCAATATTTCTAAAAATCCTGTTAAGCACTCTAAGACCAAATATATTGACACTAGACATCATTTTATTAGAAATTTGGTCGAAGAAAAGGTAATTACTTTGAAACATATTCAGACTGAGTATCAATTGGCTGATTTGTTCACCAAGGCCTTAGATTCTACTAGATTTGAGACTCTATGAAAGATCGTGGGCATTTGCTTGATGTATTAGTTTTCTTTAAAAAAAAAATATTTTACTTAGTAGAAGTAGTGTTTTTCTTTTTTGTTTGATTTTATCATGTGTGTTTATTTGCATTTGCTTTTTTATTATTTATTGTATTTAAAAAAGAAGAAGAAAGGGTATTCTTATAAATAGCATTTGATATAAATGTACGATTGGTCCATGAATTTTGAGATTTACTTGGATTAACCAATCAGTATGGTATGCTCAATATACTTATAGTAAAATATACTTAGATAAACACACTTTGAGGACATGTTGATTTGTTTGATTATACATTACTACTAACTAGATTGTTATCTTTAAAGTAGTTTCATACTTTGTTGTGACATATGGTCAATATCTATGTCTCTCGGCACTATAGTATGTTGTTATGTTAAATAGACAATTTCATGGAAGAGAGGGCTACCACCATAGATATGTGCAGCCGTCCTTGATAATGAACATAAATCATGTAGAAAAGGGCTACCTTTATGGCTGTGAGAAAGTCAACTCCATGATCTTATAAATTCAATGCTTTGACAAAACAAAAAAATATACAAATAAAATCAACAACTGAGTACTCAAAAGAAAATTTCTATAGTACTCCTGTCTAGCACTCACATATTTTTTCTATTTAAAGAGATATGTTCAGATGATGACTGGTTTGAAATACATCTCAGTACTTATCTTCTTGATAATGTTCAATTTGTCTTAGTGGGATATGTTATGATTGATTAGTCTAGTATGTCATATCACACACTCACGTTATAAATCTGACCAATTAATAGAATCTAATTATGCGCATATATCTGATTGGAAGATTCCAGTTGATTTTGATATTTTTGGACTGATTATATAATTTGTGGACTATGAAATTTGTCCATAAATAAACGATTCAATTTTATCTCATAAAATATTTTCATTATTTTTGTGTGATTATCTTGTGTAGGCCTTTTCGTAGGATCTCCAATCAACAGTCAAATTTTGGCAGCACAATCAACTTGAACTGAGAACAATCTGGATGAATTTTTCCATAATATAGCCTTTTAAAGGAATGAATTCGAATTTCAAAATTCTTGGTTAAGGGAGGTTTTCTGTCCATAACTGCCAATCATTAGTTTAATTTTGGTAATTGCTTTACAAACGTCCCAAATTAACTGCTTCCTCATTGTGCAATTTTAAAAAAATCCCCTATTAAACCGTGACTTAGGGTTTTCTCATTCATCTCTCACACTTAATTTCAAAGTTGTGTTGAGTTTTCCTTTTCAGATTCAAACAATGGTGAAAACTAAGATGCCAAAATCAAAGAAAACACTGATGGTTCATCCAAGAACGTTGTTCATCCGTCGGTTGGTGCTGAAACTACGATGGGGCCTCAATGTTCGTTGATAAGAACTCTCTGGTGAAGTTCACGAACACTGGAACCCTCTAGTTCAAACTCAGACACTTCTCTAGCGGTTGTTGCATCTCAGGCTGACCAATCGACGGACATTGTTGCATATCAACCGACGATCAACCATTCTAAATCACAGGCCCATCAAACATCTAAAGATCCCATTACTTTTATGAGAAAGAAAGTTACCCTAAATGCTCAAGAACCAGATGAAGAAGGAGATGAAGATGATCGATCTGGAATGGGTGACAGTGGGTCTGACAACGCTAAGATTGAAGAAGAAGTTTATGAGGATGAAGAAACTGGTGATGAGGAGTCTAAGCAGTGAGGCTGGAAATGAATTTTGGTGGCAAGTTTATGTTAGGAGAAGACATGTTAATTTCAGTCCTAACTCTCTAAGAGAATGGCTTGAGATGGATGATGTGGCTATCTCCAGTGATGAGGAGTTAACTAAGGATAGCATTGCTCAAGAAATGGCTGGTTCTGCTTGGCCAGAGGTGATTGAACTGATTGCTTCTAGACTTCTACCAAAATACAAAGTTCTCCATCGTATTTTAATCAACAACATTCACCCTTTGACTCATCGATCTGATATCTCAAGTGAGAGGACAGTTATCCTATATAAGTTGGGAATGTGTTTGCGTGTTGATTGGGTCAAAATGATTTTTGATAAAATTTGTATGAAGGGCCACGGAGGGCTAAGCAGTACAGACTACCACATCCAACGCTTATTCATCATTTTCTTGCTCATCAAGGAGTACCTCCTATGGCTTCAGACAGGTTCTCAGATGCTATACGTGTCCTGGACGTTCATGAATTTTCAAACTTAAGTGGAACACCAAATCCTATCTAGAGTTCCTAGGCACGCTCTGTCTTCGTTGGACTAGTCTGGACGTCGGGATACACTGGAAACTCAGATGGGGCTAGTTAGAACAAAGGTAGACCAACTTTTTACCCTAACCAAAGGTTTTTCTGATGAATTTGATTTTATGCGTAGGGTCTTAACTAAAATTGAATACCTGGGAAGTGACCATATCAAATATGCCTATTACCTAGTCACTCTGGAATTCTCGACACATCCTGAAAGACATGAGGAGATTCTCTGCATCGGTCCCATGGGTGGGCCTATCTGCTTCCCGCAAGAGAGTCGCAAACACATATGCATCCAAAGACAAAGAAGTCTAGATGATCCTTCCGGAACTAAGCATTTCGGTTCTAACTTTCTAACTATTTGGTTATGGATGGTGTATTAACTCTTAAAATTTCGCTTTCCTTCACTTCAAACACTACTTTACTTTTATTTTTCTCTTCCTTCCTTGTAATTTCCTTTGGCGAACCTCTTACAAAAGGTAGAGTAGTAGGGTATTTTAAATTTTGTGGTTGTTAGTTTGTGATTGTTGTTTATACTTTGCTAATGATACTTTGTTGTTTAAACTTTAATAGTAGTATTTTTAGGTTTATGGTGGTTTGATTATTACACTTTTATGATATCTTGTTAAGAGGTGAGCAATATTAAAGTTGTGGCTAATGTGTGTGGTATTTGTATATTTTGTTAACTTCTTTGCAGGAGTTTTTGGTTTACACACTAAGGAGGAGCAATAACCCTTATATGTTGATGCTCATGGTTTCTTTATTTATTCACACACATCACACTTATATTAAAAATCTAATAATTATGTGTTTGTAATTAAGCAACGCCAATGAGAGAGATTGTTGTAAAAATATGTGTCATATTTTTCACTTTTTATATCTTGGCTCTCTTAATTAATATAACTGATTTTTAATAATAAAAGAGCATGTCAACGTTTTTGTTTTTGACTGGTCTGTATAATGCCAGTTTTGACTGACTGGATTGATAAGCGAATTATTTTTCTAGATGAGTAAAGCTGTGATTTTATTCTGTTTTTATACTTGATATATTCTGATCTCATGAATATTATTGACAACTCTTTTTGTAGGTTAAAGAATATTTTCTTATTCTCTTAGATTTGTTTAAGAAGAAAATATTTAGTTTCCTAAATTCTTTCCTTCTACAAATATAAGAATATCTTTCTATATATATTCTTTCCTATTAATTTTCTTACCATTCTTGTTGCAGATTTTTAGGTAAAAAATAATTTCTAATTTGATTTCTACTTTAACTATAAGTAATAGTAGAAATCAATAAAGAATTAAGGCTTTGAAATTATAATTTGTGTTCTTGTTCCATAAGCTTCAAACCGCTTGAATCCATTCAAGGTGAACAAGACATGGTGCTTAATTGATTAAGTTTTCAAAACCAACGAGTTCTTCAAGACATTGAAGAATAAGGCTTTGAAATATAATTTTTGTTCTTATTTTCTCCAAGCAAAAACTGCCCAGATCCTTTGTGAAAACAAGACTCTATGCTTAATTGATTCAACTTCAAAGCAAAAAAAGTTTTTTTCAAACTCATTGAAGAATAAAAAACTAATTGGTGCTCAATGAACAATTCCATATCTTGTTTAAGCTACTTGGCGTGAAGTTAAGAACGGGAGTTCTTAATCCAATTGGTGGTTGCAGTCAAATACATTAGGGAAGTGGTGATAAAGTCAAGACCGGTGGGTTTAATTCCACTTCATCAACAAGTCAGAAGAAGAAGTATCAAAGAGAGTTGATCTGTTTTCTTTTGATTGTTATTTTATTAATTTTGCGAAATTTCAAAAATCGATACTATTGTATTTTTAAACAAGATTATTAGTAGATTTTTTTTTACCCATGGCATGGGACCCATGGATGTTTTCCTTCGGGGTTTACCACGTTACATATTGTGTTCATATTTAATCCTTTAATTTTCGCACTTAACAAGATTAGGTAAACGAACACTGTTGTACGAGTCAGAATTGTTATATTTATCACTTGCCAGTTCTGACTACATTCTATCCACCGCTTGTTTAATTAAGGTTAAAATTCGTTTTAATTTAATTAATTTAGGTTTTAGAACGTTCAGTAAGTAATACACAAATTAAAACCTTAGTTTACTATTCGATGAAGTCGTGGTGATAATCGTCGAACCCATAATAGAAGTAAAATTGAAACAATTTCCCAAGCAACACCACTCATTTTTTTTAAGAACTTGAATATTTCACAATGAAATATAATATAAACTATAGAAAATATATTCTACATAGATGTTATATCCCGACCAAAAACACAACGATATGTTTTTCTCGCGTTTTCACTACCAAAATCTTTCTTCTTTTAAATAAACCCATCATTCCTCACAAATTCTTAACCATTTTTTATTGGTTAAATCTTTATTATGTTAGTTAATAGGAACACAGAAAAGACACCCAACATTAGATACAACTTTTGTACGTTGACATCTGCTTACTTAGAAAAACCATCATTAATGTCTGAAGCAGTTTGCAATACTCAAATGCAACAACAAATTGCACCTACAAATTACAAGACTAAATCAACCATGATATTGAATGAAAAATTGTTCAATGTTGGTTGGAAAAAATATGAAACAATATCCTAGTTAAAATTTCCCAAACATGACACCGTTATTTCTTTATCTCTTTATGAGCAAAAAACCGATGCCATGTATATAGATAATTCTTATCGTTTCAAATATTGTGCTTTCATATATCAAATCTCTTTTGACCTTAAAACTAATTCATTTTGTCCCCGACCATGTACAAAATACAAACTACTCAAAAACAAATTGAGAACAATCGATATAGATTTATTCCATATTAATGTTCTAATTCTAAAATTCGTTCTATAAACATTTCACAAGTTACAAGACTACGGTAATATAAACTATTACGGAACACCGCTTTGTTCATAACCAACTGTATTTACAACTATTTTGTTTACGAGATTATTTGCAGCCGAAACAACAACTTTTAAATAATCGAGCTCTAAGACCTTGTTTAGTTAATAAACAAATTTGCTCAATTGTATTTTGTAACAAGTGATTAATACCTAACAATAATTATATAATTCAAAAATTATTATAATATGTTGTTAATTTATTACACATAAAAATCAATATTTCATGTTCTTCAATAGAAGTCCAGAATTGAGACTAAAGAGATTTTTCTTTGCATTCTCAGTTTGGGCTAGTAGTTAATACTAATGGGACATGGGTAATGGCCTAATGGGGGGAATTTGGTATTAAAATGCGAAAAGTAAAGCCCAAAAAAATATAATGAAAAGAGTAAAAAAAATTGTGGAATTTCCGGTTCAAAACTAGGTATCTAAAAAGGGTCCAAAACCCCCGATCCTTGGTTATTTACAATCGGAAGCAAATTTTTAGTGATAAGAACAAGACTAGATCCGTTGGTTCCGTTACACTACCGTTCGAGAACTTCATTTCCGGAAAAAATCCCCATGCCTATTTAGAACATTTTCTTCCACTAGCCTAATTTCTACATCGAAGAGGCACAAATAAAGCCAAATGAAATCGCTGACTTTTTAATTACAACAAAACTACAAAATAATCAGATTTCAGATACAAAATTTTCATGTTCCACATTCATTTCAATGTGGCAAAAATATTTGAATATCATTTAAAAATAAAAAAGATTTGAATATCATTTAAATTTTTCCCCACATCAATCCACGTGCTACATGACAAAGCTTGAAGATCAGTGAATGATGAATTGTTTAGTAAAACCTAATTAACCAAAATGCAAGAATTTACTCATTTGTCAATGCTTTAGATCACAATTATAATTTACAATATTCACGTAATCACAAATTGCTAAATTCCAAACAAACTACACTATTTAAATAGTAGATTTTAACATAATGTAAAACAAAAAAACAGAACATTTAAATTTTTTTAGCCCCACATCAATCCACGTCGCCACTAGGATTTAGATAATACAATTTAATGACTAAGAACTACTAACTTGAAGTAATAAAAACAATTTATTCCTCATAATATGTACAGTGAATGATGAATTGTTTACTTTTAAAACCAAATTAACGGTTATGAAAAATGCAAGAATTTAATACTATTAAACCTATTCATTCGAATACAAGCGAAACATTAAATTCTTAATCAACCAAAAAACAATGCTTTAAGATAGAACCTCATGCTTTCAATTATAATTTACAACAAATACCATACGTATATAAAGATGCAAACAAATCCATCTTCCATATTGAAGTATAGTCTCAAGATAAAAGAAATTAGTTTTTATGCGCTAATTAAAATTAGCATACTAATAATAAGAAAATAAGAAGGGAAGAACACATGGAATTCATCACCCGGATAAGAAGAAAACTTGGAAGAATAATTCAAAAGTCTTGATCATGTTTTTCGCCCAAAAACTCAACAACCTAATATGAGTTAATAACTCATATATACTACTCTAATCGTGCCCCAAAAAGATGCGAATGACCTAAAAATCGGGGCCAAGAGTTACCTAACTAGATTAGAATTCAAAAAGGAAAAAATCTTTTCATGTATTTTAACATCATCGCCCGACTTATAAGTTCAACAAAACTTTTGTTTAAACACTTTTTATTCAATTTAGTCCTTCATCTTTTAATGTGCAATGTGGTCCTTCATCTTTTAATGATTGCAATCAATTTAGTCCTTCATCTTTCAATAATTCATGTTCCTTCATCTTTTAATGATGTGCAATTTGGTCCTTCATCTTTCAATTTTACATCCACAATGTGAATAATACACCGAATTAAGTAGAAAATTACTAAAATAGCTTAGTTTTTTATCATTTTAATCATCCACAATTGACACAATACTATTTTTTTATCATTTTAATCACCGACTATAAAAATCCAATCACACATAAATTTCATCTTCCTAGCACATTTTAAGGCAATAAAATTACTACAACACGCATGCAATATATAAAATAATGAAAATTCTTTCCCCATATCAAACAACATGATACATGACCAAAAGTACAAGTTCAATTAATAA
Source organism: Forsythia suspensa (assembly GCA_023638005.1). NCBI lineage: Eukaryota > Viridiplantae > Streptophyta > Magnoliopsida > Lamiales > Oleaceae > Forsythia > Forsythia suspensa. Next base: position 20,375,011 of record CM042670.1, on the reverse strand, counting down.
AACCATTCACTTACACAATCTGTAAAATGAGTAATCGATACTTCACTACAAGCTAATTCACCAAAAGCCAACAATTCACTATTTCCCACATATTTTAACCAACTAAAAAACAATGGTCTAAATACAAACATGCAAGCCCAATTCACAATACCACAAATTATTCCTTCTTTTCATATATAATCAATTTATTGTATACCAAATTACTAAATTTCAAACATACTCTACTATATAAATGTCACAAATTTTAACGTCGATTAAAAAAAAAATTCAAGTATTTCCGTTTGAGTTTTTACACACTTTGGAACATTTCTTCCTAATTTGACAACTACATTTGAAATAATACAAATTATTATTATTTTTTTCCCACACTATAAAAATCAAATTACACAAAAATTTCATCTACCTAACACATTTTCTCTCCCAAAAAAAAAAACCATATCCACACAAAGAAAAATAAAATAACTAAAATTCTACATGACAAAAACTACAAATTAAATTGATAAACCCATGCACATTCACAATACATAAAATCACTAACCGAAGTTCACTTAAATCTAATTCACCAAAAGCCAAAACTTTGGTCATTCCAACATATTCTCAACCAACTAAAAACCAATGCTCAGAATACAACCAAGCAATTTCACCCTCCTTTCATATATAGTGAATTGATTCTATACTAAAATACTTAATTCCCAAACAACTCCATTATATAAATGCCACACATGTATTCACTCCAACAAAAAATCACAAAATTATGTACATTTGAGCTTTTGTATGTATCATTACTTTCTTCATAATTTTTACCGAACACTATGATAATTCAATTACACATACATTTCATCTTTCTAACGCATTAATATATACAATATTTATTTACAATTTCCTTTTTGCAAAAATTTGGAATCAACAACTGAAATTTAAATTTTTTTTGTAATTATAGGTCTATCTTTTAATATTCATATCAATAACACTTGTTTATTGTCTTAGCTTATTTTTCGTTTAGAGTTTATAATGGCCGATACCAATAATGGTGACAGAATCGTAAAGTTGTGGATAGTAATAGTAGCAAATCTACCAGTAAGTACGCACTGAGGATAATGTCTGTTTTGACAACTACAATGTCAATCTCAAACAGTGTTGAAATAGACAAGGATATCTAATCAGCAATTTTCAACCACTGTATGATTATAGAGGACAATCTGGCTTCACCCTAGTTGAATTTCCAAGAGATATGGAAAGATTAAAATCTGTCTTCATATTTGACATTTCGTTCGCATAAAAGGACAAAGAAAAATCAGAACAAAAGGCATCATCAACAGATGAACTTTTTGCATGGATGGCATGCGAAGAAGACTACAACAAAAATGATATAATAGGGTATAATTTAACCTACAATAGAGATCTCATATCCATACTAGATATTCAAATACAAGAAGCAAGACATTATAGAATGATTCTCTCTAATCTCCCGAGAAAGTTTATATTCAATAGCCCAAAACAAACAGCGTTCAAAGCTTGGTTTGAAAGTTCAAATTCTAATCCAAATGGTAGACAAGCACGAGGTTTTACCAATGTCTCTATCTTTTTCATTCAATTATTGTAAGTGTGATATTAATTTATTCAAATTTTAAGAGTTTTACTAAACATTCCGTGTATAATTAAAATACTTGAAAGAATACAAAAATTTGCATCCATGAATCTTGAGCTTCTGGACATGGGAGATGATGGCCTTACAATCCAGTTTAAACTACAGGGGTTGAAGATCTACATTGACAAACTATATACTACAATTAATGATTAAATAACAATTCTATGTACTATTATTTTATAAATTAAACAAATGTATTCTCCAATGAACTTAAATTTTTGTCCTATATGTTGTTGTTAGTAAGTCATTTGTTTATGACTAATAATTCTTGTTCTCCATACACATTACCGTTAATTACACAAATCATTAAACCTAACATACTTATTTCAAAAAATAATAATAATAACTATTTTATTCCGTTTACAAATAAATTTACACACTTTTCCAAAAAAAAAAAAATCAATGTAAATAAACCGTTGTTAAATTATATAATACAATCAATCATAAATTACATTAATACAATCAATCAATTACAAAATAACAAAATCAAAAACTTTAAGAGCTCATTATGCAAATAGACAACATGGATTGTCGAAAATTTGAAACCATGAACTTTGAGCTCATGAATATGGTAGATGACAATCTTACAATCCATTCTAAATTGCAAGTGTTGATGATCTACATAGAAGAGCTTTATGCTACAATTAATGATTAAATGCTTATTTTGTGTATTGTTATCTTCGCACACAAAAAATGTACTCTCCAATTTAAAAAAATCTATATATTATTGTTGTTGCTAAATTTCATATTTATCACATACGCATTTTGTTTTTGGCACAAATTGGACCACTAATTACAACAATTATACAACTTAGAATAATAATTAGAGAAATCAATAATTCACATACATGTATTTTCAAAATTATTCAATGAACACAAAAAATAATATAATCAAATAATATAATCAGTTACAAACTAATAAAAAAATACTTCAAGGACCCACTCCGTAAATAAACAAGATAATTTACATGAATCCAAACGGTGGCACTACCCCCTTCAATTAGGTCATTACTATGGTAACCCTTTTCCATGATCATATCTTACACCCCATACTTCATTTTAATATAGATATTCATTTTACATTACTATTATCAAAATATAGTACTCTACCACATGCAACGCAATGTGTTCACTAGTAAGATAAAAGAAGAATGCTATACATCTCGGAATGAATGTTCTCAATTGCAATATGAAAGTCATAAAAAGCATGAAGCAAATGTTAAAGCTACAAGATTTCTATAATTCTCTGTTAATATGTGTAAAAAAAAATAGCTAAATTAACATTCAAACTAACCAAAATCCATAATTAAACAAAAATCCCAAAAATTCATAATTTTCACTATCTCTTAACAATCATAATTGAAATCAAAAGGTCAATTTTGATGTACATAAAATAAGAAATTCAATATACACAAAAATGAAAAGAAAAACTAAATCTGAAGTAAAAAAAAACTTACTTACTGTATTATAGAGGCCATAAAATTCATCCACATCCGCAAGAGGGGGAGGGAGGGAGGGAGGGAGGGAGGGGGGGGACAACATTACACACTTAGATACATGCTTTTGGTGGCAAAGGAACCGGACACCAAGAAGAAATAACCATACATCTTGCAAGAATTTAGATGGATTATATTCTAACTTTGAAATGGGGTTTTCTACACTTGTTTTGAGATTAATGAGATGTTAATTTCTTTGCAAAATAGTGAATCTTTTCTGGTAGTAGCGTATAACTAGTATAGATGAATTTGAAATCGTTTTAAAATTGAATAAGCGGAGAAGAAAGTAAAGATAAAAAAAATCGGTGATTTGCTTGTAAAAATGGGTCAATGGCTATTCACATGAATGATCGGATTATCCAGTCGGTAGTTGCCGGATTGAATTGGGGCTTCCTTTGAATGAAATGTCGTGTTATTCTTTATTTTATATATATATATATATATATTGAAATTCAAATGCAATTAATAACCAATCTGCTATTTTCAAACACCAAATCATATCATCCTTTATTATTGGGATTAATATTCGAAAGTACCCAAAAATACTCCTAAAGTCATTCTATTTTCAACCTAACTCATATTGTTCTACGTGAAAATCAAAACCAATTCTCCATCTTTGTGTTTATCACACAATCAATCTCCACCAAAATTCAGTAAAGAGTTTTTTTTTTCCATTCAAATTAGTTAAGAGATTACACCAATTCCATTAATGTGAGTATATATTACCCATCGTCACTTCCATTGTTGATTTGCAACACTCTATATTTTTTGAGTTCTTTCAACTATAGAATACATTCTTCCCACTTTTTATGTATTCATTTTTCTGCTTGATTATCCAGAAAATGAAGAATGGCACCGTCCCGTAGTGAAGAAGATTATACTACCACTCAAGGAAGTGTAAAAGGTACAATTTTATTTAGTACCATATTTTTCCTCACCAAAATCGTGTAACACACTGAGTTATTAGCAACACTAAGGATTTTCATCAAAATCTAGTAACACAATGAGTTATCAACAATAGTACCATATATTTCTTCACCAAAATCCAGTAACAAGTAAGTTATCAACAACAGTAAGGATTTACACTAAAATCTAGTAACACGGTAAGTTATCAACAGTAGCGTACTTTCATTTACATGGGATTGATCATGTTTCAGTCGAGAATTCACTCTAAGTACCTGGAAAATTATTTGATATAAGTATATATATGATATTGTGATTATCTTATCGGCAACAATCTTCAGAAATGATGACAGAGTATACCAAAACTCGATTATGAAAGTCTCACTTGTGGAAGACGAATGAGAATTTGATACTTGGAATTCAAATTTGGAGATTATTCTGGAATAGTTCTCAAACAGAAATAACGACCGAACCAAAATGGAAGGGATTAGAAATATTAGCTTGCTTTTATTATCTAGTAAAATTTATATTTTGAATTACAATTTAGTATGATACTATTTCTTATTTTCAATTTAGTAAAATTGTAATTTATTGAAATATTTTAGGCATTTATGTAAATTATCCCTAATTTACACTTAGGCCCATTATTGGGCCTGACGATGGATCCACTTGGTTCTTAGTTGGGCAAAATTGACAACAACCATACAATTTACAAATATGTTGAAAAATACCCTCAAAATTAATTTTTAAAATTTACCCAACAAACTAACTAACTAACTAAATAAAAATACCTTAAAACTAGCTACAAACAAACACTCAGACAAAACACCTAAAAAAACACCAAAGTCAACCCCAAAATTCAGCACCAAACTACCGAACCTGTGGAAACCCAAATTACAACCAAAATTTATAATATTTGATGTTACCCGAAGCCTAAAAACTATAAATACCAATTTCAAACCACATGTTTTCGTCAAATCTAAACATAAAATCAAATTTGAGATGAACATCTAGCAGATTCTGAAATTTTGCTAAAATTTTGATAATGCATTGATGTATTAAATACAAGCTCAAAACTCATTCAAATATGCAAACGAGCTACCTTTATTCCAAAAGATTCTGAATTTTTTTCAAAATATTAAGAATTTGGTGGAGTCACACCGATCAGTTCCATTCAATGCAAATTTTCAGATATAAGGTGAGGAATATTTAATTCTATATAAATTTTGTTTTTTATTCTGAAATTTGTTGTTGATTTTGCTGTTGATTTTGTTGACGATCTAAATTTGCAGTTGATTTTCTACTCGCAAATAGAATTTGATATTTATTTTCATCCTACCACAAGACTTAGAACTGATGTATCTTACTATCAGATGTATGTAGTTTTTACTATAGAATGTATCTATGCAAAATTTGGGGGACAAGTATTTCCTTAGTTCACTTTGGGGTATTGATGACAAAAATTCGTCCAAAGAGATCAACATAAAAAATTTAATTCCACATTTAATTGTTTGATTTCATAATTAATATAATTCCATACTACATCTATGCAATGGACTGTTCCACTTGCTAATTTTATTCATCTATGTGTTACTTGTTTTATTAAGAAGTTCAGTTTAATAATTTTATTAACACGTATGTGATTGTGTACTAAGAAGTAACACACAAGAGTTATTGTGTGTTAGAATGCACATATTGTGCCTTTTTCAACTTAGAGACATATTTTAGAAATGAGTTGTGTATTACAAAACTTTTTGGTGCATGTTAAAATGAGTAATATATATAGTGTCTATCATATGTTTGTTGCAAGTTAAAATGGGTAACACGTGTGTGTTATTATATGTGTTACAATATGTGTTACATAAAGCATCAAATTTGTAGTAACATGTGTGTTACTACATGTTTTACTATATGTTACTTGCTTCATTAAAATGTCAGTTTAATAACATTAGTTTACTAGTCCATTAAAATGCATTAATCATGGTAATTTTTATCACGTGGATTTTTGGACTTAAAGACATATTTTGAAAATGAATAACACGCATGTTACTGTATATTACTAAGCTTTTTGGTGCATATTAAAATGAGTAATATATATAGTGTCTATCGTGTGTTTGGTACAACTAAAAAAGAGTAACACGTGTGTGTTACTATATATTTTACAGTATGTGTTACATGTAGCATCAAATTTGTAGAAACACTTGTGTTACTATATAGTACTTGCTTCATTAAAAGGTCAGTTTAATAACTTCATAAATTCAGTAACAAATGTGTTACTTTCTATTGAAATGCATTAATCGTGATAATTTTCATCATGTGGCCTTTTGAACTTAGATACATATTTTGCAAATAAGTAACACGTATGTTACTGTATACTACAAAGCTTTTCGGTGCATGTTAAAATGAGTGACATATATAGTGCTTATCATGTGTTTGGTGCTAGTTAAAATGAGTAACACATGTGTATTTACTATATGTGTTTCAATATGTGTTACATGTAGCATCAAATTTGTAGTAACACGCGTGTTACCACGTGTTACTACATGTGTTACTATATGTTACTTGCTTCATTAAAAGGTCGGTTTAATAACTTCAGTAACACATGTGTTATTGTCTATTAAAATGCATTAATCATGGTAATTTTCATCATGTGGCTTTTTGGACTTAGAGACAAATTTTGCAAATGAGTAACACATATGTTACTATATATTGCAAAGCTTTTTGGTGTATGTTAAAATGAGTAACTCATATAGTGCCTATCATATATTTGGTACAAGTTAAAATAAGTAACACATGTATGTGTTACTATATGTGTTAGAATATGTGTTATATGTAGTATCAAATTTGTAGTAACACGTGTGTTACTACATGTGTTACTATATGTTACTTGCTTCATTAAAAATTTTAGTTTAATAACTCCAACAACACATATATTAGTGTTTATTGAAATGCATTAATCATGTGAATTATGCTTGTTTAAATAAGTAATACATGATTCTTCATGCATATGATCCTCTTAACATAGTGCGTTACTATTCGATTTTTGAAGGCATGGAATACATCTATATCTTCTTACATTACATTGGTGAGTGGAATGAAAAATATGAATACAAGAATTTCAAGAAGGATTCTCTTATAATGACAAATATAAGCATTTTGGTCATACAATCAAATATTCCATGTTTAGAAATAGTACATTGAACAAATGTAACTCATATTATCTCAAAATTCAAGGTCACTTTAATTATGTCTCCAATAGTCAAAAGTGGTTATTCGATGCTCTGGTGACATGAATCCGATGTAAGAATGACCATAGTTTATAGAGAGAGAAATATTGTAGGTTACAAAATGTAGCTAGTGAATATCATGATCCAATACCTTGGGGGTTCATATCATATGTATAGGAGTTTGTGTGGATAACGTGGCACAAGGATCTTCGTACATGCGTTGTGCTTTTGGACGTCAGATTTAAGATTAGTTTGTCCTAATATTATGGCTTAAAGATCTTTGGACACATGTCACTTTCCTAGGCATTGAATCTAGGGTGACACATGTCCTTAAATACATTTCTAACTGAATATATAAATTTATTCAATAGTCATCGATATAAAAAAAAAATTGTCAATAATTTTCACATTCTTTTATCGATGGATAACTTGACTGTCCTATTTTTTTTATTTCTTCTTTCATATTATGTACATTACCAACAGTGGTAACAATATAAAATTCTGTCAATGGTTTAAATGTTCATTTTTCAAAACATATAATGATAGATGTACAGAAGACATGTTAGAAACACAATTCTGCAATATGTAAATCTGTTTGTAATTCTAGTCTTTTTCTTTTTCTTTTTCTTTTTTTGGTAAAAGAAGAAGTTTAAAAGGTTCCATTGAAGTGTTCATGTCCGTCTCTACATATTTAAATAGTAGTATTATAGTGTATTTTATTTTTTTTCTATTAAACATTAGTGCTTACATATTAATTTAGACTTCGTTTGAGAAAAATTATTAGTCTTGATATGTTATAAATTTTTTGATTTGTTAGTATAATATAAGAAATAGGGGAAGGAAATGTTTTAAAATATATATTTCGTACAAAAGCAACCAATGCAACACAACAAGAGTAGATAATGATGCTTTTATTTCAAGAATGTCAATCTACCACGTTTTTCGATACACCCAATACCAATTACATCCCATCTACGCAAATAGTTTTAACTAATAACATTTCTAGGGGTGATAAAATCGAACCTCTCGAATTAGAACTAGAGGTTCCGGTCCAATTCCAAAAAAATAAAGTTAAGAACTAGAATCGAGAACTAAGAACTGGTTGGGTCTAGGTCGGTTCGTGGTTCTTGAACTGGAACCGTGAATACCCGACTCTAGAACCAAATTTTTCATTTTTTATAATTTTTTTATATTTTACAATTTATTCTCTCGGACTCATTGATCCAACCCAAACTCAACGGTACCAAAGACAAAGAGACTAACTGTCCATGACCCAAACCAAAGTACAAAACTCACCATCCCTTAACACAAATTCAATTTACCCAATTCTAAATATCAAAATCCTAATTCTCAATCATTATTTGCACAGATACACAATACAATTATTGTCATATGTCAACTCTTGCTCATCTCTCTCTCCTTCATCTTTCTCTCGCTCAACAGTGAGATGACGAAGGCGAAGCTCCTCTATAATTGAAACGAATCTTCAATTTTGAGAAGTAATTTTTTCCTTTTTCTAACATTAATTTATGGATTTGCAATTTTATGTATATTCTTCGAGTTAATGTTTATATATTTTCAAAATTTATTTTAATATCTAACGTATTTTAATATTAACAGATTTGCAATTTTTAATTTTTTTCAAAACATGTTGTCAACTCACGATTTTAATAGAAAATATTATAGGTAGAACTGAACCCGAACCTGAACCCGAACCGATAGTTCTGGTTCGGGTTTGGTTCCAATAATTACGTGGACCCGAATGATTCTATTTATGAAATAATCGAAGTGTAATATGTGGTTCTGAGTAATAAAATACTCAAACCGACCCACCCGATGCCCAAGCCTAACCATTTCCATCGTGCCAATAAATATTAAACATGCACGTGTATACTGACAAATGAGTTTGCAAGGTGAATAAGCACAATCTACTGCAAGCTGCAAATGCACGGCGGTTTCACCTCTATAGTGGTGTTTGTCAATGACAAAAAAAAAATTATATCAAAGTAGGAAAAGTGTCATTAATAATCTCCACGGAAAAAATTAATTTTTTTCTTCTAAATACAAAATCTTTTCATATTATCTATTCATAATTTTAAAAATTATCGAAATAATTATTCCTTCAAAAGGTGAGTAATGTCCATTAATTATTTGTTTTAACTTTTCTGGTTTTTTTTGTCCAAACTTATTTTTTTATTTTTACAAAAACTCTATTTGGTCAATTGTATTTTCAAATTGTAGACATACACAATATATATATATATATATATATATATATATATATATATATATATATATATATATATATATATATCATTATGTATTGTGGATTTTTATATAACTCTCTACAATAGTACACATAGTTCCTTTGAATCTTAAACTTCACTATTTCTCACCATAAACCATGGACCCGCACGAATATCTAATTGTTCATGTTGAATCAAACCTGACACTACCTTTGAATTCCATGAATGTGCAACTCAACCGTAAACTTTACTGTAACTATTTTTTTACTTGCGATTGGCATCGTGTTCACTTTTGCTTCTGCCATAACACTTCCATTTGTGTATTTTTCACACATGATTTAAGTAAATATTTCCTAACAAAAATGCACATTGGAAACATAACTCATGTTGATCTGTGAATAGAATGTTAAACTCATGCAGCTGTGGCTCTAGAATGCCTAAATATGGGACAAATTTTAGTAGCGTGTTGACTTTCAATGTTTTTTCATTTAACCTACTTCATCATTATATAGAAAATCCTCCCGTGGGTGAGGAATAAGTGCGAGAATAGCATTTACCATCAAGTATTGGGTAAGTTTCTTATTTGGCTGCAGTTTAGTTCTGACAGCCGCCTATGGAGCATTATAGCACATGAAATATAAGCATTTTTTTCATTCACTCTAATATTCCATGTTTAGAAAGAGTACTTTGAACAATTGTAACTTTATCTCAAAATATAGGTCGCTTGAACTATGTTTCCAATGGATGGAAGTAGTTATTCGATGCTCTCGTGACTTGAAAAAGGCAGAGAACCCTCCCATTTTTTCCTTCTAGTGTAAGAATAACTATAATTTCTAGAGAGAGAAATATTGTAGGTATCAAAATGTAGATAGTGAATATCATGATCTAATACCTTGGGTTCATCTCATGTATATAGGAGTTTGCCTGGATAACGTGGCACAAGGATCTTCATACATGTGTTGTGCTTCTGGACGTCAGATTAAAGATTAGTTTGCATGTCATAATATTATGGCTTAAGGATCTTTGGACATTTATCACATTCTTAGGCATTGAATCTAGGGTGACACATGTCCTTAAATACATTTCTAACTAAAAATTTCTAGGACTCGATCAAAGATTTCCAAAAAAAATCTTCTTTATACAAAAAAAAACACATTTTTCCCTAATTCAAGAAAAGCACATGAAGCCTTTTGACATGAACACATTGATGAGTCCATTCTGTCCAAACTTATTCATTATCTACAAATCAGTACAAGTCCACCACATCTACCTCATCCAAGGAGAAAATATTTGCTCCCTTTCCTATTGATATTGCCTCGATTCCTTCTAAATGGGATTTTGTTGAGTCCTTTTCGGGCTATAATACTTCGAATTCCAACTCCAATGACTGGTGTCTCAATAATTTTGACCTTAATGATTAAATAGATGAAGCCTGAAGGTCTTATGGACCTTTTAGATTTTTTTTAATTGCGCAAAATTGACAACAACTCTACAATTTACAAATATGTTGAACAATACCATCAAAATTAATTTTTTAAAATTTACCCAACAAACTAACTAACTTATTAAAAAATACCATAAAACTACCTACAAACAAACACTCAGACAAAACACCTAAAAAACACCAAGTCAACCCCCAAATTCTTCACCAAATCGACGAACCAGTGGAAACCCAAATTACAACTAAAATTCATCAAATTTGATGTTATCCAATCCCTAAAAACTATAAATACCAATTTCAGACCACGTGATTTTGTCAAATCTGAACAGAAAATCAAATTTGAGATGAACACCTAGGAAATTTTTAAAATTTTTAATGGAAGCTGATAATGTATTGATGTATTAAATATAAGCTCAAAACTCATTCAAATAGGCAAACGAGCTACCTTCAATCCAAAGATTCTAAAATTTTTTCAAAATACTAAGAATTTTGTAGAGTATTCACGCCGGTCAGTTCATTCAAAGCAAATTTCTAGATATAAGGTGAGGAATATTTAATTTTGATTCTGAAATTTGTTATTGATTTTACGGACGATCTAAATTTGCAGTTGATTTTCCCTTCAATTTTTTGTCGATAATTCTGTTTGTAGTTTTGTTATCACTACTTTTTACTTGTAAAGAGAAATTGATTTATGTTTTCATCCTGCTAGAAGACTTTGAATTGATGTATCTTACTATTAGATGCATATTATTTTTACCTTAGAATGTATCTATGCAAAATTTGGGGTTTAGTATTTCCTTAGTTCAGTTTGGGCTATTGATGACAAGAATTCGTCCAAAGAGTTCAATATAAAAATCTTTAATTCCACGTCTAATTGTTTGATTTCATAATTACTGTAATTCTATACCACATCTATGCAATGGACCTATTCTACTTATTATTTTATTCATCTATGTGTTACTCATTTTATTAAGAAGTTCAGTTTAATAATTTTATTAAAACATATGTGATTGTGTATTAAGAAGTAACACACAAGAGTCATTGTGTGTTAAAATGCACATATTGTGCCTTTTTCAACTTAGAGACATATTTTGGAAATGAATTGTGTATTACAAAGCTTTTTGGTGCATGTTAAAATGAGTAACACATGTGTGTGTTATTATATGTGTTACAATATGTGTTGCATGTAGTATCAAATTTGTAGTAACACGTGTTACTACATGTGTTACTATATGTTACTTGTTTTGTTAAAAGGCAGTTTAATAACTTGAGTAACACATTAGTTACTATCTATTAAAATACATTAATCATTGTAATTTTCATCATGTGGCTTTTTGAATTTGGAGACATATTTTGCAAATGAGTAACATGTATGTTAGTGTATATTACAAAGCTTTTTGGTGCATGTTAAAATGAGTAGCATATATAGTGTCTATCATATGTTTGGTGTAAGTTAAAATTAGTAACATATGTGTGTGTTACTATATGTTACTTGCTTCATTAAAAGGTCAGTTTAATAAGTTCAATAACACGTGTTTTTGTCTATTGAAATGCATTAATCATGGTAATTTTCATCATGTGGCTTTTTGGACTTAGAGGCAAATTTTTTAAATGAGTAACACGTAGGTTACTATTTATTACAAAGCTTTTTGGCGCATGTTAAAACGAGTAACATATATAGTGCCTATATTATGTTTGGTGCAAGCTAAAACGAGTAACACATATGTGTGTTACTATATGTATTACGTGTAGCATCAATTTTTTTTAACATGTGTGTTACTACATGTGTTACTATATGTTACTTGCTTCATTAAAATGTCACTTCAATAACTTCAGTAACACATGTGTTATTGTCTATTGAAACGCATTAATCATGGTAATTTTCAGTATGTGGCCTTTTGGACTTAGAGAAATTTTTTTGCTATTGAGTAACACATATGTTACTGTCTATTACAAAGCTTTTTGGTGCATGTTAAAATGAGTACATATATAGTGCCTATCATATATTTGGTGCAAGTGACAATGAGTAGCACACGTGTATGTAACTATATGAGTTAGAATATGTGTTATATGTAGCATCAAATTTGTGGTAACACGTGTGTTACTACATGTGTTACTATATGTTACTTGGTTCATTAAAAAGTTCAGTTTAATAACTCTATTAACACATATATTTGTGTTTATTGAAATGCATTAATCATGTGGATTATGCTTGTTTAAATAAGTGACACGTGATTTTTCATGCATATTGTGATCATCTTAACATAGTGTGTTACTGTTTGATTTTTTGCAGGCATGGAGTATATCAATATCTTATTACATTACAATGGTGAATGGAATGAAAACTATGAATACAAGAATTTCAAGAAGGCTTGGATCTTAGTTCCTCTAGAACGCACATTCAACATAGTTGTTGAAAAAATTTATTTAGAATTGGAGTTGAATCAAACAATCATGGAGATAACAATTCAATATTAAGTGAATTACAGTGAGCTTACGATAAAGATTAGAACCAATAAGTCCCTGGTCTTCTATTTGGAATTGAAGAGAAAAGACAGAAATTTTATAAGTTTTTCCTTATGCATCGATTTTTCAATAGTAACAGCAAGTAGTGCATCATTTAATCTTCATCAAGGGCTCCATTTGGAAAACCCAGCTACCGCTATAAGTTCAGACATGCTACAATTGCAGCTATAGGACAGAAATAACACAACAATCATAGCTCCTCTAAGATTACCAACTATTCAAGATATTGCTTATGAGGCTTCTCATTACTTACTCGAAGTTGACGACGTTTTATGGAAGCTGAAACTACCATGATTTTTCATCCAAATGTTGATAAAATTGAAAGAAATCATATTTACTGCAATAAAGAGGTCTTGATGAATAGTGTTGCAATATATGCCATACGGAACCACCTCCAATTCAAGGTGAAAAAATCAGACAAAAAGGTTTATGTCCTAAAATGCGTGGATTCTAGTTGTCAATGGTCTTTTAGAGTTTCAAAGTTTGGAAAAACATACTACTTCAAAATAAGGTGAATTAGAAATGAACATATATGTTCATTGTAATATTAGGATATCATCGACAAGCATCTAGTTCAATGGTAGAAAGTTGCATCAAGTATAAGTACATCTTTACAAAAACTATATACACTCCAACTAACATAATAAATGACATGAGAAATGAGTATGGGTGTCACTGAGTTATAATAAAGTTTGGAGGGCCCGAGAGCATGCAATTGTGGAGTTGAGAGGTGACCCGAATGAATCATATTGAAAACTTCCTACATACTTGTACATGTTGAAAGTAACAAATCCAAGATCAATTACAAAACTAGAGACCGATGTGAACAATTGGTTCAAGTACTATTTCATGGCTTTAGGGGCTTCTTTGCAAGGATGGAAGTAATGTAGACATGTATTTGTAATTGATGGAACATTCTTAAAAGGGTATTATGGTGGTACGTTATTCACAACATGTACCCAAGACGCCAATAACAATATTTTTGTATTAGATTTCGGAGTTGGAGACAATGAGAACAACAATTTATGAGAATGGTTTTTACAAATGTTGAAAGAATCTTATGGAGAGTGGAAAGACTTGTGGATCATATTAGATAGACACTGGAGCAAAGGAAATGCTATACAGAAAGTATATCCGGAAGCCATGCATAGTGTTTGTTCGTACCATTTATTTCAAAATTTAAAGAAGACCATTGGCAAGGGTAAAAAAACATAACATGCCACTACAATGCAGATGCTAGAGCCTACACAAATGCTGAATTTGACAACCACATAAGCCAACTTGAGAAACTAGACAAAAGAATCCTGTAGAATCCTGAATTTTATTATTATTTTATTTGTTTAGGACCTAAGTGAAAATATGTTTTAGAATCAATTAGATTATTTTGGGCTAAATAATTAATTTGTGAAATTTTGAGTTTTAATATTTCAATATTGGGCTCGTTGGATAGCTCGTAATTAATCATGATTATCGGCTCAAGAAAAGGTGTTTTTAGATAAACTAAATTCAAGATATAGACAGTCCAAAATTTCTATAGCAATTTGAAGTAAAAAGGGACTCCTTGGAATTTATCAATTTTTCGGCCAGATTTCAATTTTCAAATTTTCAAAC
Source organism: Forsythia suspensa (assembly GCA_023638005.1). Taxonomy (NCBI): domain Eukaryota; kingdom Viridiplantae; phylum Streptophyta; class Magnoliopsida; order Lamiales; family Oleaceae; genus Forsythia; species Forsythia suspensa. The sequence continues at coordinate 20,359,913 of CM042670.1, read as the reverse complement.
TTGTTTTCTGTAGCTTATCACTCTATCTCTCTCTCTCTCTCTCTCTCCTAGATACAAAGAATCCTATTTTAACCTACTTCTAGAGTTCTAAATTTTTAAACTAATACTAAACCTATAAACTTAGTCACCTTTTACATTTTTTCCAATTATCGTAGCTGCTTAGCACCGTGCACGCGCACGGATAATTTATTTCTTTTCCACATTCATTCGTGCTCTTTTTCAAGCTTTCCATTCATTTTTAGTGCAATCATTCACAAGAAGCAAGGTGAGATACTACGTGCTATTGTTGATATCTACAATTTTCTAATTATTATTTTTACGCATGTGAATCGATTACTTAATTTCAGTGCTCCTTTGGGAGAAATCATGAACCGAGTTCATTTAAACCTTCGGGTTTCAGTTAAACTTTGGGTTCGATTAAACCTTTGAGTTTCATTTATTTGCGGGCGCTTGCATGAATTATCATTGTCATGGTGTGATAATTCAGATTCGATTTAGTAAGTTAATTTCATGCTTAATTACAATATTTAGATTGTTTGTAGAAATTAGCAAGTATCTCATTGAGTATATTCAATTATACTCATCCCTCATTTTAAATAATTTTCAGGTAATGATTAATGTGAGGGATGCGTGGAGGGTCAGTGAAGCTGTCAAGCCAATGATCGCCAAATTAGTTAATTTTGTTTATGATGCTTTAGACAATTTACATTGCAATTTTTTTAGTTATTTAGCATTTAACAAATATTTCTCTATTTGTTTACGATTTAACCAATTGATTGACAATTGGAATTTTATTATTTAAGTCATTTTCCGCAATATTTAATAGTTTATGGTTTTTATTAACTCTCCGAGACTTGAGAAATTTCAGGCGTTACAAATGGTATCAGAGCGGTAGGGTTTACCTTTTACGTAGACTCGAAAAAAAAAATGAAAAAAAATTTTTTTTTTTTTTTCTATTTATTTATTTTGATTAGTAATGATGAATTTTTTATAAAAGAAAAAAAAAGTTTTATTTTGGTACGAGATATTTGGCACCCGAGCTCATTTGATCATACCACCATCCAATATTTTGAGGTATGAAATAAGTGAACATGCTTAATTGCAGTAAATTATTTTGCTAGTCTAACTAAATTGATTAGCATGATTTTATAAAGTATTTGTTGCTTATTTCACTATTGCATTTGAATTATTTATTAATGCGGTATAGTTATTTAAAGTTAACTAATATGCGAACCATAGTAGTGTATTTTATGACCAGAAGCTTTAAATGCATAACATATTAGAATTGTTGTAACATAGGTGACAATCATGGTTAGACTTAGGTAGACCGCGAGGAAAAGTGTTGTGTATAGGGGCGCTGGGAATCCCAATGCCGCTATAATTCGTGCCTATGAACATTTCGTTCCAGTTCTCGACTCTACAATCGAACAAAGATGTGTACAGCGGTTCCATCTGACTTGGGAACGAGCTGTGGAAGTCGGATTTCCGAGCACTCATGCACAAGCAATCGCCCGTCTAATAGACACTTTCTCAGATGAGGGCCAACGGGTTGCGACGGCCATACTTAGGGCCACAGAGTATCTTGGATCCGAGGGCGGTAGATTTTGAAGATTTTGTAGGGCTCTCATTGACACTTGGGAAGAGTATGTTGCGGAGGCTAATGTACCACCCGTTGGAGAAGTCAAGTCGGGGTGGAGTTAGAAAACGAACCCGATTTCAAGTTCGAGTTTGAAGAGCCAGTCGGAAGATGAGCACGAAGATGAGGTTAAACCCGAGCAAGAATTTGAGCTCGAGCACGAGCACGAGCACGAGCACGAGCTTGAGCTTGAAGTCGGACAAGAAGTTGAGGCCGAGGCACAAGAAGGAATCGGGCATGAGGCGGAACGAAATCGAACAGAATCAAGTATTACCGGATGACGAAGCTCCATGAGCCAAGGTTCCAAGAGTACATGGAGGTTTGGATAAGTGAAGACGAGGATTAGGATTTTAGAATATTAGTATTTCCATTTTATTCTTGTTGAGTTTATTTATTTAGATTAATAGGTGTTAAGGTTAGTAGGAATTTTTAGTTGGTTTTAATTATAAAAATTCTTTGTTTATCATTAAATAATATTAATAAAATTTCATAAATTTTGTTTATTTCTTTTCCTTCCGTTAGAAATTACTCCGTATAGTGTCACGCTGTCGAGCAATCCTAAGATAAAATTTATTTTGTTTTCTTTCAAAGGAAATGCCTCGACAAACTCAGAATCAAGCAACTATGTTCAGAGACTTGTTGAGGGCTGTGCAAGACTTGGGCAGGCAGCAGACTCAGGAGCCACGTCCAAATGCAACAAGGGCTGACAACATGAGTTCCATGGTTGAACAATTTCGTCGTTTCAGACCACCGTCCTTTAATGGCCAGGATGATCCTTTCGCAGCCGAGGAGTGGCTGAGGAGACTAGAAGGGATTTTTGAGCATCTAAACTGCAACGATATGCGAGGAAGGTGTCTTCTTGCGAAATTCATGGCGCTTGTTGACGATGCTAGCCATTGGTGGGATTCTGATTCACGCACTAGGACTGCAGAGCAGCAACGTAGTCTCACTTGGGACCAATTTAAAGAAGCATTGCTGGGAAAATATTTTCCTCAGTCACTGAAGGACCAAAAGGAAGCAGAATTTCTTCAACTCACACAAGGGAGCATGCTACTTGGGGAGTACGAAAGAAAATTCGAACGACTGTCTAGGTATGCACCGCATATGGTTAACACCGAATTGACGAAGGCCAAGAGGTTCGAGATGGGATTACGACCCGAGATTAAAGGAATCATGGCCGCCCAGCAGTATACTACTTACGCAGAAGCTTTACGTCGGGCACAGGCAATCTCTAATGGCTTAGGGTTGAAAAAGAAACCCCTGCATAGTGTCGAGTCTTCGGAGAAGAGAAAGTGGCAGGGTCACAACAAAGAAAAGTACAAAGACCAGAATAAGAAAGGAAGGATTGAGTCAGGCCCAACCAGAAGTGTCCCTACATGTCCCAAGTGCAGCAAGCGACATTTTGGCGAATGCCTTCTGGGAAAAGGAGTATGCTATAATTGTGGTAAGGCTGGCCATTTTCTAAGAGAGTGTCGAGAAAAGAAGAAGGAAGACTACCAACCTAAGAAAGGGAAGGCTAGAGTCTTTTTACTGGCGGCGGTCAAGAGGAGAGCGGGGACACGGACGTGATAATGTGTATTCTACCAAGTATCTAATATACCTGCTTTTGTCCTGATAGATTCTGGAGCTACGCATTCTTTCATTTCTAATGTTTTCATGGATAAAATTGAAAATAAATATGAGAAAACGAATGGCATGTTAGATGTTAGTATCCCTTCAGGCGAGATCATTAGTACAAATCAAATAGTTAAGGACGTAAAGTTAGAAATCGAAGGAAGGATGTTAAATGCAGACTTGTACCTTTTAAGAATGAAGGACTTTGATGTAATATTGGGAATGGACTGGCTGAGTGGAAATCATGCAACCATTTTATGCCGCGAGAAGGAAGTCTTGTTTCAAAGACCTGGGGAAGAACAATTTCGTTTCTTCGAGACAAGATTTGGGACTCCACCCAAATTTGTGTCTTTTTGAAAGCCGAAAAGATGTTAAGTAAGGATTCGTGCTTGAGGATTTTTATTAAACATTGTTAGCAAACCTAAATCCGAACAGAAAATGAAAGGTACATCAGTGGTTCAAGAATTTGAGGACGTCTTCCCTGAAGATCTAACTGGATTACCGCCTGATCGACAAGTAGAGTTCACAATTGACTTAGCCCCTGGGGCAGCACCAGTGTCTAAAGCCCCTTACCGAATGGCACCAAAAGAGTTGCAAGAGTTGAAGATGCAACTACAAGAATTATTGGATAAGGGTTTTATCCGACCTAGCGTTTCTCCGTGGGGAGCGCCAGTGTTATTCGTTAAGAAGAAAGACGGGTCGATGAGGATGTGTATCGACTATAGAGAGTTAAACCGTCTGACTATAAAGAACAAATACCCACTCCCAAGGATAGAAGATCTTTTTGATCAGTTGAAGGGTGCAAAGGTGTTTTCAAAGATCGATCTGAGATCGGGCTATCACCAACTCAAAGTAAAGGACTATGACATCCCTAAAACAAGCATTTAGGACTCGCTATGGACACTATGAGTTTCTATGTTATACCTTTTGGGTTGACAAATGCACTGTCGTATTCATGGACTTAATGAACCGAGTTTTTCATCCGCACTTGGACCGGTTTGTTATAGTCTTCATCGACGACATTTTAGTATACTCAAAGGAGAAGTATCGTACGAGGAACATTTGAGAGCGGTGTTAGGCACCCTTGAAAGGAGAAATTGTATGCCAAATTCAAGAAATGTGAATTTTGGCTTGATCAGTATTAGCTTTCTTGGTCATGTGGTTACTTCACAAGGGATTGAAGTGGACCCAACCAAGGTCGGCCGTGGAAAATTGGCTAGGCCAACCAATGTAGGAGAAGTCCGTAGTTTCTTAGGACTTGCTGGCTATTATAGGAGGTTTATTGAAGGGTTTTCTAAGATAGCTGGACCAATGACTCAGTTAACTAGAAAGGAGATAAAGTTCCAATGGTCAGGGAAGTGTGAGGATAGTTTCAAAGAATTGAAACAAAAATTGGTTTCAGCACCGGTTTTAACGATACCAGAAGGTTCAGAAGGATTTGTGATATACAGCGATGCATCCAAACATGGTTTGGGATGTGTGTTGATGCAGCATGGAAGGGTTGTGGCCTATGCATCTAGGCAATTAAAACCACATGAACATAATTATCCGACGCATGACTTAGAACTCGCAGCAGTAGTTCACGCCCTAAAGATATGGCGTCATTACCTCTACGGTGGTAAATGTGAAATTTACACCGATCATAAAAGTCTCAAATACTTCTTTACTCAAAAGGAGTTAAACATGAGACAGAGGAGATGGTTGGAATTGGTTAAGGACTACGATTGCACTATTCTTTACCACCCTGGTAAAGCTAATGTAGTTGCTGATGCGCTTAGTAGAAAAACGACGGGAAAATTGACAGCTTTGACCACCCAGGAACAGTTAATTAAGGAATTTGAAAACTTGAGGCTAGAGGTTTTTACACCTCCAATGAAAGTATCAGCTCTTATCGCAACTTTAACAGTTGAACCCACACTCAGGAAACGAATTAGAGGAGCCCAAAGGGATGACCCATTTTTACGTAAGATCATGACTGAAGTTGGGACAGAGAAACGCTTAGGTTTTGAAGTGGCTAATGACAAGGCACTCATGTATAAAGGCAGGTTGTGCGTTCCTAAAGATGAGGGATTAAGGAAGGAAATTCTTGAGGAAGCACACTCGGCTCCTTATGCAGCACACCCAGGCGGTACGAAGATGTATCGAGATCTTCGAGATACATTTTGGTGGAGAAATATGAAAAGAGGAATAGGACTCTTCGTGAGTAAGTGCATGGCATGCCGCCAAGTGAAAGCGGAACATCGAAACCTTGTGGTTGCTTATCCCAGCTGGATATACCGTAATGGAAATGGGAACACATAAACATGGATTTCGTGGTGGTTTTCCGAGATCCGTAAAAGGAAACAATGCTATATGGGTAGTAGTGGATCGTCTTACAAAGTCGGCTCACTTTCTTCCGATTAGGATGACTTTTACCATGGAGCAAGATGCACAAGTTTATGTTAGATAAATAGTCGATCGCATGGAGTCCCCTGTTTCTATTGTTTCGCACAGAGACCCAAGATTTACATCAAAATTTTGGAAGAGTTCTGAGGATGCTATGGGAACGAAACTAAAGTTTAGTACCGCATATCACCCGCAGACCGATGGACAATCAGAAAGGACTATTCAGATACTCGAAGATATGTTAAGAGCTTGTGTGCTAGACCTGGGCGGTAGTTGGGAAGTACACTTACCTTTGGTGGAATTCGCCTATAATAATAGCTTTCAGGCTACTATAGGCATGGCACCTTACGAGGCATTATATGGAAGGAAGTGCAGAACACTTGTTTATTGGGCGAGGTTGGAGAAAGAAGGATTTTAGGGCCGAAATCATTGATCGAATTCGGCCTGTAGTAGATAAGATCCGAGATGTAATTAAGGTTGCTCAAGATGACGGAAAAGCTATGCCGATAAGAGGAGAAAAGATCTCGAGTTCAAGAATGGTGACAAAGTATTCTTGAAAGTAGCACCAATGAAAGGAGTACTTAGATTTGGCAAGAAAGGAAAATTAAGACCAAGGTTTATTGGACCTTTCGAGATTTTTAGGCAGTCGGAGAAGTTGCATACCGATTAGCCTTACCGCTTGAGGCTTTCAAAGTGATACACAATGTTTTCCATGTATCAATGCTTAGGAAATACTTACAAGACCCCAGTCATGTGATCAACCATCAGACTTTGGACGTAAACCACGATCTAACCTATGAAGAAAGGCCAATGGAAATTCTAGACAGAAAAATTCATATGTTAAGGAACAGAGAAATCCCATTAATTAAGGTGTTATGGCGCAACCATGGAGTGGAAGAATCGACTTTGGAGAAAGAAGATGAGATGAAAGCCAAGTACCCAGAACTTTTCACTGTGTAAAGGTAAAATTTCGAGGACGAAATTTTTTTAAGGAGGGTAGTTTGTAGAATCCCAATTTTATTATTATTTTATTTGTTTAGGACCTAAGTGAAAATATGTTTTAGAATCAATTAGATTATTTTGGGCTAAATAATTAATTTGTGAAATTTTGAGTTTTAATATTTCAATATTGGGCTCGTTGGATAGCTCGTAATTAATCATGATTATCGGCTCAAGAAAAAGTGTTTTAGATAAACTAAATTCAAGATATAGACAGGTCCAAAATTTCTATAGCAATTTGAAGTAAAAGGGACTCCTTGGAATTTATCAATTTTTGCCCGATTTCAATTTTCAAATTTTCAAACTTGTTTTTACGTAGCTTATCACTCTCTCTCTCTCTCTCTCTCTCTCTCCTAGATACAAAGAATCCTATTTTAACCTACTTCTAGAGTTCTAAAATTTTAAACTAATACTAAACCTATAAACTTAGTCACCTTTTACATTTTTTCCAATTATCGTGACTTAGCTTTTGTGCACGCACGAGATAATTTATTTCTTTTCCACATTCATTCGTGCTATTTTTCAAGCTTTCCATTCATTTTAGTGCAATCATTCACAAGAAGCAAGGTGAGATACTACGTGCTATTGTTGATATCTACAATTTTCTAATTATTATTTTTACGCATGTGAATCGATTACTTAATTTCGGTGCTCCTTTGGGAGAAATCATGAACCAGTTCATTTAAACCTTCGGGGTTTTGATTAAACTTTTGGGTTCGATTAAACCTTTGAGTTTCATTTATTTGCAGCGCTTGCATGAATTATCATTGTCATGGTGTGATAATTCACGATTCGATTTAGTAAGTTAATTTCATGCTTAATTATAATATTTAGATTGTTTGTAGAAATTAGCAAGTATCTCTTTGAGTATATTCAATTATACTCATCCCTCATTTTAAATAATTTTCAGGTAATGATTAATGTGAGGGATGCGTGGAGGGTCGATGAAATTTGTCAAGCCAATGATCGCCAAATTAGTTAATTTTGTTTATGATGCTTTAGACAATTTACATTGCAATTTTTTAGTTATTTAGCATTTAACAAATATTTCCCTATTTGTTTATTGATTTAACCAATTGATTGACAATTGGGATTTTATTATTTAAGTCATTTTCCATAATATTTAATAGTTTATGGTTTTTATTAACTCTCCGAGACTTGAGAAATTTTCGGGCGTATAAATCCGACTTTATATGGTAAGTTTTAATATTTATTAGTATAACATAATGCTTTTAACAATTATAAATTACTAATTGACAAAAAAAAAATTCTTCATGTAGGAAGAAGCTTGATATCATACATGGTCGAGAGCCTAAATAACAAAGAATAGATATTCAACAATGACATCAAATATAATTGAGTCAGTCAATTTAGTTATGAAACCGACAAAGAGTTTTCCTATAGTGTTTTTGTTGGAATTCTTGAAATGCCTATACAAAATTGGTTTTCCAAAAATGGGAAGATGCACATGCAACATTCACTACACTTGCAACAAAATATGAACGTATGATGTGGGAAAGTTCAAGAGACGCAATCAAAATGAAGGTAACATTTAAAACATTCTTGATTCCTTTATTGTAACGTCAAGTATGATGTCCATACAAAGTAACATACACTAAAAAGAATACAGTAACACACGCATGTTACTAAAGAAGAATAACCATGATATATGACTTTTAACATACAGTAACGTATGCATTACTCATACATTAATCAACTCTTTCTTCATGTAACTGCAACTTGATTGTGATTTTTGTTCTTTGTTTACTTTGAAAAATTTCGAACCTCTTACTTCTAGTTAATATGAGTAAAACATATGTTACTGTATGTTAAAAGTCATAAATCATGCTGAATTTTTTAATGTATTGTTTATTGACTATTAGATACAATCTTATATATATGTTACTTCGTACCTTGCATAGGTGTCTTCATTTAACCAAGTGCTACACCAAGTTAATGATGGTGTATCTTCCTATTTAGTGAACATGCACGGAAATACTTGCTCATGCAATAGATTTCAAATGGATGAGATTCCATGCAAACATGCTCTATTAATAGTTGCATACAAACATATCTGTTCTTACACCTATTGCTCCAATTTCTACACAAAAGAGTCATACATGAATGTATACAAAGGGACAATCTTTCCACTTGGAACTGTACAGATTGGGTTGTACCGAATGATGTTTTATTCAGCATTGTACTACCACCAATACCAACAAGAAAATCTGGAAGACTCGAAGAAAATTGGTATCAATCGAAGAGAGTGGGGAAGCAAATAACAAAATGTGGGAGATATGGAGCATATGAGCACAATCGAAGAACATGCAATAACCCAGCACCATTGAACCCGAAGAAAAAAAAGGAAACTCTTTATGAATTTTTGAATATTTTTCTTTAAAGATTTTTTAATCAGATTGTTTGCTTTGAATCTCATTTCAAATAGAAATGAGATTAATTAAATTAAGTCTAGCATGACAATATTATTCTACAAAAAATTTTATCAGATGGCTTATGGATTCATTTTAGTGGCAGGCGTAGACTATTTTTGCGTTAAGACCAAATTTTATTAACTAGAATATACACACAATAATTCATTTACTGTGCCTGTGAGGAAAATTGTGCTTTAATGTACCATTCCACAAGTTTCATCCAAATTTGTATGCTGATTATTGCCATTAGCTAATGTAAAGTTTCTGGGTTTGTGTATCTTCAATTTCATGAAAAGGGTTGTCTTGTTTAAATCCACAAAATTGATGTTTTCTATGATGTAATTGAGCAAGAAAGTAAAAATCATATTGTAGTTGGAATCCAATGTGTATGCCAAGTCATGTTAATATTGTGCATAAATGTCAATTAAAAGTCTTTGAAGTGGGAAGTAGTCATTACAAGTCTTCATTTGTACAATTCTTCATTATAAGTTAACTTATTTGATTTTCTTGCATGAACTTTGACACTGACTTGCTCATTTCATGCCATTAACTGTTTGTTCAGTAGTGACATGCTGGACAATCACGTTTGGTCAAAGGTTGTTGTTACGATTTCAATGTTTGCTCGTTTCATGTTATTAGCTGACTTGTTCTTGATGTTCAATTTATTAATGACACAACCTAAAAGCTAGGTGTGGTCTAGAAATTGGAATTAAATTATAAGTATCCAATCAAACGGTGTTTCATTAACACTGACTTGCCCATTTCGTGCCCTGAATATTTTAGGATTTTTACAAGATTGTTTGCTTTAAATCTAGTTGTTGTCCATCCATTTCTTGGAACTGCAAAGGTCCCTCACACAACTTATTGCCACAAGTTGATACATTGGGTCTATTGTCTGCATTGCCTTTCAAATAGATGACTTTAGATCAGATGATGAAACTTCAGTTCCACTGTTCTCATGCCCAGCATAAGATTGATGCATGAAAAACAAAACCTCTTTGACATAATCACTATCTTGAACTAGAAAAATTGGGAGTAAATGGAACCGAATCGAACGTAGAATGAAGCGTTTCTTCGAACACGATGATCAATGACTAGCTGTAAATCTAATAGCACTTCAAATTTGAAAGCTCATCCATATTCTAGCTCATATTCATATTTCTTGGCAATTTTTCAACAAAAACATAAGAATTCTCAAACTTAGTATCCTGATACTAGTACTGTGTCTTTCTGTTGTTCTGTGCAACTTAGATTTCGTGAAAGTTACTTGAATCCAATTATGCAAGAACATAATTCCTCATTGGTAGAGCATGTAACAAAGTTTGTGAATGAGCCGAAGATTGTGATGTGAATGAAGATGATACGGAGGAAAATTCACGAGAACCTCGAACTTGCTTTTGAAGAAATTTCAACCAGGTCTATGATAAAGCATGAGCTTGATCGAATAGGAGTGAAACGAATAGTGTAGTCAAAACCATTGGCTCTGGTTCTTCTCATTTTGTTTCTCTAAGAGCAGATATGGATGCTCTGCCTATTCGAGTCAGTTGCATGGAAAATAACACAACTATGAACTAAATAATAGCCTTTACAATAATAAATGTCATATAAATCTTGTCATCTGGGGTAATACGTGTGTTACCCAAATTTAAACTAGTGTAACATGTATGTTACTTGTTAACACAGATTTTTCAATTTTTCAAGATCATTTGACACTTGATCTTTGAAAAACCTACGTTCTCAAAGCCATCATCCACAAACAAATATATATATATATATATATATATATATATATTATATATATATATATATATATATATATATTGAACATATTAATCTGGTACATATGATCTTACAAGCCAAGACATGAGTAAGACATGCAAAATATATATCAAAATCCATGTTTTAGCTCAATAACTAAACATTTGGAAGGTCCTCGGATTATATCTTCTAAATCGTCCACATTAACAATCCATCCTTCTCCTCCAAAGCACGATTTTAGTAAATAACCAAATATAATACTTGGGCTAAGGGTCAAGTTGGTAATTTTTCTTACATGTCCCCCCTCCCGGAGCCCAAGTATAATACACCCACCCACCCATCCACCAACCCACCCACCAAATAAAGAGCCTTGAATACTTGAAGAAAAGCACCTAGACCTAACAAGATTAAGTGAATACCAAAAATAGTGGTCATTTTATTTCTATTTTTCCATACATAACGGAACAATGGAAATGATTCTTCAAGTGATAACAGTGATAAACCAAATAACAGCTTTTACAATAACAAATGCCACATAAAATTATGTCATCCGGGGTAACACATGTGTTACTTACATGAAGGAAAGCATAAAACCACTATGTTATTCCAAAAATACATCATATACAAATTACTAATTTAGACATTATAAATGAAATATGTTTCTGAATTTTCATACTCTACGTTACTCTATCCGAAACCCTTTCAACATCCGTATTGTAGCCTTCATCCAATTTCTTCTTGGTGTATTTATAAGATTGGATAGCAAGACTAAGCCAAGCTTCATCAAGCTTGAATCTTATTGTCATTTCTTCCATTTTTTGGTTAACAAAAAACTCATTATATTTGATCACATATATGCCACAATCACCACTGTAAAAAAAAAAACAAACAAATAAGTTAGTAAAAACAATTCCAAGCCCATTTTGAAATTTAATTCAAACAATTATATATGTGAGGCGTTTTATCCAATATATTACTAACCTTTGTAGTTGCTGAGGTATTTTATCCAATATGTTAACAGTCAATTGATCAAGAGGATCCTTGCCATCGTAAGGACCTCTATCTACAACAATGGAGGCCCTAGAATTACAAAGTCCACTATGGAGTATCAGATATGGAATGATTTTAGCGTATGGCTTCACCGAATGATGAACATGAAAGTCACGAATTATCTTACGATATGAATTGTACACATTAAGGCTTTGACGTCCGATTTCAAAATCTAAGAGGATCCAATGTGCTTTATTTTCCATCAAAACATGAATTAGCACATGGTCAACATCCCACCATGGTTTGTTACATCCTATTCAATATCCTCAAATATATGATAGAAACGCTTTAAGTTCACCCACCACACTTTAATCATTCAAAAAAATTTGTGAAATCATCATAATGAAACATTCAAATGCATAGTCGGTCGTGGTCAAGCGGATTTGTAATCTAGTATTATGCTTTAGTGTCTTCCGGAGTTAATAAAATGCAACATCAATATGCTGAAAAAACAGCACCCAAAGTAATGATAAAAAAATAATCTTTAGTTAACTTCCTAATGGTAAATTACGATACAGAAAAATATAAATTATAATGTGTCTCCCAAGCACTCTCCGGAGTCCGCGAGTCATAAAACCATTTCTTATTAGCAACCTCAAGGACTCCAAAGTCAAGGAGTGGGTTGAGTATTTCGTTCTTATCATCAAATCTCTTCTTCCTACAAACATAATACTTTGAAAGAATTAAAAACAACCAGTTCATTACAAAATAACTATTTGGAAGAAAGAAGAAAACTTACTTATTCTTCTTGGACAACCCTACGATATACCATTCCTCAAAATCAATAATGTCATCAATAGCAACAGCATTTAATTCGTAAATTAATGCATGTGTTCTAGTCTTTATCTCTCGAACTATTGCTTTACTTTTTTCTGACCATCCAAAATTCGAGGTATAAGGTAATCTAAACACTGATGCTGCTTTCCTAAGCCTCATCCTTGGTATATTGGGAGTAATATCATTGACTAGAATGTAATCATCATCAGCGTCAACATCCTGAAAAATAAGTTACATTATCAATTAAATAAAAATACAAGGTCACGATTATTTGTGGGTAAAAGTAACATATAATGTGAAAACACTACCTTTTCGTTTTTAGAAGTTGACAAATTTCTCATTTAAACACATTCATCAATCATTTTCAAGTCATGTTCGGTAAATTCCATATCATCTAGTCCAATGTCATTAGCATTAGGTTCATCATCAATCCCCAAGTGAAAACTAGGACAAAAGTTCAGCAGATCAAACATATGTTCGCTAACAAATGTCTCCTCGAATAATTGTTTTTTTAGGTTCTTCGCCTCAACCTAAGAATACAAATAATTAAAACATGATACCTTAAAAACAGAAACTAATAAACTCAAATTGAACTTCATACATCAATAAAAACATATTAAATTTATTATATGTACCTCAAACTCAGTACCACCTTCATTATTAGTTTTATCAACCTGTACTTCTTTCCCTTTTCTATCAAATTGAACCTATAAAAATATAAAACTCTTTCAATTTCACAAATTTATGATGAAAGTAACATATGTGTTACTAATTTATAACACACTAAAAAAGCACAAGTTATTAGATGTACGTACCTCCCTCCCAACTTCAATATCTTTTGCTCGTGATCCGACGTCATCCTCAAATTAAACTTATACAGATAATTAACATAACAAAATATTAGCATAATTCATTCATTTCAATACACAGTAACATATGTGTTACTCATTGCGTCATTCCATTTTTATTTAAAATGCACCCCAAAAAAACATAAAAACTTATTAGATGTACCTCCATCTCAATTTTAGTCTCTTTTCTTTGTACTCCAACATCATTCTCAATTGGACCCTATAAACATGATTACCCTATGGAAAAATGAGCATGATTCATGTATTTTTATAGACAGTAACATATATCATTGCTTATTTAAACATGCACCAAAAACCATAAAAACATATGAAAATGATTTACCTTCCTTCCCAAAGAAGTATCACCGGTATACAAAACAATCCGCTGGTCCAAAACATTATAAGAACGACCACTAGTTTCTTTTCCAATTTGATTTAGGAAGTTTGCAAACAAGCCTTGCACATTCCTATTTAAATTAGTCATTTGCTTTCTCAATTCATTATGCAAAGAAATAATTTGAACTTGATTTCTTCTAATTCTTGATGCTTGAATTCAATTTGTGATAAACGATTCATGACGACTTCTTTTATTCACAACAACCCTAAAAACAAAACAAAAACAAAAACAAAAACAAAATGACACCATATAAAAGGAAAGCATAATTCATAATAAATTTAAAAAAACTAGTGACTAAAATGAGAAAACACAGTCTTACCTGTCCTTTTTCACGAGGAGCGGGCCTTGAAGAACTAGCACCACATTCGTTGACTGCCTGCTTCTTATGAAACAATCCCAAAGCATACACCTCATTTTTCTCTTCATTGGTTGCCACAAACTGAATAACTTCATGCTACATGAAAATCATTAGTTAAAAAGGTCAACTTCTGAACACAATATCATAGTACAAAATTTTCCACTAAGGCAAGCAATTGTCTCGTAGGCCCACAATTGGAGGAAAAGAAGAAACCGTTCACCGATAAGACCAAGAAGATTTTTTACTAAGACCCGCTTCTTGTTTTCCAAACTTAAAATAGACTTGAAGGACTTTAGTGTGATTCGATAAAGATCCTGTCCCCAAGCAAAATCATCACACTCTAACCTATCAATCAACCTCATATGTCGTTCAACAGCCGATTTGTTATATGAAGTAGTGTACAAAAAACATGATATTAGGTAAAGCTTAGCCAACTTCACAACATCTTCATGAGATACTTGGTCATTCAATCCCATGAATACTCGTTGAAGCTCAAACTTTGATACTTTTTGAAGACCATAAAAGTATGTATCATTTAAACGGTTCTTTCCTGAATCATATGTAGAAATGTCATCAAGACCACGCCCGAGTCGCATTTGTAATACAAAACTCATCCAATGAAAACCTATTATACTCTTCTCCGATTCTAAACCATAATTCATCATCATTGGGATGTTGAACCTGACTTAACAATAAAGAATGGATCAATTGAGGTTGTAATATTAATCTTCTCATGTCCAGAAATGACCCAAAATAGCTACCTCGAAACAACTCTTTTTAATGCTATTCAATTTCGGAAAAATGTTTGCTACAACATCATTCATATTCTTTACTACCAATTTATCTGTTGCCCATGTCTTAGGGTTCATTGTATAATCCCAATCCTGGCAAAAAATATAGCATGCCAGACAGTACACATAACATAACGTTAATCAAAACAAAAAGCATGCAAATGAAAGGACCAATTCAGGCAAATATATTGACATGAAAACACAAACAAACAGTATAGAGCATAGCTTTCATATTCCATAATTAATGTATTAATTAATTAACATGTCAACACACACTTTTCAACAAATGTATTTTATAAAAGACCTAAACTCTGAACAACACACATCCAAATAGCCTAAAATGTAGCCACAATTGCCTAAATGCAAACAAAAAAAAACCTATGAAGAACCGTACATTAAGGAAGCCACAGAAAAGCTAAACTACAAAAATCACCCAAAAAAACTTTGAAAATACACATATAATAAAGACCTTAAGCTACAAAATACACAACCAAAAAAAAAACATATATAATCACCAAACATATGTATTGCTTCATTTGAATCAAACAATCATGAAGAAAACTCATAATAACCTAAGCTACAAAATAAACAGAAATGCAGTACATAGATTTCTTCGATTTCTTTGATTTCTTCTTATTTCTTCGAGTTTAAGTCTTAGTCGATGTTCTATTCGCCCTTGTAGATGCCATAGTTATTTGTAACTCAATATTTATCGATTCACCATGGGTTTTCACCATGGCTTGATTGAAGAACCGATTATGGAAATTGGAGATAAAGAAATTGGAAAGATTGTCGTTTAGTTCCTGGTGTTGTTTTGCCCTAAATGGGTGGCTTGATTGAAGAATCGATATTGATATTGTTAAAAAGAAGGTATATTTTAAATTTTTTTTCAAAAAAATGGTATTCAGGCTAATTAACACTTCTTAGTTTGAAGAAATATTTGCACCCCATCATCATGGATGACCGATCTAATAATCAAAAATCAGGCTATAAATCCACTTTTTATGAAATAAGAATTCCATCTCAAAGCCCATGAGGTCATGGAATGTGACCCTTGCACGAAAGCCCACCAACGTCTTTAATTTTCGATTTGATCGACAATTCCATAATATTGGTGGCAGGCTCCGTTGTTGGCAATCTACAAAAATATCATAACATATTAACAACATAAAGAATGAAATTACTTTTAACAACATTAAGAATGAAATTACTAAAAACCTGAAGTCAAAGTCAACAATTAATTTTGACCACATATTTTAGGGAGCCACAACTTTTTCTAACTTTTCAACCACACATGTCATCAACTTTTACAAAACAACTCTCGCGGTCCAGAATTAAATAAAAATAAGAGTTTGGAGCATTAAATATCTTGTATCCATAGAACATTTGGCGTGACATAGATAATCAATAAATAGGAGTTAATATCATTTCAATTGCAATTACAAAGGTAATTAGTATTTTTATCATTCAAATGTATTTTTGACTGATAATTAGTCCAACAAATACTATTAACTCGGTAACAAAACCACTCATACCTGGTAATGCAAGGGAGGCCATCAAAAAGCTACTAAACATTGTGAATATTTTTGGCGTTGGGATAGTTATTCAACCCATTTCATCAAGATAAACAAGAAGTATTCTATCGTAAGTCGTTCCTGCCAAGAAAAAAAGTGCAGCACCAACATGAGAGATTATTTGTAAAAGGGATCCATTCAGCCCTGAAAGCCTTAAGTTGAGAGTCTCATCCCATTTACTTGCTTGATATGGCTCCTTAGTGGTCGGCTAAAGGCAGGCAAAAGAGGAAGGTCATTCCAATCTGTCGTAGGTGGCGCAAACCCCTTAGGAGGGGGTCGAGATTAGCGATCTCCTTCATGTATTGTCTGGAGTAACGATTAACGCCAAGAAACAAAACAAATTCCTAACTCAAACAAGTAAATGAACCCTTGGGTAAGGTGTTCGAGCGATTAGGTTACCATTAAAAAAGAAATAGAGATGGAATAGATACCTAATGGCCTTCTTTCCTTCTCATCCAGGGGCATCCCAATGGTGTACTCCAAAAAAGGGGCCAAATGGGATGATTTGCAATATGATTCTTTCCCTACCTTCAAGCGTAATGTAACGCCCGGGATTTTCTCAACTCGGAGGGTCACTAAAATAATATCTAAAATATATTTGACAACTCCAAATAATATTTCTTATGTCCTTGAATGGTTTTAAAAATATAACTTTTGCGGAAAATAACAAGCGCGCAAACGAAAAAAGATTTTTCTTTAAATTTTCATGGTTTTGCCTATACCGTGATAGGTGTCGCCACAATTTGTTTGACCATTTAAATGAATTTCAAAAATTTAACTGTAGATACTTGGGACTACAGACTACAATATTTTAAAATTTCAATCCTTAGCTACACCATTTGGTAGGTTAAAATGTTAGCCAAAGTTGCTTAAAAAATGGTCCGGGTGCCTTAAGGTAGCCCTCTAAAACGTTCATAATAAATTCATACGATTGAATTTTTGATTGATTTTAAATTCTTCCATTCGATCATATATAAGGATTTCCATAACACTAATTTCACTCAAAAACATCAAACGTACAGAGAGTTATGATTTTTCAAAGTAAGAGCAGTAAGCTGAAAATTTCTGAAAAATGGAACTAGGCATTTCTAACTTGAAACATTTAACGGCAAAGGAATCAACATCTCGTTTTTCATAAATATTACACAATTAAATAATGAAATCAAATACTTAAAAATATTGTATTTACATCAAAATTGACTCGATCATCTCGACGTCAAAACTTAAACTAAATAAGAAAATTTCATGTCATGCTCGCTAGCCCACACCATCGCATCAACGCCAACCAATTCAACCTAAAAATTTGTTCATTTTGGGGTGATTATTTCATAAGAAACACTCAGTAGAAATACATTATAACATGTGGGAAAATCATACGGAAACATAAATCTGACATGCCATCATTTTTAAACGTACATAGGAACACATAAATAGGTAACCGACACTATTAACTTAAGTGTCATTTGTTGGTATGATGACCATTGATGGGTTTAGTTACCAATTAATGTGACGAATACCGCTTTGATCTCACACTAATACAGTAGATGGACCAGATTGCAATTACGGAGATGTTTCAAAGCAAGATAGCAATTTAAGTGTACACATAAAGTTTAAGATATAATTGTTTCAGATAACATATATAGCTCAAGTGGAAGATTGTTGCATTATTTATCTCTGTAATGGGCTACATATTAAATTACAATTATATGGGATATCAAATTAATAGGACTATTAAGTGATTTGTTGATTGGGCCCTAAAGACATCTAAATTGAGTACAGGCTTTATAATGTGTACAGACCGGATCTTAGTCTAATTAGAATTGATGAACTTCTAATTGGACTAGGGTATACAGAATATATAAATAAGGATTATGGTCCCCGGGTCAGTCACAGTTTTTGCTCTTTTTTCTACACCATTATAAATAGAGATTCCATTGAGCATTATTAAAGTGATTAGACTGCGGAAGATCCTAACCCTCTCGATTCCAATACCAATGGAGACAGGTATTATTCTAAATTAATTGTTCTTGGTAATTTGGCATGATATAAGGATTCTTTAACTATTAGTGTGTAATTAAAAACTAGAGATTTTATTTCTAACATGATTTTCTTCAATCACGATCATGCATATGTGATTACCTTCAATCACAATCAAAATGTTCCTTCATAAATTATTTTCATGGAATTTATATAACAATATAATTTTTTGACCATCAATAAGAAAATCGTTACAAAATAGTAAGTAAAACTACCTCTTAAAATAGTATTCGGTTGAAATTGTGAAGGAGAATAAATCATTTCTACAGCTTCCAAAAATCAAAACATGCACACTATATATATATATATAGGAAACTTTTGTGAATTAAAAAAGCAAGGTTAACAACTTTCACTGCTGGCCAAAAATTGAATTGAAAGTGAGGAAAAAATACTGGAAGTTTGGGACTAAAATTGCAAAAATTCGAGAGTGTATATGGGCCAAAAATCTGGATAGTAAGGGCTAAAATCTTTGAGACTTGAATTGAAATAAATGGAGAGAGTATCTTGTTCAAAAAGAAGAAAGAAAATGGAACTTACTGCTAACTTTTGGAGGGCAAAATCTGGAGAAAGGTGAGGAAAAATTGCTGGAATTTTCAAAAGTACTGGAGCTATTTGGACGAATTCTTAGACAAAAAAGGGAGAGGTTTTTCTTTTTGAATTTGTTATACTGAAATTGGGATACTAACAAGGGAGGATGTTGCTGGAATAAGTGATTGGAAAAGAGGTAAGATTTATGGGACTTGAGGCCGATTTTTGAAGAGGAAAAATGAGGTTTTTGCTTAAGTTAAGGCTATGGGCTGCTCGAGGAACGCAATTTGGGGTGAATTTGGGGGGAAGAAACCAGTTGGGTTGAGGGCTGAAAAGTGAGGAAAAGTGGGGGAAGAAAGTAGGAAGTTGTGGAGGATCATGGGGGTTGTTTGATTGGCTGAAACTAGAGGAGAAACACACACAGTAGGGCTGAATTCTGGGACCTTTTTTTTTTGTAGGGAGGGGGGGAAGTGGTTGAAATGTGAGGGTAATTTGTGGAGAATTATGGCTAAAAATGGCACTACTGGGGACAGTTTTCAGATCATGGGGAGATAGTTTTGGTGGCATGGGACGATTTCTTTGCTGGAGGGGCTTTTTGGTTGATGAAAAATGGTAGAAGTTAAGGGGTTGTTTGGCTAAGTTTTTCGGTGGTTTTAAAGTGTTGTTTGGGTCGAATTTTTGGTTAAATTTTGGAGTCGAAAATTAAATCGAGTTTTGGGGCTAAGTATAGGTGAATTATTGAGCCGAAAATCGAACGGGTTTTTGGCTAAAAAAATTGAAAATAAAGGACCGGGATTTTTAATGAGAAACGGAGAACCAAATTAAAAATTTATGCTAGCTGGAATTTATTTCTCGTTCAATTTGAAATTCAAAAACTTACTAAATCAAAATAGAACAAGGCTCGTTTTCAAATTAATATCCCATAATCGTCGAATTTAAAAATTCGAAGCAAACACGTTCAAAATCTAACGTGACAAATATTTAAAATAAACTATGAGGTTTAAAGCGATGTTGAAAGTAAAAAATTTTATTTACTTGAAATTAAAAGACGAAAAAAAATTCGATCGTTACACGTAGGGCCCCCTGGGGACGGGTATCTAGAGAAGGCAGCTAAGGTTGCTTTTGATCTTTCGAGATAAGAAAAATAAGAGTCCATGCAGTATCTTTTTTGTATCCAGTATGGAGCCACCATCCATTAAAGTATAGTATGCCGAGTTGGACTTCTTCTTCTTAGACCAAAGGAGCTAGAGAAGAATCCTTTATTTATGCTAAGGTTTCCTCAGGAGCCACACTTGGTTATTAATAAGGAATGATCTCTTAATGCTTCTTTTAGTGGTTTAAGATTATAGAATGCATTCGGCGTTCCATAAACAGGTAGCTCTAAGATACCTCCAAGCACTTCTTAAACAAGTAAGGCTCTCTGGAATATGATACGAACAATAGCCGCCTTCTCGTGGCCTGTAGGAGGATCGAAGTGATATTTGAATATAACTATAGATGGTTTCAACTATCATTTAAGATATTTACCAATGAAGGGACCCATTTGGGGATGGGCCTGAATGGTATCTTCCCAGATGTTATTAGATTCATTTATAGCTACTAAATTATAAGACTAACTTCCTTAAGGCCTAGGAGTACTAATTATAGTTTGTACGAGTCTTGAGTTGAGTTTAGTGGCGGAGCTAGACATTTCGAGTTGAGGGGTCCCTAAATGACATGCAAAAAAAATTGAAACAACATAATAGTGATGAAATTTTTTTGATACATTATTACAAGCGTGTCTTACGAGTTCTCATACTCTGATAACGTTATATAATTTCATCGTCATCAATCTTGTCAAATACATCCTTCTCAATATACACAATCAAGCTATCATTCAACCATTTATCACCCATTCGATTGCGTAATCAATTCTTGACATAATTCATTGTAGAAAATACACTATCTACCATAGCACTAGCAACTGTAAGAATTAATACCAATGTCAAAAGCTTGTGTACTAATGAATATACTTCATGTTATTTTGTCTCAACTAACTTTTGTGCAAGTTCACCACTATAATCCTCCAAAGTTTTCATCAGTGCGCATATCAATGATGTATATGTCAATTTGATAATCAGGTTGTAAAATATCTAATCCTTGAAAATCTTTCAGATAAAACTTACACATTTGAATTAATTTCCTCTTGTTAAAAGCAAAGAATGAATTATCTGGACACAAACATGCTATACAAAGAAGTAAGTCATTGTTCACCTCAGAAAACTAATCATTCAACTCTTGAAGTTGCATATTAATTACTGCATAAAATAAATCCACACGAAAGTGATGTAAATTAGTCACAGTGATGTGTCATGAACGACCTAGAGGTGTATACATATCGTTCATGTTAGTGAAACTAATGTTGTGTTCTCCACAAAAGACATTAACTGTTACTAAAAAGAATCTCATTTATCATTCCTGAACTCTTGGAGCCGTTGTTTACATAATTTTACCAATCTCATGGCATTATCAATATCATAATCTTTCCTTTGTGATGCATTTGATAATTCATTTGAAATTCCTGACACCTTTTTCATGAGTTGTAGACCAAATGTAAACTCAAATGTAAGAATTGTTGCCAACAAAACACGCTCTTCACCTTTTTCTGCAATTTGTACTATCATTAGCAATTGTATCAATAACATCAATTGTACTTAAAAATATGAGGATCAAATTACATAAACAACCATAGTGAGAGCTCCAACGTGTATCACCAAAACGCTTGATAGCAGTTTCTTGATTAAGGCCTCATCCACTTGATATTTCACCAGCTTTGTCAATCCTCCAACAACATTCACCATACTATCAGCCAAATAATAGAAAGTTTGGATATCCATAAACTTTTTTTTCCGTAGCTAGAAGAGCTAGTTGAAGTTGATGAACAAGGCAATGAATATTGTAAGCACTCAGGTTATCTTTCAAGATAAGTGTTTTGAGACCATTGTACTCATTACTAGCTCTATGGTAACCTTGCCCTCTCAAATTATACATACTTATGCTATATCTAGAGAACAAGTCTTCAATAGCAACCTTAAGTGAGAGATATGTAGTATTTGAAACATGTTGGATGCCAATAAAACGTTCCATTACATACCCATTCTTCACATATCGCAATACAATTGACATTTGCTCCTTAATTGAAATATCATGAGATTCATCAACTAGAATAGAAAACAACACATCACCAATCTCACTGATAATAACCCAAGCCGTTTCAAAAGTAATAGCACTTACTATGCCTTTTGAATATCTGGTGAGATCAATTTGAAATTTGCAGGAGCATTCTTCAAACACACCGCATTAATCTCAGGTTTATGATGACACAACCATTTTTGTAGTTCAAGATAATTTCCTTAATTACTTGAACCTTGAGACTCATTACTTCTACGAAAAGGAATCCCTTGTCGCAGAAGATATCGAACACAAACGATTGATGCAGTTATACCGTTTTTTATACTCACTACGTATTTGTTCTGATTGCTTGAAAAGACTAGCATCAATACTTTCTTCTTGTTTATTGAATGATTCAAACTTAATCCGAGCTAGGTAGTGTGCAATACTAAATTTTTCAATATGTTTTATGAGACTATGTTTCTTCTTCTAATTTGAGAACCCGCCGACAACAAAAGAATCATGACTTGAACTAAAAAGATAGCAATACAAGCAAAATATGGCATTTTTTTCTATATTATATTCTAACCAACCCGAGATACTCATCATACCACTTAGTACTAAATCGTCTATTCTTGTTTCCTTTTTTGTCAAAAAAAAGTCATGACTACGAGGCTAACAAGGACCCATTTGCACATACTCTCTTCGAATTACATCTCGAACATTAACATCATATTTATTGATTGGTGTTCTTAATCCATGATCTGAAGACAATTTTTCAACATTAATTTCACCCATATCTTCTCCAACATCAATGTCATTCATTTCATCACAATCATCCTCAACATCAATTTCTTCTATTTGATTACTTTCATTCAAAATATCAATATCATTCATTTCATCATTGTCATCCCCCATATCAATTTAATCTCCAACATCCCGATCATCATTCCGGACATTCATTTCATCAATATTTTGCTGACTCGAAAAAGGATGAGATTTACATAATCTTTTGAAGTACTTTTCCATTACTGTTAAACATTTAATTCAACAGTCAACATACAAAAAAACCAAAAAAAAAAAAAAGCAAGATCGACAATGACATAATCACACAAGTCGACAAGGCCACAATCATACTAGCCGACAAGGCCGCAATCATTTCAATAATTTAATAAATGAGCAAGGGCAAGTCATTCCTTTCCTGGATGTGGACTTGAGCAAACCAGACTGCAGGTAGAGAGTCAGAGAAGTTAATCAAGTGATGTGCGGTGCTTATTCTTTTCTTCAAGGAAGGACTTAGCCAAACACTTTCTGGACATCAAAAATCATATTAACTACATTATTAATTTATTATACAAAATTTTCTTCAAATAGTTGATTCAATATCTTTCTAGACCAACAAATGGAGTCGGCTGAAATAAGATTCAATATTCTTTCTAGTTTATATAAAATTTTCTTCAAAAAATCATATTCTTTCTAGACCAACAAATATAGTTCAATTTTTCTATTATAAACACACATTTTCAGTTTATTATATTTATAGAAATATTTCAATTAATATATCATATATCATATACATAATGTAATATAATAATAAATCAATAATACTGCCTTTAAGGGATCATCATTCATCAAGAAATACGGTTTCTTCTAGGGATGATTTCAGGGTTTTGATGGAGGTACTTCTACACATTGCTATTGGATGTCATAACCATCATTTTTCATTATTTTTTGTACGTTAAAATCAACAGAAACTCAAACTTATGGCACACTAACTTAATACATATTGTGAAATAATAATACAACTCACTTAGCCGACTAAATTGTTGATCCAAAATCCCAAAAAGAAAGAAGATGGAAATCACAGAATGAAGACTGAAGAGCACACAACAATGTAGTAGTGGAGTTGGCACTACGGCACTGAGCAGAGAACGTGATGAACAAATGAAATGAGGATTGAGAGATTAGATGTTATCAATTGATTTTTGTTCCTTAGTTTTTTAGTTTGATTTTGGGTCTAATTATTTTTTGGTTTGGGTCTCAAAATTTTGAGATTTTTTTTTTTTGGACCTATTAATAAATTTTAAAAAAAAATCCAGAAAGTTGGGGGGTCCAAGTCTCCCCAGGACCCCTCCTCCACATCCTCCTCCTCCTCCTCCTCCTTTGGTTGAGTTCCTTTTATTAGAGAATAACCTTGGTTGAATTGTATTCGTATCTTTTTTCCAAGTGAGATTAGGTATAATCCCTTCTAAGATATATTGATAAATTTTTGTCAACTAATGGTTTCAAAAAGAAAAGAAAACAAAAAATGTCTTCATCCAAGGTTGTTAGGATTGTATTTTTGAATCAGGCCGCTAAGAGGTCTCGCGGATCGGATTGTTGTATCAGATCTAGGATTGTAAGATTCTATTGAATATTAATTATTAAAAATACTAAAACATAGATAAACATCAAAAATTCATAATAACAAATTAACAACTACAATTAACTAAAATCTAACAATGAAACAAGTTATAAATGGCCGCAATTGATTTCAATGCAAAGAAAGCCAAATAAAATTAGACTGACATAAACTTCATTAAATGTTGAAGCAAAACCTGAGATGAAAGTATACTTACATTTTAAGTTTATTTTTAAGATATTAAGTTTTATATGAAAATTTTAGGAATATCAATCACTATAGATATCTGCAGAAATTACATACCACCATAAATCTTATGAACAATCATAACATCATGAGCCTAGAAAACCTTGTCTACTTCCAAGCCAGTACTTAAATATGAGGTCCAAGAAATAGTTGCCTCAAGCACAAAACATTTGAGGGCCCATGAGCCTTAAAAAAAAAAGTGTTATGGTTTTTTAGTTATTTGAAAGCATTGGCCTAAGCAGCTTATACCCACATCTAATTTTAAAAAGAGAGAATTAACTTCAATGTCCCATTTTTAAAAAATAATCAATTGAAATATAACCTCATTTTTAAAATATTAATATTTACGACATTTTGATAAAACTGATGAATTTTATTCCAAGGCCCAATATAGGGACTAATAGATGAGGCTTTAGACCTACTTGGCCCAATTGATGGTCTAATTTTCACCCAATTGCCTTCTATAAGTACTAGTTGTTGTTTTTGTTTTTGTTTATCGAGAAATTACTCCTCATTTTGTGAGATTTGATGTTTTTATATGTTTATTGTGCCATGTTTTATAATTTAACCATGTTAATATTATTTTTATTGAAATAACTTTTACATTTATACCTTATGTAGCAGACATTTAAATTAGTGTGACAGAACTGTGTCGATATTAGTTTTTAATATTTACTAGCAATTTTGTAAATATGACATTCTAGTCATTAAAATTTAACTTAATGATTAAAAAATGTATTTTTGAAAAATTATAAAAAGATATATACTATAAAATATTGATTTTAATAAAAATGAGAAAGTAACATATGGTAAAACATATGGTACTAGTGCAAAATTGTTGTTTTCAAATGAAACTTAAAATTATTAATTTTCAATTTATTTAACATGTTTCTTAAAAAATTATAAAAGTGATATTTTATAAAATATTAATGAAAATGAAAATGATGAAGTAAAATATAGTAATGCATATAATAACACATATGTTATTCGGGTAAATATTGTTGTCAAATGAAAAATTAAAATATTGATTTTAAATTAAAATAATATATTTTTTGAAAATTTATAAAAGAAGATAAATTATAAAATATTGATTTGAAAAAAAATGAGGAAGTAACATAAGTTAACACATGTGTTACTCATATAAAAATATTATTTTCAGATGAAAAATTAAAATATTAATTTTAAATTAACATAATATATTTTTTACAAATTTATAAAAGAACATATATAAATTATACAATATTGATTTTAATAAAATTGAGGAAGTAATATAGGGTAACACATGTGTTACTCATGTGAAAATGTTGTTTTCAAATGAAATGTTGGAACATTAATTTTTTTAAAAAAAATTATAAAAGAAGATAAATTATAAAATATTGATTTTAATAAAAATGCAGAATTAACATATGTGTTACCTAGTAAAAATGTTATTTTCAAATAAAATATTGAATTGTTAATTTTAAATTAAAATAATGTATTTGATAAAAATATATAAAAGAAGATAAATTATAAAATATCAATTTTAAGCAAAATAAGGAAGTAACATAGGGTAACACATATGTTACTCAGTGTAAAAATGTAGTTTTCTAACTAAAAATAAATTATTGATTTTAATTGAAAATAATGCATTTTCTTAAAAATTATAAAATTAAGATAAATTGTAAAATATTGATATTAATAAGAACATGGAATAACATATAGTAACACATATGTCACCCGTGTAAAAATGTTATTTTCAAATGAAAAAATTAAAATATTTCTTTTAAATAAAAATAATTTATTTTTTAAAAATTATAAAAAGAGATAAATTGTAAAATATTGATTTTAATGAAAATGATGAAGTAACACGTGTAAAAATATTGTTTTCAAAAGAAAAAATTGAAATATTTGATTTTAAATGAAAATAATATATTGTTAAAATAATTATAAAATGATATAATTTGTAAAATATTAATTTAACGAAAATGAGGAACTAACAAATATGTTACCTGTCTAAAAATGTTGTTTTCAATTGAATTTTTGGAAAATTGACTTTAAATTAAATAATTTATTTTTAAAAAACTATAAAATGATATAAATTATAAATTTTAATGAAAATGAAAATGATAAAGTAAATATGGTAACAAATATGTTATCCAATTAAAAATGTTGTTGTTAATTGAAAAAATAAAATATTGATTTTAAATTAACATAATGTATTTTTTTAAAAATTTATAAAATGGGATAAATTAAAAAATTTTGATTTTAATGAAAATGAGAAATAACATAGGGTAACATATGTATTACTCGTGTAAAAAATGTTGTTTTTAAAATCAAAAAAATTGAAATATTGATTTTGAATTAAAATAATGTATTTTTAAAAATTTATAAAACAAGATAAATTATAAAATATTGGTTTTAATGAAAATCAAGAAGTAATACATGGGTTATTTAGTGTAAAAATATTGTTTTCAAATGGAATATTGATTTTAAATAAAAAATAATTTATTTCTTAAAAACTATAAAAATGAGATAAATTGTAAAATATTGATTTAATGAAAACGAGGAAATAACATATAGTAACACATATGTTACTCGTGAAAAATGTTGTTTTCAAATGAAAAATAGAAATATTTGATTTTAAATAAAAATAATGTATTTTTTTTTTAATTACAGCAAAAATTGAAAATTTGATTTAATGAAATGAGGAAGTAATGTATGGTAATACATATGTTACCCATGTAAAAAAGTTATTTTCATCTAAATAATTAAAATATTGATTTTAAGTAACAATAATGTTTTTTTAAAAAATTATGAATTGAGATAAATTATAAAATATTAATTTAAATGAAAATGTTAAAGTAACACAGATGATCCCCATCTAAAAATGTTGTTTTCAAATGAAAAATGAAAATATTAATTTAGAATGTCATTGATGTATTTTTCAAAAAATCATAAAATGATATAAATTTTAAAATATTGATTTTAGTGAAAATGGGGAAATAACACATGGTAACGCATGGTTACTCGTGTAAAAATATTTTTTAAAATAAAAATAATCTTTTTTTAAAAAAATTATAAAACATGATAAATTATTAAATATTGATTTTAATGAAAATGAAGAAGTAACATATGGTAAGATATGTGTTAACCATGTAAAAATGTTGTTTTCAAATGAAAAGTTGATATATTGATTTTAAATAAAAACAATGTAATTTTAAAAATTTATAATAGTAGATAAATTATAAAATATTGATTTTAATAAAAACGAAGAAATACATATGGGTACACATATGTTACCTATGTAAAATGTTGTTTTCAAATTAAAAATCGAAATATTGATTTTAAATAAAAATAATTTATTTTTTTAAAAAGTAAAATTGAGATAAACTGTAAAATTTTGATTTTATTGAAGACGATGAAGTAACATATATTAACATATATGTTACCCGTGTAAAAATGTTGTTTCAATCGAAAAATTAAAAAATTAATTTTAAATTAAATTAATGCATTTTTAAAAAAATTAAAATGAGATACATTTAAAAATATTGATTTTAATGAAGATTGAGAAGTAACATATAGTAACACATATGGTAACATATATTTTACCCCGTGTAAAAATATTGTTTTTAAATAAAAAAATTAAAATATTGATTTTAAATAAAAATAATGTATTTTTAAAAAATTTATAAAATAAGATAAATTGTAAAAAAAATATTGATTTTAATGAAAATAATGAAGTATATGTTACCTATATAAAAATGTTGTTTTTCAAATAAAAATTGAAATATTTATTTTAAATGAAAATAATTTATTTGTAAAACAATTATCAAATGAAATAAATTGTAAAATATTATTATAATTATTACTATATTTGAAATAGTTTACAAATATGATATTATTAGATAATAATAATATACTTTTATATAATGAAAACTGAAATATTGATTTTAAAAGAAAATAATATAATTTTAGATAATGAAAATTTGATATATGGATTTTAAATTAAAATAATATTTTTTTTATTAAATTATAGAAACAGATAAATTATAAAATATTATTTTAATGAAAATGAGATATTTTTAAGAACAAATCATGAAAATGAGATATTTTTTTATTTTTTTACAAAATATAAGACTCTTGTCAGGTTTTTCCTTTTAAAAACCTACTCAATTAAAAACTCACCACTAGAAGTCCAAAACCCATCTTCTCCGGGTTGGTGCAAGAAAATTCTAATCTAAAAGTAGATGAATGTAAAATCTAACATGCATGAATATAAAAAGAAATACAAACGAAAAGTTTAGGACTTGAAATTCGACATGTTATATTCATATGTTGTATTGTTATTAATTTGTCTCGCAAATCTAATGAATATATAAAAACCCCATTTCAATTCGTGAAAAAACCATGTTCCCTTACTAGCTTTTGTTCCCTTACTCTTTGAACCATGTCGAGTAGTTCATGCTCTTGGAGCAATGCCAATCTTATACAAGTATTTGAATTAAACTCTTCATCTAATAAGCCTATTGAAAAACTCAATTCCCGATCCCTTAGGGGCCGTTCTCTTTGTGTTTCAGTTTTCAGTTTTGAGTTTTTGAATTCATTTTCAGTTTTGTGTTTTGAGTGTCTATTTTGAGATTCTGAAAATACGTTTGTCATTTTGGAAAACTGTTTCTCAAAACAAAAAACTGAAAAACGCGTTTACTTTGAAATTTTGAGATTTTTTTTTTGTAATATTTTATTAAAAAAATTTGATTATTCAACAAATTTTAATAGTTTAATGTTAATATAGTATTAAATACCATATAAATTTTGAAGTTGGTGAATCTTGAAATATTTTTTTCTCAGTTACAAAAAACAAAACCTAAATTAAATTTGGCAAAAATTATAAAATATAGAAGTAAATATTAAAGACAAACTCACTTAGAAGATTGTTCATAGTAAATGAGATTACATCAACGAATTCAATATATGCGATTATTTAATACAATTGTTCTCAGGAAATCAATATTTTTGAACATCAAATCAAAATTGGGCTTATATGAATTTATTTGGTCTGCACTTGAAGACACTCTATATATTAGAGTTGGAAAGTATGGCTCAAGATTACGAGGAATACTCCATTATGCAAAGAAGACAATGGATAGAAGATATGACATAAAAATCATAATGACGGTTTAATATAAAGAGATCATGAGATTAACTAAATTCTTGAACAACTAACACATTCATACAACTTTATTTTTCTTTCCTTGAAGCTATTCTTGAATAGATAACACATGCAACATGCGTTATACGTGTAACAAGATAAATGGCAACAACTTACAAGGGCTGCTAAGTTTCAGTTTTTCTGAATGTTCAATTCTGCTATCTTTATGTTAAATCAACAAGTATCGCTATTAGAAAACACTAATACAAACATGGAATGCAAGACAACAAATTAGTAAACTCTCAATCTACTTTTTACTACTTTGATTACTACTGTCAAAGCTAGATTCAATATTCTAAGGACTTGCTTGAAAATTCAATTTCTTCCCTTCGAAACACCTTGTTGCCTTCAAATAATTTGGAGATGCACGGGAATCTTCGAGGAAAGATTGGCGTTGAGGTGTTAATGAATCATCTCACATATGAATAGAAGGTTTAAGATTTCTTGATTCCTGATGGACCTTGGTTTCAATAACTCTTTTGGTGTTCTTGATTCTGATTTTGATTTCAGGGATTAGAGAAGGTAACTCATCAATTAGAGAAGGTAACTCATCAATTGCTGATCCACAAGTTGATGAACTAACTGAATTGAGATCACCACATTCAATTCCTCCCTGATGATGAAGAAAAAATAAACTATATGAGCCACGTGAGACTTGAACAAATTTATAACAAGTCTACTTGATTAAGCTAAATAAGGGTTAAGGATTCTTTGTTAAAGAGGGAGGGTGCTCAATATGCTTACAACCCCCACAAGACTAGTTTTGAAATTATCAATCGGAAACTAATCAAATTCAAGTTTATACACCCAATTTAATCTCAAATTCTTCTGTTTCTTTAATTGCAAAAAACAATTATTTAAAATGACTAATAATTCAATCTTGGCAGGAGTCTTTGTTTGAGTTTTACATTGGATTCCTAGAATTATGTCTTCTAGAATGAATGACAAATTTTGGGATGGTTAGGAAACACGCCTGATTTCCAAAATGCTTCCGAGTAGATATGATTGACTAAATTAGGGTAATCCAAAATTTGATTTAGTCTATACATTTTCACCATCAGTCCTTCGGCTACTTGCGTATAATAATTTCAATTGAATACTTGCTTAATTGTTGTGTTTTGGGTTTGGTTTTGATTGAGGAATAGTTCAATCATCACAACTCTAAACTCTAATAAACAGAGATTTTAAATTACAGACACATGAACAAAGTATAAATCAATTCAAATAATCACATTAAGTAAAAGATCAAAAAGAGCCCAACATACCTAGTTCAATTTCTGTACTAAAAAAACCATACAAACTTCAATTATTTCCTGGATTTTCGTAGTACACCACGTGACCAAGCATAAATCAATTCAAGAAATCACAGAAAGTAAAAAATCAAAAAGAACCCAACAAACCCAGTTCAATTTTTTTACTAAAAAAACCAAATAATCAAATCTTTGTCGAAGAAACTTACACAGGTGGCCAAGAAACTGAGAGACAAGCTCTAGCAATGCCATTTTCTTCTTAGGGGACTACTTTTGTCCAATTCCACCTAAAAATACGTACAAACTGTAGGACGTGAAGAATGCTTGAAGAGAAGGAAGAGAAATGAAGAAAATGGAAGAAGGAAGAAGGGAGATGGAAGAGATGCGTACTTGAAATGAAGGAAGAAGAAAGATGGAAGATAGAGGATTTGCAATGGAATGAGCAGAAGTGTTTTTCGTGTTTTGGGTTTGGGCTTCATTCTATATAGAAAATGATGAAAACGCATTTTTTCCATTTTCCATTTTGTGTGTAAATTTTTTTTGTGTTTTGAAAAATGTATTTTTGAAAATGGTTAAGTGAACACGTTTTCACTGTTTTGAAAAACTGAAAATTGAAAACATTCTAAAAACAGCAAAGAGAACATAGCCTTAATTTTCCTTTTTTCGCCAATTTTTCACTTTCCCACTTCGATTGACTAGAAATGGATTAACTCATTTTGGAATTTTGTATCAGAATTCTTGAATTTCTAGTCTTGATTGTTGGTTGGGTTTTTTGAAAATATTATTTTGATGCAAGGTTAAAACTAAGAATTTAGTTCTTGGAATTGCTTGAGATTTTGAACAAGGTAACAATTATGAGTTTATTGGTTTATCTTTTTTGATGAATCCTATATTTTGGTTTATGGAGTGTGTTGACTTCGGAATATGCATTATTCATATGTCAACAGATCTCTAATCAATTCTCTATCAACATGTATGTTACCTACACATTAGAACAATTGTTAGGCACCAAGATAACTAAGGAAAAAAGTTTCGACGATCATTAGTACTCCGTCAATCAAGTCACTTCTGGTATATAGAGTAATATGTATATACGGAGAGAGTATTTGGGTGTGAGAGAGACAAGCAGACAGAAAATTGAGCAAAGTTTAAGTGTGAGAATAATGCGTACCTTAGAACAATCAGAGATGTTGTATTTATTGTTTTAGAGTTCTAATTGATTTAGGTAAACAATCAATTAGATATCTGATCGGATCCTCATTCCTCATAGGATAAGGGTGATTGGTTAGCAATGCAATCTCTTAGATTTTAGCTCTTATTTGAGTTGATTCTCATTATCACGTTGTCTAGTCTTTAGGAGATTGATATTTGATTTTCTTGTGAGAATCCGTGTAGCAATCAAACATTATCTTTCTTGAAATATATCTCTGGTCATTCTGAAATATCATGCTGCCTACGAATTATGATGAATTCGAAGACCCGCGAAGCTCCCTAGGTCGGCCATGAATGTCGAGGCCCTTCATGGACTTCACTGTACTTTGATTCAGGAGTGCTAATATGTTGCTGGGCTTTTGAGACTTTCTATAGATTCACAAGGCCCTCGTTGGGCCCTGTTGACCTATATAGTTAACTTTAAACCTTAATGTTTTGATTATAACAAACAAATTAATAATGTTTACTAACAATCTATCTTCAAGTAATATTCAAATAGCTACAAGCCGAACTCTCAAGCAATGACAAGATCAAAGTCAAATCAATACAAGAGTTCAAGCATCTCAAGATCCAAAATTTCAAGATTCGAAGATCAAGATCAAAGAATAGATTTCTACATAAAATTGTAAAGGTATTAACTCTTTGATTTTTAGCAATTAAATGGATAAAAGCTCAAAAATATTTTTATGCACAAAACCTAAGTTGATATCACTTGCATAAAATACTTTTATCAAAGCCACAAAGCAATTTTTCAATATGTAGAAACGGTCATCCATTTGGAAGTGAACCGATTGACCGTTTTATGAACTAATCGTTCGTCTGGCTGTCATTTTCTAAAAAGTGTCCGTTCAGATTTTTTGTAGTTCCAACGACTAGTTCTTACCATCTGACTGGTCGACCGTCTGGTCATCCGTTTGGTCATCCGTTTCAACATAAAGTGACGAAAATTCATCTCTATAAATACCACTTCATTTATTATCATTCAACAACACTTACAAGAGCATTTATAGAGAGAATCATATTGAGAAAATTTATTCAAATCTTCATTGTATTTATATCTTTAATATCATTCATTGAAAAACTTTGTTTGATCAACTCAAACTTTTGATTCATCACTATCAACAAAGTTTTCTTCTAACACGTTAGCTTTCTTATCTATTGCTATTCATTAAAGTGTTAATCACTCTTAGAATCAAACTTGTATTTATCATTCATCAAGAGAGAAATACATTCTCAAATCTATTTCTTTATATCTTTGGGTCGTATTGAGGTCCCTTGAAAGCTCAATATTGTATAAGGATCGGTGTTCCTTGTTTGTAAGTCACTGGATACATTGTAAGGATTTAGATTGCACCATAAGTCAATCAAGATAGTAGAAAGGCCGTGCTCGTGTTGGAGAGCTTGGAAACAAGGGACGTAGATCATTGGTTGGATCGAACCTCCATAAAAATATCGTTTGCACTCTCTCTACCATTTTATTTATTTTAATTGTACTCATATTTTTGTGGATTAATTTTTATCTCTTAAATTTCTTATTTTGAGAATATTTTATGAAAAGTTTTGAGAAAATCAATTCACCCCTCCTCTTGGTTAGTTATTCTTGGGCTATCAACTGGTATCAGAGCGAAGTGCTCATTTTTTTAAAAGGATTATACAATATTGAGTAATGGCTAACCAAAATATTCAAAGTCTTGAAGAACAATCTACAAACCATCCTCCCTTCTTTAATGGCACCCATTACAACTATTGAAAAACTAGAATGATGATTTATATTCAGTCAATTGATTATAACATTTGGGAAGTCATTGCGTTTGGTCCATGTGTGCCTACAAAAATTATTAAAGTTGATGATAAATAGGACCAAAATACTCTTAAGCCTAGAGATGAATATGATGAAGAGGATAAAAGAAAATTGTCTTTGATTACTAGAGCCAAAAACTTACTTTATTATCTTTTAAATAAAAATGAGTTTAATCGTATTAGCACATGTGATTCCACATATGATATTTGGTATGCATTAGAAATAACTCACTTAGTTATTGCCAAGGTTAAAGAAACTAAAATAAATCTATTGACAAAAGACTTTGAAAATTTCTTTATGAAGCAAGATCAACCTATAGTAGATATGATTACTCGCTTTACCAATATTATTAATGGACTTAAGGACTTTGATCGAAAATTTACTAACGGTGAACTTGTAAGTAAAATGCTTAGGTCACTTTCAAAAGATTGGAACACCTTGAGGATGTTGATAGAGAACACAAAAGATGTCAACACTTATCCATTGGAGGAGCTATATGGAATGTTGATGACGTATGAGCTCAAATATGCCGAAACAAATGAGAAAACAAGAAAAAGCAAAGAAGAGATGAAGGAGCCTCCCAAGAGGCAAATTGCATTGAAATCAACTAACGATGAAAGATCTTCCAACACAAGTATGAGTGATGAAGAACTTGAAGATCTAGTTCTTCTTGTCAAGAAGTGGAGAGGATTTTGAAATAACCGGCGATTTCAAAAGAAAGAAGACAAAAGTGAAGAGAAAAACAAAAAGATATATGCTATGATTGTGACAAATCTGGTCACAAAAGGACCGAATGCCCAAACAAGAAGAAGTTTACCAAAAAGAAAGCACTTCAAACTATATGGGATGATAGTAATGAAGATGATCTCGAAGAAGATGAAGTTCAAGAAGAGATCGCCAACATGTGTTTCATGGCTATTGAAAATGAGGTAAGTACAAAAAACAATGACTCATACAATGACTTATCTACTTCTTATGATGAAATTCTTGAAGAATTTGAAAAACTTGTTTCAAAACACTCTATTCTTAACAATAAATACTCATTATTGAAAAAAGTAGTCAAGAAACTTTTTATTGCACAAAAGGACTTTGAAAAAGAAAAGGATGATCAGAAAAAGAAAAGGATGATCATAAATCTTTAAATAAAGAAAATTTTTCATTGAAAGAAAAAGTGGTTGATTTAACAAGCATTATTCACAAGTTTACCTAAGAAAAGAAAATTTTGAATCAATGCTTCGTGAGCAAAAATGTGTGTTCAATAAATAGAGAATTGGATATAAACCCTTCTTGAAACAAAAATCTCTTGAAACAATAATTGTGAAAATTATCCAATGTTTCTAAACAAAACATAACATGTAGTTTTTGCAAGAAAGTTGGTCATATTGCTTATAATTGTTCAACTAAAATGAGACTATACTTTAAAAAGAAACATAAGTGGATAAAAGAGTCCACAAACACTAACTATCAAGGACCCAAACTTATGTGGGTACCAAAAGTCAAAAATTAAAATTATTCTTGTAGATACCACGAAAGGCCAAGAGCAATTGGTTCTTGGATAGTGGTTGTTCAAAATACGTAACCGGAGATCGATCATTACTATCAAGTCTCAAAAGAAAAGATGGAGGCCATGTGACTTTTGGAGACAATGCTAAAGAAAAAATCATAGGCATTGAAAATATTGGTAATCATTCTTCTCCTTCAATTGAAAATGTTTTATTAGTTGATAATCTTAAACATAACTTGCTTAGTATAAGTCAATTATGTAATAAATGTTATCTCATTAAATTTGATTCTTCCAAATGCCTCATTGAGGATACTATATCTAAAGAGGTATTGTTCATGGGGAGCCGAAGTAAGGATGTTTACACCATGAATATTGAATTTAAACTTGAAAAATAAATAAAATGCCTTTCAAGTATAAAAGATGATTCTTGGTTATGGTATAGAAGATTAGGTCATGTTAGCATGAACTTACTTTCAAAAATCTCCAAAAATAGTTTTGTAAAAGGTTTACCAAATATAAAATTCGAAAAAGATAAAATTTGTAATGCTTGTCATTTTGGAAAACAAGTAAAGAGTTCTTTTAAACTTAAACAACAATCTTCTACTACAAGACATTTACAGTATGGATTTATTTGGTCATTCTAGAACCGCTAGCTTAAGTGGAAAATAATATGTATTTGTTATTGTTGATGATTTCTCAAGATTCACATGGATCATATTTTTGAATTTAAAAGATGAAACTTTAAATGTGTTTAAATATTTTTGTAAAAGAGTTCAAAATGAAAAATGATATACCATTACCACAATTAGGAGTGATCATAGTGGAGAATTTGAAAATATAGTATTTGATGAGTGTTGTAAATCAAATGGATATGAACATAATTTTTTGGCTCCTAGAACTCCTCAACAAAATGTTGTAGTAGAAAGGAAGAATCGAACATTACAAGAAATAGCTCAGACCATGTTGAATGAAAACAATTTACCAAAATACTTTTAGGCCGAAGCCGTAAATACTTCATGTTATATTTTAAATAGAATTTTGGTTAATCGAAAGAAAACTAAAACTCTATATGAGATTTAAAAAAATAGAATTCTCAATATCGGATATTTTAAAGTTTTTAGGTGTAAATGCTTTATATTAGACACAAAAGAAAATTTGGAAAATTTTGATCCAAAATCCGATGTTGGATTTTTTCTTGGATATTCATCTACTAGCAAAGCTTATAGAATTTTTAACAAAATAATTTTAGCAGTTGAAGAATCCATGCATGTGGTCTTTGATGAAACTAACTTCATTGAACAAGAAAAAGTAATTGATGATGAAGATTTAGAGATCTCATTAGAACAACTAAGTATTCAAAATCAAGACAAAGAGAATTCAAACAATGTTGAAATTCAACATGAGGAGGAAACAAATATGCAACAAAATGAAGAAGAACCTCATGAAAATTCTAACACTTTATCATTACCTAAAGAATGGAGGTTTGTTCCTTCTCACCCAAAAGATCTCATCATTGGTGATCCATCAAAAGGGGTAAGCACTAGATACTCTTCTAAAAATTTCTTAACAATTGTGCTTTCCTTTCGCAAATTGAGCCAAATAATTTTAAAGAAGCCAAGTTTGATGAATTTTGGATTCTAGTTATGCAAGATGAACTAAATCAATTTGAAAGAAATCATGTTTGAGATTTAGTTGCTAGACAAAGTTCACAAACCGTAATTGGTACAAAATGGGTTTTTCGAAACAAACGAAATGAAAATGGTATAATTGTACATAACAATGCTAGATTAGTGACTCAAGATTACAATCAAGAAGAAGTTATTGATTTCAAAGAAACATTTGCACCGGTTGCTAGATTAGAGTCAATTTGCATGCTTCTTGCTTTTGTTTGTCATAAAAATTTCACTCTTTTTCAAATAGATGTCAAAAGTACATTCTTGAATGGAGTCATTCAAGAA
The DNA here is from genome assembly GCA_023638005.1 of Forsythia suspensa. NCBI lineage: Eukaryota > Viridiplantae > Streptophyta > Magnoliopsida > Lamiales > Oleaceae > Forsythia > Forsythia suspensa. Next base: position 20,322,019 of record CM042670.1, on the reverse strand, counting down.
GAAGTTTTTGTTGAGCAATCGCCCAACTTTAAAAATCATAAATACTCGGACAAAGTTTTCAAACTTTAAAAAGCCCTTTACGGATTAAAGCAAGCTCCTAGAGCATGGTATGAAATATTAAGCAAATTTCTCTTATCAAATAGTTTTTTAATGGGTAAGGCGAATACTATACTATTTATAAAAACTAAAAAGAATGATATGATTGTTGTTCAAATTTATGTTGATGGTATCATTTTTTGTGCTACTAACATTTCTCTATGTGAAGAATTTTCTAAGTGTATGAGCAAGAAATTTGAGATAAGTATGATGGGTGAACTCAAGTTCTTTCTTGGGCTTCAAATCACACAAACTAATGATGGAATATTCATTAGTCAAACCAAGTATATCTTGGATATGCTCAAAAAGTTTGAAATGGAAGAATTGAAGCCTTTAAATACTCCAATGAGCTCATCAATCAAATTAGATAAAGATGAGCAAAGTACTTCCGTTAATACAATAAAATATCGAGGTATGATCGGATCTCTTCTTTATTTAACCGCTAGTAGGCCCGATATTATGTTTAGTGTATGCTTATGTGCTAGATATCAATTTAATCCTACGAATTCCCATCTTAGTGCCATAAAACGCATTTTTCGTTACCTTAGCAGAACTAGATCCTTAGGTCTTTGGTATCCTAAAGAGACTCATTTTGATTTACTTAGTTATTCGGATGTCGATTGGGCCGGTTGTACAATTGACCATAAAAGCACTAGCGGAACTTGCCACTTTTTAGGCTTTGCCTTAGTTTCGTGATTTAGTAAGAAACAAAATTATGTTGCTTTATCAACCGCCGAAGTCGAATATATCTCTAGTCGCTAGTTGTTGTGCTCAAATCCTATGGATGAAACAAACTCTTCATGATTATCACCTATCTTTTGAAAATGTTCATATTATGTGTGATAACACTAGTGCCATCAACTTATCTAAAAATTCCATTTTGCATTCTCATACCAAACACATCGAGATTAAACATCATTTTCCTACAAGACCATGCACAAAAGGGAGATATAACTTTGGAGTTTGTAAACACCGAAAAACAATTGGCCGATATATTTACAAAACCATTAGCACTTGAAAGATTTGCTTATATTCTACGAAATCTTAGCATAATTGATGAAGGTGAAGTTTGTGGGTAACTCTTTATGTTTTATATAATTGATTACATTTCATGTGATAAACGTGTCTTTAAATCTTTATCTAAGGACCAAATCATTAAAAATACGTGATTTTTAAGAAAATTCGTTTAAACGAACGACTGTATGCCCAAACGGACGTCCGTTTGAAGAGAAACGGATGACATTTTGTTCATCCGGTTGATCATCCATTTCAATAGAGACTTTTGAAAAGTTTGACAAATTTAAACAGTTGATCGCTTCATGAAACGGTCGTCCGGCTAAACATAAACAGACAACCACATAGTCATCCGCCTCCTCATTCGTTTGAACAGAAAGTTCATTTTCAAAAATTCAAGTTCAAACGGTCGACCGTCTGAGACAACCGATCGATCGTATAAGTGGAAATCAGGATTTTAATCCCAAATTTTTTCAAATTTCTTCACTTTCAACTTCGTGCGACCCACGATTTTCTCTCCCAATCTCTTCTCATTCATCAAATCTCTCTCAAATCTTTCAAATTTGTATTTGAAATCAAGAACCCATATCAATTCCACACCTAAATCCAAAAAATCCCCGATTTTTATCCACACATTATCCAAAATCACCCTCAAATGAACGAACACGAACCCTAGCCTCCTAATCTGTTTTCCAACAAATGCCTCGGGTCAAAATGGCTGCTAAGCGCTCAAGGAGGAAAAGGTCACCCTCTTAATCCTCCGAAGAAGTGGCACCTCAAACAACTCGAATCGATCGCTATCCCGTCCTCATTGGTAAGAACATAGACCTTGCCTCCTTCACTTTTGAAGCCCCCTCCTTCCACATAGAAGATCTTTTCGTAAGTATGGGTTGGGTTAGTATTATCACGATCAATGATAAAGTTTATCCTTCCATTGTCAAAGAATTCTATACAAAAATGACTTCGTCTCTGGGGACGGGTATCTCATGTCTAGTTAGAAATAAGCGAATAAGAGTCACTCAAGAACTTATTCGATCAATTCTTCATCTTGAGGATAGTGGTATTCATCTATATACCACCAAAATCATTCCTCATCTTGAGGATTACGATCCTATAGAGGCTTGTCGTCGTGTCATCGAAAAACACTTTGACTCTCCCGTACGACTAAGTACCCATCAACTAACTCTCACTTGTCGTGTTCTACACAATATCATCGCCCACATCTTAGTCCCTCGAGAAGGTCATCTTGATGAAGTTAATCACTATGACATTTTTCTTCTTGATTCTATTTTAGCTGGCTGTAAACTAGATTTCTCCTATATCATGCTAAATTACATGGACACCGTTCTTAGCGGTACTAGGACTAAGGCTTTACCATACGGCATGATCCTTACCAAAATTTTCCAACATTTCAAAGTTTCATTTCGTGACGCAGTCGCCCTTCTTCTAAAATCACTGACACCATCAATACTCTTACCCTTCGACGAATGAAAATCTTTAAAGAAGATGGGCAATGGGTGGCGAAATCTAAGGGGTTTGACAATGAGTCGGGACCCTCTACCTTGCCATTTGAGGGTAGCAATGAAATGGATGAAGGAAATGATGATGAACATGCTCCTCCCCCGTCTCAACCTCGACCACGATCACATCGACCGTCGTCCTCCACCTCTGATTTTAACGAGGACAATTAGAATCTTCTTAATGGCTGGATCGACTCACTCACATCTACTGTAGATGGCCTACAACATGCTGTGAGTGACTTACCAAATACGGTGGCTAGCATACAAAATACGGTTGGAGGGTTACAAAACTCAGTAGACGGCATCACATCAATGCTCCAACAAGTGCTTGCTTTCCAACAAGCATTTCATTCTCATCTCAGCACCGAATTTCCTCCACCTCCTTCGCTAGACGTATATCTTTCTTGTTTTTATGCTTTTGGAAATACTTTCATGTCTAATTTTGTGCTCTAGTTTTTGTTTATAAAATATGATTTTATCAATGTATGACATATTTTGTCTCATTTAAGGAAAATTTGTTTTACCTTAATGTTTTGATTTTGCCTTTTTGTTTATGCCAAAAAAGGAAAAATATGTGATGTATGAAATATAAATATGTGATGTGATAAAATATAAATATGTGATGTGATGAAAATTTGATAATGTTTGACAAACAACTCAAACATGTAATATGTGATGAAATCGGAATATTGTCAAATGACGTAATACAAAGAGTATGTAATCCAAAAATTGTACTATACTATAAATTTATTAAACCATGTTTACTTGAAAAAGAAAGGGAGAATATGTATACTTTATTTTATCTTATTATTCTCTATATTCTCACATTGTTTGTCATAATCAAAAAGGAAGAAATTGTTGACTTATGGTTAACTTTAAACTTTAATGTTTTGATTATAACAAACAAATTAATATTGTTTACTAACAATCTATTTTCAAGTAATATTCAAAGAGCTACAAATCGAACTCTCAAGCAATGACAAGATCAAAGCCAAATCAATACAAGAGTTCAAGCATCTCAAGATCCAAAATTTCAAGATTCGAAGATCAAGATCGAAGAATAGATTTCTAGATAAAATTGTAAATGTATTAACTCTTTGATTTTTAGCAATTAAACAGATGAAACCTCAAAAACATTTTTATGCACAAAACCTAAGTTGATGTCACTTGCATAAAATACTTTTATCAAAGCCACAAAGCAATTTTTCAATCTGTGGAAACTGTCATCTGTTTGGAAGCGAACCGGTCGATCGTTTTATGAACCGGTCGTCCATCTGGCTGTCATTTTTCATAAAGTGTTCGTTCTGATTTTTTGCAGCTCCAATGGTTAGTTCTTACCATCTGACTGGTGGATCGTCTGGTCATCCGTTTGGTCCATCTGTTTCAACAGAAAGTGACAAAAATTCATCTCTATAAATACCACTTTATTTATTATCATTCAACAACACTTGCAAAAGTATTTATAGAGAAAATCATATTGAGAAAATTCATTCAAAGCTTCATTGTATTTCTATCTTCAATATCATTCATTGAAAAACTTTGTTTGATTAAATCAAACTTTTGATTCATCATTATCAACAAAGTTTTCTTATAACACTTGAGCTTTCTCATCTATTGATATTCATTAAAGTGTTAATCTCTCTTAGAATCAACCTTGTATTTATCATTCATCAAGAGAGAAATACATTCTCAAATCTATTTCTTTATATCTTTGGGTCGTATTGAGGTTCCTTGAAAGCTCAATATTATATAAGGATCGGTGCTCTTTGTTTGTAAGTCACCGGATATATTGTAAGGATTTGGATTGTATTATAATTCAATCAAGATAGTAGAAAGGTCGTGCTCGTGTTGTAGAGCTTGGTAACGGATGACGTAGATCATTAGTTGGATCGAAGCTCCATAAAAATATCGTTTGCACACTCTCTATCCTTTTATTTATTTTCATTGTACTCATATTTTTGTGAATTAATTTTAACTCTTAAATTTCTTATTTTGAGAATATTTTACAAAAAAGTTTGAGAAAACCAATTTACCTCCTTCCCCTGAGGCCTCTGCAAGCTCTAACTTGGACTTTTACTGGACCTTATTGACGTAGAGGCGTGGTGGTAACAGAGTGTTTGTAGAAGTTTACACTATGCTTGTGATTGGGCTTATCTTTGGATTTTACCATTGAAATTACAGTTTTTTTTTTTTTCACCATGTTTCTCCAATCAAGGCATAGAGCATGTTTGGCCCCCATTTTTTTTTTTTTTTGTAAAATTCATTTTTCTTCAAATTCATTTTCAACCACACATTCCATATAATTCACATATTTCATCAACTTTTCAATTACATATTTCATTAACTTTTATCAAAATTTTCTAAAATTCTAAATTTTATCTACACCAAACAATGGCATAATATTAAGTATTAACATATTTATCTGCATAATTTTGTTATAATAGTATTAATTAAAAAACAAGATTATTTTCATATATTGATCTTAAATAATAATTATAATAAAAGGAGATTTAAGACATTTTTTTTTTGGTTTCATAGAAGCAGGTTTTGAATACAAACAAAATTTCAATTATCTTTGTTGAAGTCGAGTATCGTAAATGAAAAGTATATACATTGTAAGTATTGACTCGAAATAAAAAAAAAAAAAATTAGAATATGTTCGAAAAGTATATTTAAAATAATATAAAATTAATATGAAAGTAGACAAACTATTAAGCACTAACCTAGAATAACCTTACGTTGGAGCCCCATAGTCATGTTTTGTAGGTATAGTATTTCGCATCCTTCTGATGCTCATGTGAATATAAGACTGCAAACAAATTATAAGGTTTCTCAATCCTTTTATATTCATCCTATTACATTGCTATTTATAGTTTGCAATTTAGTGTTATTTCAATTGTCAGTTTGCATAGGCTCATTATTGCGCATGTGATGATGAATGTTGGATCAATTGCACATACGCACATAATTGTTGGAAAATTGGATTATATAGTTTACTTGGCTATTAATTTTTATGTTAATTATTAGATTATTTTTTGATTATTTTCTATCTGGGTTGAATTGTTGTTGTTAGATACATTCATACGGTGTTGAATTGTTAAATTTTTGTTCGATTGTTAATAACTTGTGTTGAAAATTTGAATTTTTGGATCATTAAATTACTTTTTTTTTTTAGATAAGTCATGAACCGCCAAGACCTTGGTCTTCTCAATGTCTTTGTTAGCATTTGAGGACAATGAATTAAACAAGATTGTTTTTATCATCAAGAATGTCAGTATTGATGACCAAGACAACATCTTCATTGCAAAATCAGTTGGAGATACTCCAACCAACACTGACCTAATAAAAGAATCAACTTCTGAAGATGACCAAAGTGACATTTCTGAAGAAGAAATCACAATCCATGAAAGATTTTTGACAAATAGAACTGGAGGAATAGTCATTAGAGATCCAAAAGTTGAAGACATTAGGCCAGATGATCCTATGAACTGTCACCAAAGTGACAGTTCATATACCATGCCTCCTAAACATATGTTTGGAGCTCAAAAAAGAAAAAGAAAAGAGAGAGATGAAGCATTATTCAAAGTTAAGTAGGAGATATTGATAAATACTTGAATAGAAACAAAAGGATAGAGATGTAAGAAACAATTGAAAATTTGATTAGTAAGGAACAAGAGAATTATAATTTCAATGATAATGAACAATACAATCAATCTATGAATGAGAATGAGCATGTAGAGGTGATTCAACATGCCAATGTTAATGAATCGACTGAGAATGAGAAAGGTGATAATATAATTGAAAATGTTCAATGTGAAGATTTAAATCAAAGAATATGCTTTCCTTTGAATAATGATGACGGTATCTTGTTTCCTAAAGACATCATCATAATATAAGTGGTACTACCAAATGGGGACAAAAATAATAGAAGATCGCTAGTATATTTAGTTTTTTTGGACAAAGTTTTTTGTTTTTGCTGCCAGTTATTCAAGACGCAAAGAACCATGACTAATGAAGGATACAAACATTGACATAATTTGATTCAGAGTCTTAGAAATCATGAAGGATACAAAGATTGACATAAGATAATTGATGAAAGCTTGCAAGTAGAAATCAACAAAGAAAGAGAACATCAGTGACAAGTGTTAAAGAAGATAATCGATGTTGGGCAACGAGAGGTAAAAAATAACTTGGCATTTTTGAGGAGATTGTGAGAAGCTATGATAACAATGGCCACTTTTCTAGAAATAATTGCTGAGTTTGATCCACTATTAGAAGAGCACATTCATCATATTCAAGCACGCGAGATTTATTTTATATATCTCGGTCCTAAAATTCAAAATAATTTTATATAAATGTGGACAGGTGATGTGAGAAGTTCAATTGTTACAAAAATTAAATAAGCAAAACATTTTTTTATTCATACTAGATTGTAATCCAGATGCGAGTCACAAAGAGCAAATGTCTCTTGTAATACAATGTGAAGATGTTTCAACAACTTTACGGTGGTAGAAGAATATTAGGTAGAATTTTTGAAGGTAAATGATACACCAAAAATTGGATTTTTTACTGAGCTTAAAAATGTGTTAAGCAATCTTGAACTTGATATTGATAATATAAAAGGTCAAGGTAATGACAATAGATCTAATATGAGAGAGTGGCAAAAAAGTGTACACAAAAGATTACTTGAAATAAATCTCAAAAAGTTTTATACTACATGTGGTTATTATAGTATTAATCTGGAAATTATGTGATTTATGGCGAATCTAAAGCTATGTAATTTTTTGGAGTGATACAATGCATCTGTACATTGTTCTTTTATTCTACCAAGCGGTGGAAAAATTTCAAAGATCATATGAAAGGTCTAATACTTAAGCCATTGTCACAAATATGTTGGAAGAGTCGTGTCAAAAGTTTTAAACTTATAAAAGAACAAACTTCACAAATAAGAGATTCTTTAGTTGACTCAGCAAACGATAGTAAAAATCCTAAAACAAAAAGTGAAGCTGAATCATTAACAATATATGGTATGGTAATTTGGTACAAGTTGTTGCATTCGATCAACATTGTGAGTATATTTTCTTCAAACCGAAAACACGGATATTGATTTTTATCAAACACTTGAAAAGACTTATTTTGTTTCTTGAAAACTATACAAAATTTGGGTTTGATAAGGCCATAGTTGAAGCTAACAAATGACAAGTGAAGTCGGAATTGGAGCTCTATTTCAAGAAAAGAAACACATCATTTGAAAAAATAAACAGCTTGATGAAAGTGGCAGTAATGTACCACAATTAGTTGAAGAATCTTTTAGAGTTAATTACTTCTTATTTATAGTTGATCAAACTCGTTCTTCACTGCAAACTTGGTTTGAACAATTTAAAAAATATGAAGAAATCTTTTGTTTTTTTTTTTTTTTTTTGGTAGTTTGGAGAGGTTACAATGTGCAATTGATGATAATTTGTTCACGTCTTATGAGAATCTTGAAGATTCTCTGATACACAATGGTTGGTCTGATATTGGTAGACATAATTTATTTTTAAAGTTGACAATCTTGAAGTTCTATTTATCAAGATAAACAAAAAGAGCAATTGAGGTACTAGATTATTTGAAGAAAATGGAGGGTTGTTTCTCAAATGCTTATATTGCTTACATAATTTTGTTGATTGTAGTAGTTATAGTTGCATATGCAAAAATAAGTTTCTCTAAGTTTATGTCAATCAACACTTATCTCCTATCAATTATGTAATAAGAAAGACTGGATGAATTTCTTATGTTATCAACTGAGAAGTGCAAACTTAATTCATAATTTTGCCTCCAAAATGGTAATGCGGGTGTTATTTAAGTAATTTGGAATATTTTCAACCTTATTATTTGGTTATAATATAAATGTTTTGAAAATTAAATTTTATTTGCCATTTTATTGATATGTTTTGAGTCTATTGATTTAGTTCTAAAAAATTCTTATGAAGAAAAATAAAATTTGAATGTACACTACGATTTAAATATTCAACTCTTTAAAGTTCGACTCAGGTTTGGAAAATCTAAGGTTCGGCCTTGTCTACTTCTATGACAAATTTTCAACAAACTAATTTGAAATTCAATCCAAAAGAAGAAGAAAAAATCATATATATTTAAAAAAAAATGCAAATGTGTCATCTCAAATTTGATCAAAGAAAAGGTAGAAAGAAAAAGAGTTAAAAATATATAACGAACGAAAGAATGATATTGTCGATTTCAACAAAAGGCGACAAAGAACGAATGATAAAAAATTTCAGATTAGAGATTCAAAAATTTTTCGTTTTGTTCTGTATATATATAAATTTTTTCAATTTTGATTTGGGTTTTAATTAAAAATGAAACTCTTAAAAATGAAACTCAGCCTAAGTGACCACCAATCTACTTAATTCATTAAACATAAGAAGCTCAAAATTTCACAATGATAAAAAATAAAGAATTGTTAGGATCCCTAAGATCGTTACAATCCTGCAATGAGATCGTAGCATTCTGAAATTTTAATATCTTACTACTAAATCAAATCATTTTATTATTTTGGGATCATAGAATTTTAGCATTGTAAGATTCATATTGTTGTTCATTAGTCACTTTTGGTGTTATTTGTCGGGTTAAAAATACTCTTGGTTGCTCAAATGGTAGAAATGTTTCAAATTTTTCACTCAACTTATTTTTTTTCCAATTTGATCACTAGAATTTTAATTTTATTTCAATTAGACTATTGTATCTCCATGTACAATCAAACGAACAATGTGACTTGTACACTTGTCACCGTTAGTGTATTGTTGGTCCGCATAACTTGCAAACATGAGTTATATATTGGTAAAACCTATCTTTGACAATGCAAATGTTAAACAATTATGAATGATGAAAACAATTTAGAGCTTGCTTTGATGAGTTTTTTTGGTCAAAAATTAATTTTTTCAACTATTATTTTAGATTTTTTAAATTAAATAGTGGTTGAAATGATCAAATTGTCTTCCATCAATAAAATGTAGCTAGTTAATTAAGGACAATTTGATCATTTCAACCACTATTTGATTTGAGAAGTCCAAAATAGTAGTTGAAAAAATAAATTTTTGGCCAAAAACCCTATCAGTTCAAGCTCTCAAACACAAAATTCGGAAACAAATATATTTTGTCAACTTCTTGAGAACAGTTTGGCTTACACATCGCACTTTCCGTCTCCTACGTGGTATTTACTATTTAGTCGTATTAACGGAGGGTTGGACGGAGTGGTCAAACTAAAATAAATACGAAAGTATAAGGGCATAATCGCAAAGCATTTGACCATATACTCGTTGAGCTTGTTTTCAAAGAAATCCGATCTCGAAACTCTACCAGCTGCCCAAAAAAATCTCAGAAATTCCCCAAACCCAAAGAAACATAGAGAGAATATTAGATGTCCGGCATGGAAAGACTACAGAGAATGTTTGCCGGCGCCGGTGGCGCTCTTGGACACCCGCCGCCTGATTCTCCAACCCTTGATACCTCAGAACAAGTCTACATCTCGTCTCTGGCTCTCCTCAAAATGCTCAAACACGGTATATCTAGGGATTCATATATAGTTTAATTTTACATGAATTATTCTTTGATTTTGTATGTGTATGGATTTTTATGGTGTGTTGATGGAACTAGGGTTTTTTGTGGTGTGTATGATGTTATAGGGAGAGCTGGAGTGCCGATGGAAGTGATGGGGCTGATGCTGGGGGAATTTGTGGATGAGTACACGGTACGTGTGGTGGACGTTTTCGCGATGCCACAGAGTGGGACAGGGGTTAGTGTGGAGGCCGTGGATCATGTTTTCCAGACCAATATGCTTGACATGCTCAAGCAAACTGGCAGGTAAGGAGAAGATTCATTTTCCTTCTTTCTTTCTTTTTTATTTTTAGGTGCTTTAACTGCAGTTTAGGTAATTTTGCAATGTGAATGTAATCCAGTTGTTTGGGAAACTTGGTGGAATTAGAATATGAAAAATGGTTTAATTTGTGAAGGTGGGGGAAACAAAACAAGATGTGGAGTTGGTTTTCTTTCTAATACGAACATGCATATAATTGATGGCCAAACCATTAAAATCACTTAGATTACATTTTGAAGTTTGTTTTCTCAAATCATGAATTATGAGCCCTTGCCCACTAAAAGAAAAACAGAGAAAGAATGTTGAACAGTAATTGGTGGAACTCTCTTCAAAAGGAATTGCTGTTCTTTACTTCAACTGACTAAATTGTACTTTCTCATGCCATATTTTCCCCAAACTTTTGTACGAGCAAGCTCAAGGGAGTTTCATGTTATAGCTAATTAAAAGCCAAGGGTGTAGATTGAAAAGCGACATAGATCCCGGCATAACAAACTTAGGTGACATTTGATTCACCATCGGACATTGAAATCAAAATGGCAATATCCTTGAATTGGAATAAGATTGAAAAAAGTACCTTATCTTGTCTGGACCGTGAAACGAATTGGATAGAAAATGCGACGTGGTTCAAATTGAAGTCAATTATGAATTATCTACTTTTTACCACTTGAACTCTGGATTAAAAGGCGCAGAATGTTTTTTAAGTAGATACATAATTTTGAAAACCTAATGGACATAACTGACATGAAAATTGATCTAAATGATAAAAAAGTGATTTCAGATGTTTAAAATTTGCCTAACTCGAAACAATTCGAGCTGTTTGACTAGGTCATGTTGCAAAAAAAAGGACTTAAGGTGTTTGAAATATACTAAGCTCGACCCCCCATTGAGCACTTTTGACGTGTCAAGATGAAAATTCTAACAAAAAGCCAATCCTGGTCGAGATCGCTCAACTAAGCTTGAGTTCATTTTCCTGCCAACTTGACCTTAATTCCTCGATCAAACTTGAACCCAGTTGAGCCTTATTTAGTAGGGTTGTCTAGACGAGCTTCAGAGTACTAATGAAAGTTTAGATGAATTTCAAATGTCTAAAAGAAGTCGTTTCATTTCTTCTATGAAGGTTCCAAACATGGTTTTGTTTATATGAAGTACGGTCATGTTCATGTTCATAGTTAATGTAGATGTCTAAATCTGATGTGTGCGCATGTGAGTGTTTCTATGGGAAGGGGAGGAGGTTGTTTGCAGCATCATATTGTATATGAGTTGGTTTGTGGTGAAAGACGGGAAGATAGGTTGGGTGGCTAGTTTCCATTGTGGTGTCAGTGACGACTGGGATGCTGTAACACACTCTCACCAACTGGGATGCTTGGTGGAGGGTGCGGAGGTCAAATACATACTGTTTTGATTTGTGCTCATTCCAGATGTTTGGGGAGCCCAGGAAATGTTGATTCTCATTCTGGCCTCAACCAAAAACAAGGAATAGACATCAGCCATTTCAATTCTGATCCTCGACCTCTGTTTCCCCATATAAACACCCACTTAAGAGTGAAGGTTTAGAGACACATGAACATTTTATTTTAAGGTAAATTAAAAGCACTTGTGGATGCTGTATTACCCAGTCTTTCAGCCTGCTTGTGCTAACTAGTTAATGTTATCATGAAACTGAATATCTTTGTACAGTTCAAACAAATTCAGTGTTAATCATTTTCCAAATTCATTTCACAACCATTTAACTCTCTAATTTTGTTCTCTCTGAATTGGTTAGTGCCTCACAATGTTATCAAACCTTGGAAACTTATTTCTTCAACATGAGTTCTTTCCATCTTTTGCATATTATTCCTTTCTAGCTTTTATGAGAATCTGCAATTAGACTTATCTTTATCCAATCATTTTGTAATATATCTTAAGAATAGTTCCATACATCTTCAGAAGGGACTTTCCCATTCGCATTAAAAGTGAGGACTTTTCTTGATATTTAAATGTCAATATTTTGGTCTGCTTGTTTTAAAATTATATGAAGCCGTGTGACCCAATTTTTTCTACTACAGCTTGCTTTAATTTAGACCATTCATTTTATCAGGGCACTCTACAATTTTACTGGTTATTTGCTTCGATTTGGTTCTATTTTCCTGAGTTTGACGTTGTGCTGGAATTATTTTCTTTTTGTTTCTTTCAAGGTTCCAGGAAGTGCAATATTATCCTTATCTTATTTGAATCTGGATGTATACTTATGGATTGCTCATTGTGATTTTCATATTAATCTCTTTTTGTTGTAACTGTAACTTTATCATGTCTGTTCTCCTTTCTTAATGGGGTAAACTCAGCTTATTTTTCTGCTCAATTTTGCAGACCTGAGATGGTGGTTGGTTGGTATCATTCACATCCTGGTTTTGGATGTTGGCTTTCTGGTGTGGACATCAATACTCAGCAGGTCATTTTACTCCTGTCGATTATTTCTTGGCGTTGGATGATAATATATACATATGTTATCAATAGTAACTTGTTCTAGTATTTGGTGTTTTACATCTTACGTATAAAATCTTACTAGATATGCAGTGGCACTTTCGTTTTCTTAAGTACATTTATGTCCTATCCTTAACAACTTTTGGTGAAATTGTCTAGTTACATTTCATCATTTTTGTGTTCACTACATCGGATTGTAGGATCTTATTAAGGGTTATATGATTCTATCGCATGAGAAAGAAAAATTACAAATTAAAAGACTGATGGAAGTCCTGTTACTCCTATGTTAGCTATGGGTCCAAAGATTTGAGCAAGTACGATAATGTGAGGTGGAAAGAAAAATTATGGGTTGACGACTCTAATCATTTTATGTAATTACCTAATGTTCGAGATTCTCTGTAGACTAGGATTGATGTTGTCCATTTATTGTCCAATTCTCAGTGGGACTAGGTTTGAGAATTATTTTTATTCTATATAAATATTAAACTGTGTTTGTAATTAACAGGTAGACTCCCAAATTTGTGAGCCACTAACCTCTGTCCCCAAGTATTTACATGTTTTTTATTGTTTTCATTTTTTGTTAAGTTCAACTTTTCTTGGCCAAGAATTGTAATTCACCTTTTAAGCTAGATGAGAAACTCTAATAAAAAAATCCAACTAGGAAATATGGGAAGTCATGTAGTCGGGAAGTGAGAAGAAATCTTATATTTACATCTAATGTGCTCTTTTTTGACAAACTAAAGGAGGTGTTAAGAGGATGAAGGATCATCTTGCAGCTAACCATAAAAATGTAATCTCATGTCCTAAGGTGTCCGAAAATGTTAGAAAGAGATTGTTGACAATGTGAAATTAAAAGGAACTGTGGCATGATATATGTCACAACAAAAAAGTAGTCTTTGCTATATGCTGGTCATATAAAATGTACTTAATCTCCTACAAGAGGGGGAAAAAAGACACAAGAAAGGGGGACCAACAAATGGCAAAAGACTAATTTGATCCTATCATTTTGGTTTTACAATTGATATGACTGATCATTTCGGTTTTACAATTGATATGACCGAGAATGGTTACCAATGTAGTTCTCCCTTGCAATGCACAAAAATGTAACTAGTAAAATGTTTTTAAATACAAAACTGTCACATCTGACAAATAAATTTTATGACTTCATTCACTTCCAAAGCTCCACCAAAAAATCTTGCATGCATTTAACAGATAAATAATTCATGAACTTGTGGTGGTTACATCAAGTAACAGATAAGACAACCACATTGATGGCTCCATTAAGCGCAAAATAGTTTCATAATCAAGTTTGTCTTGACATTGAAAGATTTACTTTAGAGAATGGAATTTCTTTTAATGTTTTCCCGAGACCCTCTTTTATTAGTATGTGTCAGTCCATTGGTTTTATATGGTAGAGGTCTTAATAGAGGAAGTGAAGATTAATGAAAATATAGTCGATGAGATATTGTTGTTAAGAGTTGTGACCGACAATGCTAGTGCCTATAAAGGAGTCAGGAGGAAGTTGATGGAAAAAAGAAAGCAGATTTATTGGACCCTTGTTCATTCATTATATTTTCTGATTCATTTCGAAGCAGGCCACCAAGCCCACCCATAGATATAATGATATCTGCTTTTGACATTCTAACAATGCTAGACCTCCGGTACATCTATTCCTAGTCAAATCAACCCTCCGTCCCAACAGCCAATTTTGACGGGGCAGAGAGGATGTCGGCTTGTTTTAATATTTACAGCACGGTACCATAGGTCGTATATCCAGTGAGTTTTATGGGTTTTACTTTCACAACCATTAACTGTTGACACTCTTACTTGATTCAGATAAATGAGTTGATTGCAGGACGAATGCACGTGGGAAGTTTGCTGGTTGCTTTTGTATTATTTGTGGCTTTCCATTTTGTCAATTGTTTATTTTTTGTTTATCTAAAACTGCACATTTTCTGGTGCACTTCCATTTACCATTATCTGTTGTGTTGTATGATGCAGAGTTTTGAAGCTTTGAATCAAAGAGCAGTTGCAGTGGTGGTGGATCCGATTCAGAGTGTTAAAGGGAAGGTGGTAATTGATGCCTTTCGTCTGATTAACCCCCAAACCATGATGCTTGGCCAAGAACCACGCCAGACAACATCCAACCTGGGGCACCTCAATAAGCCGTCTATCCAAGTAATTTCCGAGACTGCAGCTTATTGATGTTCATTTCAATGTTAACTAGCCTCTTGTTTTTAATTACAACCATCTGTATTGTAGGCATTGATTCATGGTTTGAACAGACATTATTACTCCATAGCCATAAATTATAGGAAGAATGAGCTCGAGGAGAAGATGCTTCTAAACCTTCACAAAAAGAAATGGACAGATGGATTGACTCTTCAGAGATTTGATGACCATTCCAAAACAAATGAGCAGACAGTTCAGGTACTTTGAGGGTTGCCTGACATTTTGTGGTGGCTATTGGTTTTGTCTGTATCTTCTTTCTGTGAAACAAAGGAAAATTACTATTGGCCATTGTCTGTGTTTATGCTTTGTGATGTGAGGTTCCTTGAACAACTAGATGGTTTGTGCATGAACAAATTGAGTGTGAGATCCAGAAACAAATTAAAGGTGTTTAACACAGAAATTGAGGTATATTTTGTTACATAGTCGGCAAATAATGGCAACAGGCTGGAATGAAATATAATGATCTGCTGGCAAAATATTATAAAAAATGGCTAGCTGACCAACATGTGCACTTATCATTCTTTTATTTTGAGGCCTAGGATTTGGAGCTTAACCACAAAATCGTAGTGCAACTGCGGGTTGCAAGTGTGAGTGAGCGAATGATACAAAAAATTGAGCTAGTGAATATAAAGGATTGGAAAAATATCACTTGAAGGGATGGAAAGTAATGAAATGGGAACAGAAGAAACAGGAAATGCTTAGATACACCTCCATAATGAAGGAAACTTTTAACAAATGAGTTCTCTCATTCATTTGGTAGAGGGTCAACTGGGAAATGCTGAGTGGGATGGCATGCTCCTGAAGAAAATAATTGAATCTCATGTTTTGTTGCTTTGTATTTGAGTCGTCTTAATAAACTGTCTCTAGGGTGAAAATGCTGGGCATTTGGTTTGAAATTCATGAGAATGTGATTTTTGATGGTACAGTTTGTGTGACTATGGTTTGGAGAAGTCAAACAGTTAAAACTGAAAGATAAAGTGAAAATGCCTTGTTTGGGGTTATCCTAGTTCCAGAACCGACATTTTTGGGACTTGACAAGATTAAGATTACTTATTGTTTCTTTATCTATGGACAATGTCTATCTGTGAGGTTCATGTGTTATTACTGGTGGTAGAACCAAGAAACATTTATACTCGTCCTAATATGATTTCTTTACACTATTTTACTCATTCAAGCGATTTTTGTTGTTTGGCTTCAAATACACAGGAAATGCTGAATCTAGCTATCAAATATAATAAAGCAGTTCAAGAGGAGGATGAATTGCCGCCAGAGAAGTTAGCTATTGCTAATGTGGGAAGGCAAGATGCCAAGAAACATCTCGAGGAGCATGTCTCAAACTTGATGTCTTCAAACATTATTCAGACACTCGGAACGATGCTGGACACGGTTGTCTTCTAGTGTTTGGTATTAAGAGCCGATAAAATCAATTTCTTGAGGTTGGTTAAACTAAAATTGATGTATGGTTTGCTTTCTCCTGGATTCGATCAACACTTATCAAGTACTGTGATAGCGCATCTATCTCATATATGATTATGTTTTTAATTCGTTGTCTCTCATTGTATTTCTGGAGAATCGATTATGTTCCTACTCAATACGTTTAATGAAAGATCTGTACCTTTTGCACGTTTTTGAAACTACAATGCTTGCATTGTTGTGGATAATTTTGTGTTCTCAATTAGCATTCTTTATTCCAGTTGAGATAATTAGGTACTCGCACTAATTTGATGAAGAACTTTCTGGACGAGGAATCTGGCTTTTGCCTGGTTGTGATTTTGTCAGGGGTGAACTAAATCTAACCTCAGATTTATGGGACGCCTACAACTCTTTTAATAATAATAAGAAGAATGGATTTAGTTGCTACTTTCTAATGTGGAAAATTACACTGTTGGATCCAACTGTTTCGCAGATGTTGAAACTTGGTCCTCAACTTACGAAAAGCAGCAAAATGGTCCACTACCTTTCAAAATAGATGCAATATTAGTCTTGTGCAAAATAGTATGCACAAGAATTCGGTTATGCAATTGATCGAAAATGATTTAAACAATATGAGATTGAATATGGAAGTTACTAATAAAGAGGTTATTCCATAGTCTGCAATGAAGGTTGCGGGTGCTAGGGAGGTGAGAGTTGATGCTCCATCTATCTATCCGAACACAAGAAAATATGTCGGGAACGGTTTTGGATATATTTATGGAGACTGGACGAAGCCATGGACTTTCTGAATTTGGAGTACACTAGTATATTTACAAAATCAAGTAGTGAGTTCAAATGTGACTAGGAGCTGGAGAGACACTGCACTCGGTGTATGATCACATAGAGTTTGAAGAGTTTGAAAGGCGAATGAAGTGTGGTTTTTTTGACTCTTAAATTGTACTCCTCGTTTTTGGACGGGGAAAGTTATTATTATTATTATTATTATTATTATTATTATTATTATTATTATTTGGCACTTTTATGTGGAGTCTTGGCCGAGCTCCCTTTCTAAGTACGTACTATGTTTTATCATTTTTTTTTATTTTTATAAAATATGCCACATATAGTGGTTAAAAAATGATTTGCACTAAATTGTAATATATCCCTTATTACTTTTAACCATTTATCTAATGATTCCCCATACTTCACATTATAAATAAAAATTGAAAAGAGGGCAACATGTAGATAATGAACGGGGACATGTATGCTTTTAACAGTATCCTTACCAGTAAAAACATGGCACACATGAGTAAATTTACATAACAAAAAAAACAAATTTTTGCACTTAATTATAATCTGTTGATTGTTCATTTCCACCAATAATCCATTGATTTCATATACTTTAATCATAAGAAATGAATATAAAGCCACACATAATTAAATCCCAGGACATAAAAACATGTCACAAAATTAAGTGAAATTTACAATATAACAAAGAAATAATATCGTGCAACAAACTGTTGGGGAATAAAATAAGTATCAATGATTAAAATTGTCCGACTCTCAAAAATGCAAATCTTTTACCCTTTCCATGTTCTTGTATCACAAAAATTGGACAATATTATTAACTAATTCATGCCCAACTTAGTCAGATGAACCTGAATAATTTTGTAGTACTAATGGAGCAATGATCTATATATTAAGAGGTAAGTTTTCCACATCAAGTTTTAAATTGTGGTATTTTGTTGGCAACCCTATCAACCCGTAAATGTTATTAAATTAGTTTAACTTTGGGATTGAGATCTCGGGCGTTATAGAATATGGGTGACATCAACATGGTGGGGTGACATCAACATGATGCAATTATGGAATAATATAAGCTTTTGTAATTTTGTGTAATTTAAGAGTGTTTTCTCACATCTTTAATGGAATAAGATGAGATTAATAATTGGACCAAATAGTTTGGTAGGGACTTGGTGGTGCCCAATTATTGGAGCTTGACTTATATAAGTATTATCGGGTTCTTTTAATAGCTCTTTAAAAGTCTTGAACTCAATTGCATAAGCAATGAATGTTCAGGGAATACATGTGTAAAAAGCCAAAAATTCAATCTTAAGCAGAACATGACAAGGATGAGACCTAGGGAGTGGACGCCCACTGCATCACAAACTGCCTTGGGCCTGTGTACGTGACATAGAGACAAAATAGAGCTTTTCTTGTTCCTTCTAAAACACTTATCCTAGTTCTGGTTTATTGCTTTCAGGTTTTTGGACTTTGTGACCACTTGATATTGTAGTCTATATTTTGAAGAATACAAAAAAAAAAAAAAACCTTGAAAGTTGGAAGTACGTGGAATTTGAGATTGATTGTGGATTAAAAAATAGTTTGAGATCGAGTGCAGAAACTGTAAAAGAATCAGAATTGAATTTAACACGACAAAGGTTTTTTCCCTTTAACCTTTTGTAATTAATTGAAAAAGTTGTAATGCATATTAAACATCTAGCAAGACCCTATTTGTAGAAGATAGGTAAATTTTGAATTTTCTTTTATCTAACAATTAATTTCAACAACTGCTATTTTAGCACGTGTTATAATGGTTTTGGTTCCAACCTTCAATTTTTACTTTAATCTTTTTTACATAGAAATTGAACATACAAGTTACAACTACACATCACTTTTATTTTTTTATTTTTTTATTTTATTTTATTTTTTGAGGGGGTGCCTCTCCTCTAAGATATAGCAGTTCTTCCTAGTAACAATTGATCATTTGTGATTGATGAATGCCATTGTGGCTAATGAGTCTACTTCAATCCAGATGAGGGATAATTGGTGTTGCAAGCAGTAGTTCAACCCGCACCTCTGCCCCTCGATGCTAGAACACGAGCCATAGAACTTATACAAGGCTAAGACACTGTTTTCTACATGCTCATTCTCTGTGCTAGCCTTGTGACATCTCTTAGTCCCATATCCAAACATGCAAACCATAGCAATAATAAGAATGATAAAGAACACAAGATATTTCACTCTTTTGGGTCCGGATGTTCAGTCAATGGCTTACGTCACCCATTGAGCATCCACATATGTGGTTTTGCTCTAAATCCACTAGCACAGCCTTAAGAACGATTTAGTATTACAAACGATACTCTAAGTATCACTCAAGAACAAGAAATACACTCAGTTCTTCTCTCTTACCAAAAAACACCAATTATAGAAAAGTTATTGTTTACATTGAAAGTAACAACAGAAAAGGAAGAATGAAGATGAAAGAAGAAGAGGTCTTCAGAGAAAATTAGAGAGAGACAAGGAAGACGAACAACAAAATGGAAAGCATATCAGGAGTCTAGAAAGGGAGGGGTATTTATATGGAAATTATATAACCCTCAAATCAACGGCCATCAGCACACCACGTGTCACCATCTGAGGAAGCAACTCTTGATTAACAACAAGTCGCATTTCCAAATGGTGACAATCAGATATTGTTAATTGGGCCATCATGGATTGTCTTCATCATTGGGCCTTCAACATGTATCTTGGGCTTTCAATTAATGGACATATTGCTCAGCATAAAGCCCAACAATCTCCACCTTGCTTGCATATTGGGCCGTACCAGTGTGGGTTTAGAACATTCCCCATTGTATCACTGACTTACTTACGTGCACTAACAGTCATCAATTGCTAATATTTAAGAGATTTAAACAATCTATAAACTTATTTAATGGTAAGACTTTTGTTCCCATGTCAGAAAGATTGCACTTAATGGAAATCTTGACAATGTTTATCACCTCTTTTCCAACACATCTCTAATGAAATGGAATTTAACATCAATGTGCTTGGTTCTATTGTGAAAGACTAGATTTCTACTTAAGTGAATAGCACTTTGACTGTCTGAATGCAACATGACACCCTAATCAATGATACTCAACTCACCAAGAATACCTTTTAGCCATATCCCTTCTTTTATTGCATCAACAATAGCAATATATTCTGCCTTAGTTAAAGACAAGACAACATTCTTTTGAAGTTGAGATTTCCAGCTGATACATATCATTTATGTAGAAGTAGACTTTCTATTGTCATTATTTCATGCAAAATCAGAGTGAACAAAACCTTTTAAAATAATCCCTTACCCCTTCTTGGAAAACATTAATTCTAACTCTAATGTACCTTTCAGATATGTGAAAAGCCATTTCATAGCATCCCAACGTCCTTCACCAGAATTACTCATATATCTACTTAGAACACTAATGGAGAATGCAAGATCAAGCCTAGTACAAACCATTATGTACATCAGAGATGCCACTACATTAGCATAAAGAATCTTATCCATTCTCATTTATTCTTCTTCAGATTTAGGGGATTGTTCAAAAGACAACTTAAAATGGTTTGTTAGAGGTAAACTCACAGATTTTGCATCAAACATAGAAAATCTACTCAACACTTTTGAAATATAAGTTTGTTGATTTAAAGATAACTTATTTTTAACCCTATGCCTTTTTATTCCATTACCAAAATTCTTGTGGCCGGACCTAAATCCTTCATTTCAAATTTTGATTTGTTTATTCTTTATAAAGGAAATCACAGAGATATCTTTACAAGCTAATTACATATCATCCACATAGAATAACAAATATCAAGCATTAACACCTCAACTTCTTTTATAATAAAAACAAAGATCATAATCACTTTTGTTAAAGTCAAGTTTTGAATATAAGTGTCCAACCTTTTATACCATTGCTTGAGGGTTTGTTTTAAACGATAAAATGATTTTTTCAGAAGAAACACACAGTTTAACTTCTCATTTTGTTCAAAATCTTTTAGTTGAATCATGTAGATTTCCTCATCTAAATTTCAATTCAAGACAGTAGTTTTAACATCCAATTGTTCAAGTTCAAAGTCAAATTGGGTCACTAAAGCCAATAAGGTCCTAATATAAGTGTATTTATCTGCAGGAAAGAAGATGTCATTGTAGTTTATACCTTTTCTTTGGGTGAAACCCTTGGCAACTAACCTAGCTCTATATCCAAGGCCATTAGAATTTGCTTCACTATCTTTAATATTGTAAACCCATTTACAACCAATTAGCTTTTACCCATTTGGTTTATTTACTAAGATCCTTTTTTTAAGCAAATAATTCATTTCTTCTTTCATAGTTGCAAGCCAAATGTTTGCATCTTTACTTCCTATGTCTTCTCCATAAGAGTTCGGCTCAATTCCAATAAAATCCTGGACATTAAAAACAGAAGTAAAATCAACTTCATCAAACCTGACAAGCGGTTTGATCTCTCTCCTCACTCTATCTCTTGCCAATTGATACCTATCTAATGGATTTTTAGGTTCTAACTGCTCTATATGTTCATTTTCTTCTACTTCAGGATCTTCATCTTCCTAATGAGGAAGCTCCACCTCAAACTGATCATCCTTTCTTGAATTTAAATCATTTTCAATAAAAGACTTATCTTTATTAGAGCTCTCAATATTATGCTTTTGGTCTTTTATACAAGACATTTCAATCTCATTAAAGACCACATTCCTACTTATTATAACTCTATAACCACCTAAGTCTTTTTGCCAGAATCTATAACCATTTACCCATTCACCTTAACTCAAGAAAATACATTTAGTAGCCCTTAGTTCTAGCTTACCTTCATTTTGACATGCATAAGCAACACATCCAAAGACCCTTAATTTGGAATAGTCAACATGATGGTCATTCCAAACACAATCAGGAACTTTATACTTTATAGTACTTAAAGGACACTTGTTTATTAAATAAGATGCATTTTTTACAGCTTCTCTCCAGAATAATTTTGGTAATTCTGAAGTGATAATCATACACCTAACCTTATCTAATAATGTTCTATTCATTTTTTCATCTAGACCATTTTTTGAGGAGTATACGTTACAGTTTTATACTCGATGATCCCATTTTCTTTACAAAAAAACATCAAATTCCTCATTACAAAATTCTAACCATTATCAGTTCTACAAATCTTTAGTGTTTTGTTCATATGATTTTCAATTATGATTTTCAATGTTTAAAATTTGAAAAAGTTCCAAATTTATTCTTTAACAAAAGAATCCAATTTTTTCTTGAAAAGTCATTAATGATGAGAAGAACATATTTAAAACTAGTGGATGTACTTATATTTGCGATAACAAAACAACAAAACATAAACATCCTAAACAAGAGCTTAACCACGAAGGAAAACATTTGAAACCATCGAACAGCGGATCTAATATAGTACGACGAAAGGTTAGAGAACCTCCATATGCAAGCAAACACGCCGCCTTGCGAAATTAAAGGGTTTGCGTCGTTTTGGCATGTGATTTGGGCAGGGGAGCTGTCGTGCAATTTTGGAAATTGCATGGAAGTCCTCTAATTTTAAAAGAAGTAATATATATGTGAAAAAGTGGTTGGACTAATTTACCCCTATATTTTTGGATTTGAATGACGTTTTGTTTTGGAAATCCGAAGAGGTAAGGGTGAAAATGCCAAAATTTTGAAGGTAGGGACGTTTTCCACAATACTCTCAATAGGTAGGGACGTTTTTGTGCTATTTACCCTATATTTGCTAGACCCCACTATAGGTACTCTAAAATAGTAGTAGATTTATGTGTTCTAGTATACAAAGGCAACTTACTTTGTTTTCCCAAAATACATTGTTCACAAGAAGACAATTTTTTAATTTTATCTAATCCTAACGCACATGTTTTTTTGAAGAAATTGAAGACTTTTGTCACTTACGTGCTCTAGTCTTTTGTGCCATATTTCAGATTTGTTCTTTTGAGAAACATAGGCATCCAAATTCTTTTCAAGTAAAGGAGTTGTCCTTAACACATAAATCCCATTTTCTTTTGGAGTTTTAATGATTTTTACAAAATTATTTGTGATTTCAGTAATACCACTTCTAATGGCTATAGTATAACCTTCATCATCTAAAATTCTTAAAGAGATAAGATTTCTTCTTAGATTAGGTACATATCTAATTTTATCAAGGATCAACTTAAGACCATTTCCTAAATCTAAAACCACTCTCCCAATGCCTTTAGTTCTGCAAGAATAATTGTTTTCCATTGAAACTTGACCCTCATTTATTTCTAGAAAATCAGAAAACTATTATTTGCATGGACACATGTGAAAAGTGCAATCAGAATCTAGAATCCACTCATTTTTACTAACTATGGTACTAGCAACTTATACTTGAACATTTGCAGCTAATGTTTCTTTACAAGCAACAACAGCTCTACCCTCTACCATTTGAGAGTTTTTCAACTCCTCAATTCTTTTGTGACAGTCTTTAATGAAGTGTCCTATTTTTCCACAAAAATAGCACTTCTTCCCCTTTGACCTTAGACTTATTCTTCCACTTATTCTTTCCTTTTGAGGACTTTTCAGATGAATATCTTCCTTGTTTTTCCACCTTATTGTTGGTATTATAATTCCTTTATTTTGATATTTTCTTTTAGCCATAAGACCTACTCCATTTGTAGAGTTTTTAGCCTATGATTTAATTTTCAAGTCATTATTTCTTAATGAGGAAACTATTATATCAACAGTAAGGCTTTCTCTACCATATTCTAAATCATTTTTCAAATCTTTATATTTTTCAAACAGGGAACTCAACAAGGCCACAAAGCGTTGTTCATCTGAAATTGTATCATCCACTGTTTTCTAATCTAAAGTCAACTTGTTAAATTTGTCTAAATGGCTTATAGGTTAATGGAATGATCAAATTTAAAACTAAAAAATTGCCTCCACAAGTAACATTTATTAGATAAAGTTTTGGTTAGGTATAACTCTTCCAATTTTTTTTGGAGCCAAGCAGTAGTTTTAATGGTACCTACTTCCCTAATTACACTATCATATAAGTGCAAAACCAATGTACTCCAAGCAATTTGAGTTTGTTCAATCTTTTTAACATTTTTAGGATCATTATCCATTACTCATTTAAGGCTTTTGCACACCTTGTTGCAAAAGCAGAGCCTCCATCTTTTGACGCCAGAGACTAAAGTCTCATTTGCCATTCCAAGTTTCAATATCAACTTTTGTGGATGTCATTTTTACACAGATTATACACAAGAAATATTTCAGGCAGTATTTCCACTTAGGACACAATAGATTTTAAATAGAAACAAAAACAGCATTTTATTTTATCAAGAACCAACCACATGCAAGACAATTACAAAAACTTTCAAAAAAAAAAAAAAGGATGAAGGCAATAATATTATTTGCAACAAATATTCACAAAGAAATCAGTATTTATTCGAGGTAAAAATATTATATTAACAAAACCATAAAAGAGTCAAAAAATTTACTTATTTCAAAATTATTCATAAACATACTTGTTTTTCTTAACGTATTAACGGATAATATTGAAACCACATAAAGATCTTGATAAAACCAAGTCCCATCAGATTCTAGGGTTCTCTCATCAAACCCTAAACAAAGAAATATCCAGATGGCTCGAGTCAAGATCTACAATATTATAGTTAAAAGAACATTTAAAATAAGGGTTAGGACTTGTTACCAACCTCTTTTGCAAACAAAATTAAGAAATAATGTCACAATGCCGGTTTTGCCTCTGAGGTTGAAAGATCTAGATTTTTCTTTCAAGAAATCGCTAGATCTTTTCAAATATGAGATTTTTCTTTTCAACAAAATATAGATCAAGAAGGATGAAACGAGATTCTTTTAGATCCGGGCTCTAATACCAATGTTGGTCCCAAATTCAAACATGAAAACCATAGCAATAATATGAACAGTAAAGAACACACGATATTTCATGTTTTCGGGTCCAGATGTTTAGCCAATGGCTTATGTCACTTGTTGAGCTCCACAAATGTGGTTTGTCTCTAAATCTACTAACACAACCTCAAGAACGGTTCAGTATTACAAAACGATTGACCAAGTATAGAAAAGTTATTGTTCACAATGAAAATAACAAACCATATCTCACATTATCCATCTATCTATTTACTTAGAAAAGGAAGAAATAAGATAAAAAGAAGGGTCTTTAGAGAAAACCAGATAGAGATGAGGAAGACGAATATTAAAATGGCAGGCATACCAGAAGTGTGGAAGGGATGGGTATTTATATGGAAACTATGTAGCCCTCGAAATCAATGGCCATTAGCACACCACATGTCACCATCTGAGGAAGTAACTCTTGATCAACAAAAGTCGCATTTCCAAAGGACGACAATCATATATTGTTAATTGGGCCATCAAGGATTGTTTTGCATCATTGGGCCTTTAGCTTGTATCGCGGGCTTTTAATTAATAGACCAATTGCTCAGCATAAAGTCCAACAACATCCATCGGTATTTAGTTTAAATTCTCCAAATGTTGGCTTAATCCAAATTTTAGCTAAATCTGTATCACCTTTTCAATCCTTGGCCTATCTCGATTTTCTATATAAACCAATATACCAAGAAGGAAATGCACCACATTATTTGTTGATATAGCCTGAACTCTAAACTTATTGTTAGCTGTTATTTCAGTACAATAAAAGCTGCATAAATCTAATGTAAAAGGACACGAAAAATAGCAACAACAATGTGAAATACAAACACAAAGAGCAAAGAAAGACGAGAGTTTCTTGAAATTTCTTGATTTTCTTCTCATGCACACTCATAGTCGCATAGTACTTATTGACAATACAAAAGGGAAATTTTAACATATTCCAAGACTTAATCTCATCTATACATGTGTCCATTTTACAGCCATTTGATTAAATAATTTTTAAAGCACATTAATTACTAACATGCTCTAACTTAATCAGGCTCGGTTTTGGGCCGAGGCGGGTGAGGCAACCGCCTCAGGACCAAAACCAAAAGGGGCCCATTTTATATTAAAAAAAAATTAAACACATCCAGGTCGGGCCCAAAGGCTAAAGACCAAAACCAAAATAAACTTTATAAACAATATATATATATATATATATATATATATATATATATATATATATATATTATATATGAAGCCTACAAACCAACCCAACAACAATTCAAATTAAATTTGAAGCTAACCCTATTCTGCTATTCAATCACAGAGACACGGACTCTCATTTCTTCACTCCTCCTCCGTTCATTTTTGTCCAGTTCTTACCTCTCACACACAGACGAAAAATGTAATCACGCATGAACCATCTCTCTCTCTCTCTCTCTCTCTCTCATCTTAGCTCGCCAAAACCAGAAGATTATTATCTATCTCCTCCGTCTCCTTCTTCCCTTCTCGGCTTAGTCAGCAGGTACTTTTTTTTAGTTTTTCTTAATCTTTGTTAATGGGTATTGAGTAATGACTTAATGTTCATTGAAACTTGAAATTCTGAATATTTTTGAGTTATTGGATCAATTTCTGCGTCATGTATGGACCAAATTTTTAATGGTGTTTTTTTTTTTTCAATTTTTATGATGTAGTCTTTGGAAAGAATTAAAATTAGTTTATTACAATTTACAAATTGGCAAAATCTGATGTAGTCTTTGGCGAAATGTTTATTACATTTTGGCTTCGTTTATTACATTTTGGCGAAATGTTCAATTTGGCAAAATGTTTATTACATTTTTCTGATGTAGTTTTTGGCGAAATCTTAGAATTTAGTGTTGGAAGCCTGGAATGGCAACTTTTTATGTTTGCTTGCTCCATGTGACCAGCAATATGTCAATGCATTTTTATGACTTGATTATTTATTTAGTGTTTACACTTATATTTTGGATTGTTTTTCAGACATCACTTTTTTAGTTTTTACACTTCTATGTTAGATTCATTCTCCCTATTTGATGGCATATTGGCATTGTATGGAAATTTACCATCTGAAGGTCAACTAGCACTAGCAACTGGGAGTTTTCACTTTATTAGTATTCAGCTGTTCCACGAGGAAGTTTGGTAAAGCTTGGATTCTTGTCATAGGATGAGCTTTCGAGTCATGCTTAATAAAATTTACTAAATATTATGAATTGTAATTGAAGTCAATTTATAAATTGTGATTATGATTGTTATTTGTGTTGTGAATATTATAAATTGGGATTGAAGTTGATTTTATCTCAAATTTTGACTTAATTTTAGGTTTAAAACTTACAAAGAAGAAGAAGTTGGTTTTTCACATTATGTCATTTCATAATTGCCGCTCAAATCTCACTCTCAAGTAAGCAATGGATATCTCTCGCTTATTTATTGACTTATTAGAAATAGTTGAAGCCTTGCCGGCTTATATAATTGTAGCCTTGTTGGCTTATATAATTGTGGCCTTGTCAATTTTAATTTTGAGATTATTGAAATATTTTATTATTTTTTAGGCTAGTCATACCTCCTAAATATGAGTCTGGAGTTCAAAAAAGAAAACGAAAAGGAAAAGAAATGCCATTAGTTTAAAGTCAAGCAGGAGATATGGATAAGTATTTTAATCGAAACAAAAAAAAAAGGAGAGTGAAGAAATAGTGGAAACTTTTGTGATCGTGGAAGAACACGTGGAAGAATGTTGAAGATTAATATTTTTGTTCTAAAACCGCTAGACGAGTTGTATTTAAGTGATAGTTTATAATATTTCGGCCTTGTTATTTGATTAAAATATAATTTTTTTGTATAATATATTTTGCTAGTCAATTTTTTTTTTTAGTTTTAAGTTTGCAATTAGTTCTGTAACAGCTTTGTGGATTTTAAATGTATAATGAAATTTGGGGGTCTATTGGGGGCCTAATTTTTGGACTTCGCCTCAGGCCTCGAAAATGTCAGAACCGGCCTTGACCTTAATGTAATGTTTCTAACTTCCAATGCACTCTTAATTGTTGAAATTTTAATGGTGGAAGTGCCTTTCTAAGAATATCAACTTGCTCTTCAAACCTTGAATAATTGAGTTGAACTTCAACATCTTCAATTGATTTTCTAATGAAGTGGTAATTGATTGCAATGTGCTTGGTTCGGCTATTAAAGCATATATTTTTTGCCTTAGCAATAGCTAATTTGTTTTCATAAAATAATTCTATAGCTTGTTCTTGCTTCTCTCCATTGTCTTCGAGAATTCTCCTTAGCTAAATCACTAGCGAGGTTGCGATCAAAGTTGACGTGTACTCAGCTTCAGTTGAAGATTGAGCAACTAATTGTTGCTTTAGACAGCCACGAAAATACACCCGAGCCAAGAGAGAATGTATAACCAGAGGTGCTTTTCATATCATCAACACAACCTCCCCAATCACTATCACAAAAGCCTCTTAACATCATTTGAGATTTCTTCTCAAAATTGATTAGGTAGTTCATTGTTCCTTGTATATATCTCATGACTCTTTTTCCAACACCAAAATGCTTTTGGCTTGGACTATTCATGAATCTTGAAGGTAAACTTGTTGGAAACATTAAATATGGTCTTGTTGCTCCTGAGATAAAGAAAGTTTCCATCCAAGCTTCTATGAAGAATCTCATCCACCTTCTTCCATTAACTTTTCATTGCAAATAAAGGGAGTTTCAAGAGATTTGCATTCAAACATTCTAAATTTTTGAAATTTTTTTAGTATATTTCTTTTGAGATATAAACACTCCATTATCATCTTGATATATCTCCATTTCAAGAAAATGATGTAATAACCTCAAATCATTCATTTCATATCTTTTCGTCACATCCCTTTTAAACTCTTCAAATCATTTTTTACATTCTTTTAGAAAATACTAAATCATCAACATATAATGAAACAATGGAAATATAGGATTGGCCTTGATGTTTCACATACAAGGTTGGCTCGTTTTTTCTTTTGTACAATCTTTGTTTATGAAAATAGCCATCTATTTGACTGTACCAAGCCCTCGATGCTTGTTTATGTCCATACAAAATCTTTTCTTAGCTTTGTCTTCTTCTTTTGCAACAAACCTTAGGGTTGTTCAAATACGAGGACTTCTTTGAGCTTTCCATTTAAAAATGTTGATTTGACATCTAGTTGGTACAACAACCAATCTTTTTGGAAAGCTAGAGCAATGAGTGCTCTTATAGTGTCTAAGGAGCAATCAGGACAAAAGTCTCTTCATAGTCAATTACGGGTTGTTGTGCGTAGCCCTTAGCAACAAGACCTTCTTTGTTTCTTTGTATGAAACCATCAGTATTGAATTTCACTTTATAAATCCATTTTACTCCAATGATTCTTTTTCTTTTGGCTTCTCAACAAGCTCCCAAGTTTGATTTTTTTCTAAATGACATCAATCTACTCTATCATTGCATTTCTTCGACATTTTTCTTCAAAAAATTTTGGTTCTACAACATAGAAATTGCATATTCCATAATATCACTCAAACTCCTCATTTTTCTTAGAGGTGGGCTTGGTGATGAATTTTTATGACTACTTGATGATTATGAGCTTGAAGGGATGTTTGGTGATGATGGTGTTGGAAAATTAGTGGAGTTATGCCATGTTTGGACATAATTTTGTGCAGGATTCGTTTCTTCATTGGGGAAGATAAAAGTAGATTCGTGTTCTCTTCTGAGTGAATATTGAATTCATATATTTACTTGCTCAAAATGATGATCGGGTAAATGAGAAATTGAAACTCAAAGTGGAGTTGGAAAATGGTTAGAGGAAAAAGCAAGTGGCTTATCCTACATTGGAAAATGGAAATTTTTTGACTAGTATATATATGACTACACTTTTGAAAGGTGTAATCTAGTGTGCATATAGGCTATCTTTACCGCGCACTCACGTGAGAGCACGACTTGTGTACACAAATGTAGAAGTGAAATTGGCCCCTAGTAAGATCCACGTTTTGTCATTAATTTCTCCATTTATTTTCTAAATTAAATCCAGGCCTTCAACCTCTCTAATTAACTCCAGAAAGCTATTAATGCTGGGTTATTTCAGGTGTTGATTCTGTAATACCCGAAACTAGCTTGTTTGGAGGGATTGAAAGGTGATCTGGGAGTTTATATAACAGGTCCAATTTTTACACAGTCAGACAGATGAATTTCATTTTGCTATCTTCATTTTTAGTCTAGAAAATTCATGCGTTCTTTGCAATCTATTTTTTTCTTGTTCTTCTAGTGCTTGGTGATTCTTGTTAGAACAATCAATCCAATTCGTAGGATTAGAAGCTTTGTGCTATAGTTCCACTGTTGCATAATGGGAGATAGACAATCATTAGCACATACGGTGAGGAAGGAATCTGTTTTAAGGACAGTGTGTTTACACAGGGCTTGGTTTGTTTCCTCTTAATTTATTGTTTCAATTTTGCAGTTGTTCTTATAATTTCTTGTTCTGGTTTTCAATATAATAAATAAATATATTATATTATTTTTGTATTTTGTCTAACAAATGGTGGATTTGACTATTTCTCATCTTCTTCATTTTCTTCATCTTCATTTGCTTATTTTTTATGCAGCACAATTGGGATAGCTATATTTTTCTCAATTTCCACTTTTTCCCAGTACCAAGTAGCACTTTCTTAAAACATAAAATCACGGTGATAATACCTTCTCGTTCTTCAAACTATATAGTTTAAGCCCTTTGATTGTGAGCTATAGCCAATCAAAATGCATTTCTCACTAGCTTCATCAAGCTTGTATCTCTTCTCTTTTGGAATTTGTGCATAGCAATTACACCCAAAAACTTTTAAGTGTTCCACGGATGGCTTCCTCCCATTCAAGGTTTTGATTGGAGTTTTGTTCCACACGGCTTTAGTTGGACACCTATTGATCAAATAAAGTGCACTATAGACAACTTCAGCCCAAAAAGTCTTTGGAAGTTTCTTCTCATGAAACATTGATTTTGCCATTTCCATGAGAGCTTGGTTCTTCCTCTTGGATACACCATTTTGTTTTGGTGTATAGCCAAATGTTAATTTCCTATCGACACCTTCATCTTCAAACAATTTGTTAAATTCTTTTGAAGTATATTCATCTCTATTATCACTTCTCAATATTTTCAAACCATGAGAACTTAATTCCCAACAAATATTTTTATATTTATGAAAATAGTAATCACTTCATATTTTTTCCTCATAAAGTACATCCATGTCATCCTTGTAAAATCATGAATAAAGATGATGAAATACATGTTCTAAGAATGCAAAGGTGCACCATTTCAAGTGGCTTTTTTACTCTCCAAGCTACTCCTTTTGGGAATGGTTGCCAGGAATGCTTTTCAAGTGGACATCCTTTACAAAACTTAAGGTTTTTCTTCAATTTTGGAAACCTCTCGCACCATATTTTTTCGATGAAATAGCTTAAGTCCTTGAAAATTCAAGTGTAATTTAATCCCTAAATTCTCTCAAAAGATTTGTTGTTGAAATTGTTTAACTAAAAACTTAAGAAATAATCTAATAAATGAATTGAGAATTCAAGTTGTGTAAAAGCATAGCCACCATTGAGTCATTAACTACGACAACCCGAAACAAACATCTACAAGTTAAAAGCTTTAGTTTTTCGTATCAAGCTCAATTGAAAGAAAACAAAGAATACGTTCTAAGTGTTCAATGTTGCAATTAATAGATCATATTATATCACCAAGCAGAATTAATTAAATCAACATCTAACTACATGATATTTAAGATGAAAGAAATTATATAATTCCATTTTCAAGACTTAGCTAGAATTAAGCGAGTTCTCAACACTTTAATGATAAATTATATAAAACATGGATTCATTCACTTATCCGATGCTCGACCTTGTGTGAGTGTGTGAATAGCCGGACATTAAACTTATACATGTATTAGACCATGACCAATATTGTGTGGTTGATATTTCAATGATCCAGAACCCTTTGTAGTCATTTATTTCCTTGCACCTCTCGTAAGTTATCACACTTCTAAAGCTCTTCTCAAATCCCGAGGTGTTCTAGCGAAATTGGTTTCTATTGATCATTACAATGCTCTTTCTTTTCAACAAAAGTGGTAAAACTTAGTACTTGTATTACGAGAATTAAGATGGTTAGAGGTTTCTAAATTCTCATCTTGATCTATAAAGTTCTAATCTAGCAATCCTTCACGAGCACTTCTACTCTTTTATTTATTCAACTCTGCATTAATGAGTCTTACATCTGCAATACTTCTCTTTCACTAGCTTTCTGTGTGACCGCATAGCGAGCTTTGGGTCGATGACTCCCAAGTCGGATGACCATAGGGCACCGAGGTTTGAAAATACCCTAGCGAGACTTAATTGCTCGAGTCCCACAAAGCTAATAGAGAAGTGAAGATGTAAATTTATAAATATCGCTCTTTCTTTCTTTTTTTTTTTTTTTTTCGTTTTAGATCTGGGACTCATGTAGCGAGCTTTGGCCGATGACTCCCAAGTCGGATGACCATAGGCAATTGAGTTTTTAAGATACCCTTACAGGCTTAATTGCTCGAGTCGGATATTTCATTTAATTTTTATCACCGCAAGTAGTGCTCGATTCAGATTCCTTGACTATAACCCATTCAACCAAAGATGAGACCTAGAAAATCCAAACCATCAAAGTCTTAGAACAAAAGTAGTAACTTTAACACCCCAAGCATTCTCAAAAAGCAGTTTAGTCACTAACTCTAAGAATGTAGGGCGGAATATTTATCATGATACTCGGTCAATAATATCAACACAAACACTCAAGTCATGTCTCCAATAAGCGATAAGTCAATAGTGGGCTATGTGCTTTCATAATCGTCGGGTCTAACATGGATAAGTATACTGAGATAAAAGAACGAGTTCAAGTGTTGTCTAATAGTCTACTAAAAATGTACTCAATTTTGAGCGGATATCATCATTGGCGGTAGGATATTTAATAAACAACGAAATTATTTTTATTTTATTTTATTTTTTTTTTTATTTTTTTTTGTTATTTTTTTTCGATTATCTGAGACCCGAATGATAAGCAAGTCGAAGTTCTTAAGTAACATGATACTTTATAACCCACCCCTAAAAAAACCTTACATTGTCCCCCAATGTAAGAATAACATAAAGCATAAAGCAAAGAGTAGGAGGAAAGGATCAGTTACTCCCCGAGGATAGATGTGGAGAAGAAGCATCTGGCGGTGAAAGATGTGGAACACCGTGGGACACCATGCAGGATCGAGTTGCACAAAAGCGGTCCTAAAAGAAAAAAAGCAGAGAAAACAACAAACAAAAACAACGAAAGCAAATTTTTTTTTTTTTTTTTTTTTTTTTTTAATAAAAGCGATTTTCAAGAAAGAAGGGCGGGATCACCCAAATTAATTTTCCT
The DNA here is from genome assembly GCA_023638005.1 of Forsythia suspensa. Lineage (NCBI taxonomy): Eukaryota > Viridiplantae > Streptophyta > Magnoliopsida > Lamiales > Oleaceae > Forsythia > Forsythia suspensa. The sequence continues at coordinate 20,288,245 of CM042670.1, read as the reverse complement.
CCTCCCTCGAGAGTGAAACTCAAGTATGGTTTTAAACGTTGGCCATTAACTTTAAACAAATCTCCATTTTTGGATTTTCAATTTCAAGCACCATGGGATAAGCAGTGAGAACAATAAAAGGGCGAGCGTAACACCACGGAAATAAATGCGGTGAGAATTATATAAGAGTACTTTCTAACACGGACTAAATAATTTTTCGACTATGTGCTTGTCATGAAAGACCTTCATCTTGTGCTTGTAAATCTTAGCATTCTCATAGGCATCATTTCGAATTTCCTCTACTACACCGCAATTTTCTTTTTGACCACCGCTTCCTGCATATCAAAATTGAATTTCTTAATGGCCCAATAAGCGCGATGTTCTAACTCAACCGGAAGGTGACAGGCTTTCCATACACCAATCTATAAGGGGACATCCCAATGGGTGTTTTAAAAGGCTGTCCTATATGCCCCTAATGCATCGGTGAGTCGTAAAGACCAATCTTTTCTATCGTGTCGAACTGTTTTCTCTAAAATATGCTTGATTTCACGATTTGAGACCTCAACGACCACTAGTGCATGGATGATATGGGGTGGCCACTTTTATGTCGATGGAGTATTTTGCTAAAAAGGTTTGAAAATGTTTATTGCAAAAGTGAGATCTCCCATCACCGATAATGGCTCGTGGAGTGCCAAAGCGAGAGAAAATATTGCTTTTCAAAAAATGCCACTACGCTTTTGTGATCATTGGTCCTACAAGGAATTTCCTCGACCCACTTAGAAACATAATCGACCCCAACTAATATGTAAAGATAACCAAAAGATGGAGGAAAAGGTCCCATGAAATCAATCCCCGGACATCAAAAAAGTTCAACTACGAGAATAGGATTAAGCGGGGTCATGTTTCTTTTTGAAATGCTTCCCATGCGTTGACACCTATCACATGAAGAACAAAAAATATGAGTGTCGCGCGAAGAGAGTAGGCCTAAAAACCACATTGCAAAATTTTGGAGGTAGTCTTTTTAGCACGAAATGGCCTCCTCACGCAGCGTGGTCATGACGAGAATGACATAACACTGTGGAATTCACTTACTGGAACGCATCTCCTTATAATTTGATCAGACAAGATTTAAACAAGTAGGATCGTCCCAAAAGAAATTCCTCACTTCAGCCAGAAATTTAGTTCTATCCTGTTTAGTCCAATGTTCTGGAAGTTTGCCTGTAACAAGATAATTAACAATATCAGCAAACCAAGGCACAACATCAATATTCATGAGTTGTTCATCTGGAAACAACTCATTTAATGGTAATTTATCCTGCACAGAGTCAAGCACAATTCGAGATAAATGGTCAGCCACAACATTTTCAGACCCCTTTTTGTCCCTAAATTCAATATCAAATTCTTGCAAAAGCAAGACCCACCTAATCAATCTAGGTTTAGCATCTTTCTTAGTTAGAAGATATTTGAGGATGACATGGTCGAGAAAAGATAATAACTTTACACCCTACAAGATAAGATCGAAATTTATCTAAAGCAAATACTCATCGCTAGCATTTCTTTCTCTGTAGTAGAATAATTTAATTGTGCATCATTAAGAGTTCTACTAGCATAGTAAATAACGAAGGCAACCGATCTAATCTACGTCCTAAAGCTCGCTCCCTCAAAGATAATCGGATGCATCACACATAAGTTCAAAAGGCAAAGTCCAATCGGTGGTCGAATAACAGTGCGAGTGGTCAATACTTTCTTGAGATGTTCAAAAGCTTCTAAGCATGAATCATTAAAGATAAAAGGTACATCCTTAACAAGTAAATTGCATAAGGGTCTAGAGATTTTACTAAAATCTTGAATGTAACGTCTATAAAACCCGCATGCCCAAGGAAAGATCTTACTTCTTTTCACCGATTTTGGAGGTGGAAGATTGGAGATAAGATCAACCTTGGCTTTGTCAACCTCAATACCATTGCTAGAAATAATGTGGCCAAGAACAATACCTTGTTTCACCATGAAGTGACATTTTCCCAATTTAGTACTAAATTCTTTTCCTCACATCTCTCGCAAAACTAAAGTTAGATGGCGCAAACAATCATCAAACGAGTCACCATACACGGAAAAATCATCCATAAACACCTCAAGAAACCTCTCAACCATGTCGGAAAATATACTAAGCATGCATCTTTGAAAGGTAGCAAAGGGTGCATTACACAAACCAAATGGCATTCGTCTATATGCAAAGGTTCAAAAGGACAAGTGAAAGTAGTTTCTCTTGATCTTACGGAGCTATGGGAATTTGATTGTAACACGAATAACCATCTAAGAAACAATAATAATCATGCCCCGCTAGTCTATCAAGCATTTGATCAATGAATGGAAGAGGAAGTGATCTTTTCTAGTGACTAAGTTCAATTTCTTATAGTCTATGCATACCCGCCATCCCTGTAGTTACTCTAGTTGGAACCAATTCATTGTTTGCATTAGTAACTACGGTGATACCGATTTTTTTGGGACAACATGCATAGGACTTACCCATTTGCTATCGAAATAGGATAGATAATTCCAAAGATCTAACAACTTAAGGACTTGGTTCTCACAACATCTTTCATGTTAGGATTTAACCTCGTTGCATCTCTCTAGTGGACTTAGAATTTTCCTCAAGATGAATATAGTGCATGCAATCTCTGAGATTAATACCTATTATGTCAAGCAATGGTCCAACCTAGCGCCTCTTTATGTTCGATTAAAACACCTAACAACTTACCTTTTGTGCATCATCAAGGGCGAAGAGATAATTACGTGTAAAGTTTACGCCTCTCCTAAGAATGCATACCGCAAAGTGTCGAGCAATGCTTTGAGCTCTAACTTGGGCGGTTGTTGAACCGATGGGATGTTCTTCTTCTCACTTATTGGAAGTGGCTCAATTTTTCTGTCTCCACTTACTTGTATCCATGACGGTGTTGACTCAAGCAAAGTGTGCACCTCATCTATAGCACCATCAACATCAAAATCTGTACCAAAATGGGTTAGACACATCATTAAAGCATCATCAAAGTTAGTTGAAATACAAGAGTCATCAACGATGCTTCTATCATGTCAACATCAGCAACATCCTCGTTGTCATGTGGTTGCTTGTTGACATTGAAGACATTCAATTCAATTGTCATGTTGCCAAAGGACAGCTGCATGACTCCATTCCTGCAATTAATTACAGCATTAGATGTGGCTAGAAAAGGACGACCAAAAATCACAGGAATATGCTTAGTGGAGTCTCGAACAGGTTGTGTATCAAGTACAATAAAATCAACAGGAAAATAAAATTTATCAACCTGTATCAAAACATCCTCAACAATGCCACGAGGTACTTTCACAGATCTATCAGCAAGTTGTAAAATAACAGATGTTGGTTTTAACTCGCCTAGTCCAAGTTGCATGTACACAGAGTAAGGCAGAAGATTGACACTAGCTCCTAAATCTAACAATGCCTTCTCAATTTTATGGTTTCCTATGATGCAAGAGATAGTAGGACAACCTGGATCTTTAAATTTAGGAGGGGTGTTGCTTTGAATTATCGAGCTAATCATTCGATTAGGAATGCCTTTTTACGTACATGCAATTGTCTCTTTTTAGTCTGAGAGGTCTTTCAAAAATTTAGCATATGCGGGAACTTGCTTAATAGCATCAAGTAAAGGGATATTTATGCTTACCGCTTGAAGATGTCCATCATGTCATTGATAGAATTACCTTGCTTTACCTTTGTTAACCTCACGAGGAAATGGGGCTTTTGGGATGTAGGATGGCTCATTGTCTTCTTTGTGAGCTTCTTGGGTGAATCATCGGTTGAGGTATTACGGAGAAATTAGTTGAGGTGTGTTTTGCTTTGAAAGATCCACTTTGTTGTCAACCGGTTTGCCTCGTCTCAAAGTCATGATGGCCTTCGCCTCTTCATGTTGGTTGCTTGAATCTGTTCAATATTGTGCACCCCTTTAGGATTAGGAAATGGGCCGACTAGGGAATTTACCTTTTCGATGGTTGTTGCCGGTTGTTGTCTTGATGAAGCCAGTTGCCCCATCATGTTCTCCATATTGGAAATGGATTGTGCTGTGAGTTCGGCTAGTGCGCATCTCCTTCTTGAACTCGGTGATGGTGTGATTTCGATGCTCCAAAGCAAGCTTGTGTAGCTTTTGTCAAGTTTTGAAATGCCTCTTCCCATGGTTTAGGGTTTGTGCGAAGTTTTGTTGAATTGTCTAGGTCTTTGAGGGGCTTGACCGACTTTGTGTTGTCCTGTTGACTACCCTGTGACCAAGAAAAGTTGGGGTGGTCCCTCCAACCTGGGTTATAGGTGTTGGAGTAAGGATTGTAAGGAGGCTTCCTCATCATGTTGAGGACATTAGCTTGCTCAAGACCGCTACGGTTACGGAGGACTATTGACTGTCAATGAGGTCAATTTGCGAGAGATGTCCTCTATCATGCACTTGACTTCTTTGATTTCTGAGCTAGGTTCACTGCTGCGAATCTCATAGATACCCCTTTTCTTTGGCTCAGTTCTAGAGGATCTGCTCATTGTTGTGAATTGTCACTGCTTTTGAAAGAAGGTCCGGATCTCGTAGCATTTTTAGACATAAGCTCTCCCCGCTTGTGGCCATCAACCATTCTTGAATATGTGGTAGCAATCCTCCAAAGCGTATTGGCATAAATGCCATTTTTTTCATAGCCGTGGTGTGGACATTTCATGAGAAGCCCGTTGAATCTCTCCCAAGTTTCATAGAATGGCTCATCGTCTCTTTGCACAAACTACGAAATTTCCTGCGAATAGCATTAGTTTTGTGAGCAGGAAAGTATTTGTTCAAAAATTTAGCAACCATTTGTTCCCAAGAAGTAATACTATTAGCGAGGCAATGTATTAAACCAAGATCTAGATCTATCTTTCGGAGAAAAGGAAATAGACTAAGTTTAACATTATCAGAGACACATTCTCATATTTGAATGTTTCACATACAAAGATAGAAATCGGTCAAATGATTATAAGGTTCTTCACTATCTAAACCATAGAAAGATGGGAGAGCGATTAAGCACACTCGGTTTAAGCTCAAAATTCCTAATTTGTGACCGAGGGTATTGTATGCATGAGGTGCTCAAATTAGCCAATGGACTAAAATAGTCCACGAAGGTCTCTCCTCAATTTCATCCCCCATAGCTACTATTGCTTGGTTTCTTCAATTTTATCTAGATTAGTGGCTCGTTTTTGTTGGTGAAAAGTCCTTTCAATTTCACTATCTAGATGTTCTAGCTTAAGTTCTAGGGATCTACGACCAAGCATGCATAATGAAGATTTTTGATTTTTTTTTTTAAATAAATAAAAATAAAAATAAAACGAAAATAAAATAAATAAAATAAAATCCTAAATTATAACTAGTCAAGAATGAAATTAACTAAAATTAAATTAACCTTGGCCTTGGGTCCCGAGAACGGCGCCAAAAACTTGATGTCAAATTTTAATTAACTCGCAAGTGTACGAATCTAGTGGAATATAGATAGGTAAAAACGAGGTCGATCCCACAGAGACTGCTATGAGGAAGGTGTAATTTAATCCCAATTAAATTGTTATTCTAGGCTAGTTGAGTTCAAAAGATTTGTTGTTGAAATTGTTTAACTAAAAGACTTAAGAAATAATCTAATAAATGAATTGAGAATTCAAGTTGTGTAAAAGCACAAAGGTTTCAGAATCCACCATTGTCTAATTTAGCAATTATCCAATCATTCATTAATTCCCAAGAAAAACACATACGACAACCCGAAATCAATCTATTGTCGTCCCTAAAGATTTATCAATCAAGTCCAGAAGAAGAATATCAAATATAGGCTCCCCTTATACTTCAAATATAAACCACTTAAGCGTTTTTCGTATCAAGCTCAATTGAAAGAAAACAAAGAATCAAAGACGTTCTAAGCATTCTATGTATCCCAATTCGAATAGAAGATGACGAAAAATCAAAAGCAATTAATAGATCATATTATATCACCAAGCATGAATTAATTAAATCAACATCTAACTATCAAAAATACATGATATTTAAGATGAAAGAAATTATATTTAATTAATTTAGTCAAGAACAAGCCATAAACGTTAAAGCTCTAAAAGGAATTAAACGAATAACGGATTAATCACTTAATCAAAACAAGGTTTCATCGTCTACCCTGGCTAAAGAAAACTAGAAGAACATGATTAAACTAGAAAAACAATAAATGATAAAACCCGGCATGGATTCAAGGAGAAGGAATCTTCGAAGAAGTTTTGATAGTCGATGAGTCTTGTTCTCTTGATCTCTTCCGTCTTCTCTTGATTTGCTCTCCAAAAATCCAACCCGTGTTATGAGAATGTATCTCCTCTTTATACTCCCTTTATTGTGCCCTAAAATATCCCCAGAGATTACAATTTTCGTGGCCAAGAGTTACCTAGTTGAATTGGGACTAAAAAAGGAAACAAAATAAAACGAAAATCTCATGTAGAAAATAGCACAGGCGATCGCTTGAGCTATTCTCGGCGATCGCCAGAGGCCATTGATGCTCTCTGTTCTTTTTGGTGGTTCTTTGGGCGCTCGCCCGGCACTAATCTGATGAGTGCCCGACTTGTTGTTTATGTAATTTGCAATCCGGTCCTTTCGGTTTCCACTTGTAACCAATTTAGTCCTTCCACTTTAAGTCTTGATCATTTCGGTCCTCCATCTTTTCATGACATCAACTTTGGTCCTTCAACTTTACATCATCCATGATTTAGTCCCTCAACTTTGCAATATCTCCGGTTTGGTCCCTCAACTTTGGGTTGAGTGCAATTGAGTCCTCGACTTTATGAGATATCTTCTAAATCATTGCTCTTTTGCCCAAACTTCTCCAATTGTTTACCAACAAGTCCAAAAGCGAAATAAAACAATAATAAACTAAATTAAGTAGAAAAGCAACTATATGATGATAATGATTAATTAAAAGGCCAAAATAAGTGCATAAAACGCACTTATCAAAGTCCTTGAAAATTCAAGTGCCTAAATCTCTTATGCCATAGCCATGAGTCACTACAAACATCAACTTTAAAAGCTTTAGCACTTAAGTGTTTAATGTTGAGACGAAAGCTTCAAATTTCCATTTTGACTTAGCTAGAATTGAGTTCTCAACACTTTAATGATAAATGATATAACTCTTCGAAATGGAGAAAATAACCATTCTCCAAAAGTTTATTTTCCCTTCACATCCACCAAGGCTCAATTACCAAGCCTCACTTTCGAATTCACACCCTCCATATCAACAAAATATATTTTTATTTGAAGTCATATGAATGGTGCAACCACCATCCAAGAACCATTGACTATCTTCAGTTTTTACAAAACTTGGTCTTGAATAGAACACTCCATTCTTTGAATCCAAACCACTCAAATGAGCATAAAACATGCTCTTACTTCTTTATTTTTTTATCTGTAGCACAATTTGATTTTGAGTATTAAGAGCTTTACAATCCTTCAAATGCCGAAACATTTTGCAATTAAAACATGGTGGTTTTCCTTTACACCAACCATCTTCATCTGTATGGTTGCTTGTTTGCAGATTTTACATCGTTGCAATTATTTCTTCATTCAGCCTTCTTTCAAAATTTCCTCTACATTTACTTTTGAAAGTTGTCTCAATTTCGTCCCAATCAATTTTATTCGCACTTATCATCCCTTACCTTTCAGTAATTCGCACAAATGGTCATTTCTAACAATTTTGCCCTCCAACTTAAATACAAAAAAATAGCCCAAAAGAAAATTAAAAAGTGAATTTGCAGTAGAGGTCCCAAATCTTTCAAAAATGTGCCCTTAAAGTTTTTAATCCTATTACCTAAGTCCCAAAAATTGAAAAAGAAGAAAATAAGAATAAGTAAGAAAAAGAATTAAAAAACGAAAAATTTCTTATTCTTTCCCAATTCTTCTGCCCCCACCCCCACCACATCAAACCCACTTACGGTGACGCCACCGCTCTGTCACCAACTGGGAAGAATTTTTCTCCTCATTAGCCGTGAAAACTAGGGAAAAGATCTTCCTGTTTTTTGTGAAATCTCCCCGCTGCCTGCCAACAACCCTTACCCCCACCGGCTTCAATTTTTCCATCGCCCACTCGTCTCTTCGTCTCTTTTTCTCGGATCTATCTTTATACATATATGTGTATGCATATATTTGTATGTATGTATATATCAGCAGTTAGGAAATCTTAGAAAAATAAAAGTACCAAAAAATGTATCTACTAGATTGACCCATACATATTCTTGGCTGTTTAAGAATCCGAACGTGAAGATGGTAGGTCTACCTCTGTACTTTTCTAGATATATACATATACTCATACATGTATAGGAATATATCTACTTCAGATCAATAAATCTTCTAAGTTGGGTAGCGTTGGTTTATCCTAGAGTTTGTGGAACGTTGGTCAGCCGAGGGTTTTGTCCTGTTAAGTTGGTCCTGTTGAGATTGGTTATTACGCCAACCAACCTATTGTTCTTATTATCCAGAAGTCAGGTATCAAACTTCGTTCATCATGTCTTGGTCTAGGTCTTGGTTCAATAGATCTCGAAGCATGCGTAGTTCAAGTGAAGATCCTTTCAATAATGAAACTGAAAATGAAAATGAAGAAATAGACAATCATCATGAAAGCCTCAATGTTAGAAAAGTTCAAATAGCAGAAATAGATCAAATATTACAAAATAGTCAATTCCTAAAATCGATCAAAAAACAATATGTGAAATAGGAAGGTTTGATTTCAAAACAGATTATGCAATTAAAATGTGTGAACAATCTATTTCAATCAAATAAAATTCAGACACTTTAAGATTATTCTCTAGAGAGACTATCTTAAATCATTGACAAAAATACAAATACTTACATGTTGGTTTAGTTCAAGGTTGCTGTCAAGCCTCTTTTTAGACTTGGATTAGATATTCCAATATGTATTACTCTCTTAGAGATAACAGATGGTCAAGATTTTTATGTTCTTTACTATCAATCATTGAATCAAATCTTGAAAGTGGTCCAGTTAATTGTAACTACTTTCCAAATTTCTCAATTAGATCTTTCTAATGACTCAATAATGAAATCTTTATACTTAGATATACAAACTAAAAATCTTGATATGGATGTTAAATCCAAAGCTATCTATATAATCTATCGCATTTATTACAAAGTTATGAGTACAAATATGAGTCCAAGAGCCCTTAGGTCTTCTCCAAAGCATGAAACTCTCTTAATCGAGATAAATCCCCTTCATTCAAATGTTGCTATTCCTAGAAGGTTATCTTGGGATCAAGTAACACAAAATCCTCTTTAGAAATTCAAGAATGAATAACCCCCAATAAGAGAAATTCTAAGAACAAAACTTAGAGAAATTACCGAGTTGCCTGATGGAAGTGTGCAAGTTCTTTTAGTTCCTCTCGTCCCAAATCTTTCCAAACTTTCAAACAAGCTAAAAAACAACCCCTAAAAAATTCAAAGGTGCTAATTTTATTCCTAACGTTCCAAAAACTCATTATTAGGAAGAAGACGAAGATTCAAACCAACATGGTTCTGAATCTCCTACTCTTTCAAATATGAGATCTCAAAGAAATCAATTAAATGTTATCTCATCCACAATCGATAGAAAATGTGAATTCAAAAAGGATAAAGATCCAATAGTTAGATCCTTTCGCAAAATGTTAAAAATGTTACATTCAAAAGAAGAACTAAAATATCTATGGAAGGAATTTTATTCTTATCCAGAAGACGTTAGTTTCTTTGAATGGGCCTATATCAAAATATTTAAACAAAAACCAGCAATTAACACTGCTCATAGTAAATCAAAACTTGAAAACTTCCTCCGGAAATACTTTCCAATCTGTCCATCCTCCTTTTGAAGAAATTCTTGTTAATAAGGGAGATGTCAAAGTTGTTGCTTCTCCCCTTAAAAAAATTTATGATAAAGGAGAAAACAACAATCCAACAATAAAAGATATAAAAAATATTCAACAACAAAACAATTATACAAATATTCTTCTCCATTCGTTGCTACTCAATTAAATCAAATTGATCAACCGGTTAAAACTGAAATAATTGAACAAAACAAAACCAAGGAAAAGGGTAAAGAAAAATTAAGTACTAAAACTCTTTTCAAACCCAATGATGAAAAGGTTCAATTTGGTTCTAGCACATCTGATGTCCTTAACGAAATTGTCAAACAACTTCGAAATAATGAATCAACCAATAGAATCAATGTTATTGACTCTATTGAATAAATTCAAGAACAATTTGAAGAACTAAAAATAAACAAACTCAAAAATTTTGGAACTCATAATCTTCCACACTTCTATTCAAGGACGACTTTTCCTGACATGCTCAGTGAAGAGCCAAGGCAACCCCAAAAGGTTTATTCCGGTCTTGAAATCATATCATGAAATATTGATGGTATGACTGAATAACAAATGCTTCAAACAATTGGAGAAATGTCAATGGCAACTAGCGCTTATTCCGTTGGAGGCAACATCGGTAAAGTTCTTTGCCACAAACATAATTTCGCTTTCTTTGGCCAAATAAAAAATTGGTGGTATAACTACCTTTCCCACTTAAGATCGTGATAATGTCACGAATGCTGTCAAAAAAGAAGGTGATAATCCTTTAGATCCAACTAAACAGGATGCTATTTATACGCTCTTGTTCACAATAATCAAACATTTCATCAGAGAACCTTCATCCTTCATGGAAAAATCCTCTGAACTTCTAATGAATCTTAACTGTCCAAAATTACAAGATTTTAGATGGTACTGTTACCACCCGATTTTGGTAAGGCCTCCACATCAGCAAAGCCCAGTAAATGTCCCATATAGGCCTAATTCAGCCCTGCTAAGGCCGTATAGGCCCAGCGAGGGCCTTCCAGGTTCATAAAGGTCCCATACACCTGGCGAAGACCTCGGGGGCACAGCAAGGGCCTTGTAAATTCTCAGAAGGCCTCGGAGGCCCATCAAACATTTTAGCATTCCTGAATTAGAGTATTGCGAGGTCCATGAAGGGCCTCGACACTCATGGCCGACCCAGAGAGCCTCGTCGGGCTTCATATTTATTATACTTAGCAGGCAGCACGATATTTTAGAATAACCAGAGAAGTAATTAAAGAAAGATTGTATTTGATTAACACACAGGTTCTCACAAGGAAACCAAATCTCAATCTCCTAAAGATTAGACAACGTGATCAACTCGAATAAGGATTGAAATGTATGAGATTGCATTGACAGACGATCATCATATCCTATAAGGAAGGAGAATCTAATAAGAGTTCTAATTGATTGCTTACATAGAATAATTAGGACTCTGCAGCTATAAATACGAGGACTCCGGTTATTCTAAGGGATGCATTTTTCAGGACGCTCTTTTTACGCATTAATTTCACCTCTAAACTCTGTTCAAATCTCTTCTTGCTTGTCCATCCCACGCTCAATTGTTTTTGTACCCCGTATATCATTCTATATACCGGTAATTGACTTGATCATCGGAGTACCAACGATTGCCAAACCCTTTTTTCCAGTGATCTTGGTACCTAACGGTCGTCCTAGTGTGCAGGTAACATACATGATTGGTAGAAGAGTGACTGGAGATCTGTTAACGCGTGGACATTGCAGATTTCGACGTCAATAGGTACAAATATATTTTTCTTCAAAAAGTGACGATGTGTGATGACTGCAATTTGGCCTTTTGGAAAGAAAGGTTTATTGCAGGACTTTCTAAACTCTTTGCAGAAAGAGTTAGAGAAGCCATCAAAACTGATTATTCAATGTTACCATATGAAGATCTTACATATGGCCAACTTATTGGATTTATCAATAAAGAACGACTTTCTCTTTGCAATAATTTAAAACTCAAAGCAAAACTTAAGTCTGATAAAATGGAAGGAAGGAAAGAACTTGGTTCTTTCTGTGAGCAGAATGGATATGAATGTATTCATCTTCCACCTTCAAGAAATCACAAAAAATCCCAAAAATATTTCAAAACCAAAAAATTCTTTAGAAAAAATAATACACCAGAATATTACAAAAAACAAAAACATCCTAGAAGATTTAACAAATATAATAAATACAAGAGAAAACGTGAAGATTTCAAAAAAGATAAATCTCTCAAAGATCTTCCTTTATGCGATCCTTCAAATACCACTTGTTGGAAATGTCAAAAGAAATGTCATTATGCTAACAAATGTCCTTTAAAAAGAAAAATAAACAATCTTCAAATTGATAATGAATTAAAAGCTCAGCTCTTAAATCTGATCAATTTCTCTGATTCTTTGGAATTTGAAGACATCATCTATAATGCTCAAGAAGATTCTGACTATAGTTACGATTCGTCTTCTTCGCAATCGTCTAGTTCTAAAAAGGTCTGGAAATGCAAAGATAGTTGCATTTGTTAGTCAAATTCTGTCAATGTTTTAACTTCAGAAAAAGAATAATTCAAGAAATTATTGATCAAATTCAAGATCCCGATCTTAAACAAAAATTCAACCATCTCATTGAACCTAATGAAGAAAAACCCTCTCAAACAAATTATAATCTCAAAGATGTTTTCGATAGGTTCAAAAAACCAAATAAATTATCTTCTAGTCAAGACTTACGTAGTGAGGTCAATCAAATAAAATGTCAAATATCTCAACTTGACAAATAGTTAACTGATCTCAAGTTTGAAGTTTCCATTATCAAAGCTTACTCTCCCTCTCTTGATAAAGGAAAGGCTAAGCTTCAATCCTCTCCTAGTTGTTCCAGCTCTTCTTCAGAAGACAGAAAGAATTACTCAAACACCATTCCAAATCCAATCTCCCCTTGATGAAGAACAATCAATGAACGTTATCAGTCAAATACGTTTACAAAAATGGTATACTAATGCAACAATTATTATCAATAAAGAATATAGAATCAAAACTAGAGTTCTTTTAGACTCAGGAGCTGATCAAAATTGTATTAGTGAAGGTCTCGTCCCTACCAAATATTTTGAAAAAAATAACTGAAAATCTTTATGGTGCTAGTGGTAAGAGTCTTAATATCAATTACAAATTAACAAAAGCTCATATTTGTAATGGAAACATTTGTTTCAAAAGTAGTTTCTACCTTGTTAAAGATATTGACCAAGAATTCATTCTTGGTACTTTATTCTTAGTTCAATTATACCCCATCTCAGTTATTGAGAAAGGATTGGAATCGAAATATCTCGATCAAGAGATATTCTTTGAATTCACCAATCCTCATACCATTAGAGATATCAATTTGATTAAGGAACATTCCATTAGCAAAATCATCAACAATATTAACCTCAAAAAACAGCACATTAAATATTTAAAAGAAGATATCAAATTTTCTAGAATTTTAGAACAAATAGAGACCAAACAGGTTAAAGATCAAATTGCCAAAGTTGATAAAGCCATTAGGACCGAAGTCTGTTCTACCATACCCAATGCCTTTTGGAATAGGAAGAAACATATAGTGACCCTTCCTTATATCCCTAAATTTGATGAAAAACAAATACCTACTAAAGCAAGACCCATTCAAATGAACAAAGAACTCTTAGATGTCTGTACAAAAGAAATCAAAGATCTCCTCGAAAAACGTTTAATTAGGCCTAGCAATTATATCTCCGATTTCATCCCAAACATTAGACAAATATGTGAACCCCATTATTAAAGGCTCTACAAAAGTCCACCTTCATGGTCAGACAGGCATACCGAAGTAGTTAAACTTGTCAAACAAAGTGTCAAAATTCTTCAATGTCTCAATATTGTCAATCCAAAAGCCTCCCTCAATGTTGAAACTGATGCTTCTGATATTGGGTATAGAGGAATTCTTAAACAATCAATTGATCAACAAAAGGAACAACTTGTACGATATCATTCCGGCATTTGGCTTGGTCTCCAAAAAAATTATTCAATCTTCAAAAAGGAGTGCCTATCGATTGTTCTATGTATTTCAAAATTTTAAGATGATCTTATTAACAAAACTTTTCTTGTCAGAATTGACTGCAAAGCTTTAAAAGATGTTTTACAAAAGGATGTCAAAAATCTTGTTTCAACACAATTTTTGCCAGATGGCAAGCGATTTTTTCTTGTTTCAATTTTTCAATTGAATTTATCAAATGTAAGAATAATTCATTACCAGATTTCTTAACTCGAGAGTTTTTGCAGGAGAAAAATGTCAAAGAAAAGCATCAGCACCAAGGGAAGAACCCCTGAGGAGTATCTCCTCGAATGTTCAAGTTCAAAATCTACTCAAGCATTATCCTCACAAAAATCAAAAGGCGTTTCTGTCTCCTCGAATCCCTTTACGATTCTTGGAACTCTTTCTTCCCAAACAAAAATTCCTTCAAATTACAAAAATGCTCTCAAAACTGATACCGTTCCAGAGCTGCATCAATAGCAAAAACTGAATCAAGCAAAGGATATATTGCTACTTCTTAAGTATTCTTAAGTAGGATCTTATCTGGATTTTGTGCAAGACAACGAAGATGACTATTACGGAACATATTTCTTTGAAGAACAATCTTATCCCTTTATCATTACTTTGCTGAAAAGCAGAGAAAAATTGTAGATACGATTTTTCAAAAAGGAATATTATACCTCTCAATTTTCGGCCAAAAGTAGCATTTTCTTTCCAAAAGCAAATAGTGACAGCACTCATCAACAGTTCAATATGGCTGACAAATTTTTAAAAGAAGAACAATACCCTCAATTATCAATCTGATTTTTCAAAAGTGAAGATTCCTCTTGCAAGCATCCAATGATCAAAGCGTCTGTATAAGGACATATATTCCTTCATTAATAGGAGAGTGTTTTTTCCCCAATTATCTTTTCATATTTTGAAATTTGTAAGTATGAAATATTTTCAATTATTCGAGTCATGTATATTGAATAGTTTGAAATGTCATCAATTATCTTGCTGAATGTTCAATATAAGCATATTTTAAATATATTTCTCAAATTTCTGATTTAAACTATTTGTCTGATATTTATGATTTGTTTGCCCCAAATTTACAAAGTTATTTTTCATCATTTGAATCATGACATCGCAAAAGAGTTATAACAATCATATTGAGTCTTTGTCAATTATTTCTTTCAAATTTTCCCGATTCTCTGATCCCCAACAAAAAAGAATACATAAAACAAATGTGTGATCCTCTCCTTACAATTACACATGCTCGTCCTAAATTGGTATCAAAGCTAAGTTCAAGCCTTTATGGATCAATTTCTTTATCACTTTTGATCAATAAGTCTTCTAAGTTGGTAAGCGTTGGTATAACTTGGAGTCTCTGGAGAGTTATATATATATTAGTGGGAGATCTTGTCCTAGACAAATTTCTCAAGATTTCACTAAAATCAGGGAGAAGATCTATCTGGTTTGGCGACCAACCAAGGTAAAAACCAAGGCAGGAAATCCTCCCTGTTGGTGATAGTGCAGTGGTGCCGCCATAGGTGGGTTTAGGTAGGGGTGGTGGTGTGGGGTGGGGAATACAAGAAGAATAAGATATTTTCCTTTTTATTTTAATTCTTGTTTTTTAAACTTATTTTTATTCTTTTTCTTTTTTTGGGACTTTCGTGCTACGATTAGAAAATTTAGGACATTACGACACATTTTTGAAAGGTTTGAGATCTATACTGCAAATTTCCCTTATATTTTCTTTTTTGCTATTTTATTTTATTTAAGTTGGAGGGAAAAAAATTCAGAAAAGGCCATATGCGTGAATTACTAAAATATTGGAGATGATAAATGCGAATAAAATTGATTGATGATGAAATTGAGACAACTTCAAAGTTATGGACCGTGAGTGTAATTTATCCTTCTCTAAATGAGTGAATCAATTTGAATTTAATTAGAAAGGAAAATTAGATAATCAAATTGAATTTTCTAAATAAATCTCTAAATTAGTAAACCAATCATATGTAATTTGTACAATCTCAGTTCAAATGAAGGTTTATATTGCAGGAGTTCTACGTTGGTGGAGCTCAAAGGGAACATAGCAATGTTGGTGCCAATCCTCGGGAAACCTCTGGTATTCTAAGTTTTATCTTGTTATTTTTCTATAAGTTTCGTGCATACTTGGCGTAGATATATTCCTTTAATTGAACCCTAGGGCTAAATTTATATATACTATATTATTATCGGATGTTTCACTTATGTATGTAAATACGTAATAACTGAATAAAGTCATGATATTTTTTAGGGAAATTGGCGCAAATGGTCTCTAATACTTCTCTTTAGTATGGAAATGGTATCTAAAGTTTTTTTTGGCACAGAAGTCTCTAACTTATGTGTTTTGTTTTTAATTGGTCATTATTTGATGAAGAAGGCAAATATGCCATTTGTTTTAATTGGAAAAAATTGTAAATATATTCTTAACCTTTGTAAAATGTGCAAATAGGTCAATACATTTATTAAACAATATTTAATTTAACATATTAAATATATCACTTAGTCGTGTCAATTAAATTTTTCGTAAAAGAAAAATATGAAATTATTGTGCTTTAAGTATATGTAATTGCTATGTGATGTGAACATTTTGAATAAAAATTAAATTAAATAAATAACAAAAAGTCATATAATTTTACGATATTCAACCAATCTTATTATGTTTTTAAAAAAAGTAAAATTACTAATAAAAATTAATTTACACATTATTTGTTCTTTATTTTTGAACGATAATAAAATGATAAATAAAAATATGAACAATACAGTTAGAGCTCTAATATTTGTAGTTAATAAACGAATAGTTCAATTAAATAAAAATATTTGAGTATCAAGCTTGTGACAAAGTTATTTTTCTTTTTATGATATAATGATAAAATAAAATTTTAAATTTTAAATAATGTAATTACTTAATAATATAAAAAATAATTTTATCTAACATAATTGTAAGCTTAAATTTTTGCTATTTTATAATAGTTCGTAAAATATAAAAAAAAATTAGTATATTATGAATTTGGTCAATAGAGTGTTAATTTTTTTATATAAAAAATAGTTAGTTTCTTTTAATTTTCTATATAAAAAAAAAGTTTGGGACCCATTTGTACTTTTTGCAAAGGTTCGCAACACAACTACAATTATTCTTTATTAAAATTAATGGTATATTGGTATTTTTCATCAAATAAAGACCAATTGCGCACCAAACACATATGTTATTGATTTCTGTGCTACAAAACAAACGTTAGAAACTATTTCTACATTGAGAGCAAAGGTTAGGGACTATTTGTACCAATTTTCCTATTTTTTATATTTAAATACTTAATCTATTGATTCGTGCACTTAATTTTAATTTCTTTTTCTTTCTTGTGTATGTAATTTGTATCGAAACATTGCATGATTTTTAAATCGGCCTAATTTTCATTTGTTTATTTGAACAACCTCAAAGGAAATGCGATCCACCATTAAGGAAATTTGATTAATCAAAAGAAAAAGAAACACTTGCAATTAATATTAAAGCTGAATCTTATTAATTATTTATTATTAGCCCTGAATATTTATTTTATTTCATATTTCATTATCTTCTTTATTTCTATCCAACCTTGGGCACCGCAGCGACTTTGCCATTCTCATCAACAAAAATCCAAACTCTGTTACAACAGAAATCGTGTGTTACGGCATTCGATATATAAATAATCACACCAGTCACAGATGGGTTGTCTCTCTCAATTATGCTCTTGGCTTGTTTTCCATCCATACCAAGTGTATTAGGCCACATGATTTTGTTCCCTGTACACAAGTTTCGTCACAAATCAAATTAAGTAGGGTTTTTAAAAGTATATAGTATTGAACACGACTAAACAATAATTGCTATGGTAAACCCAAGCTCGAACTTTATATGAAGCCTATGAGTTAGCTGTCTCGGGCTCAAAATATTTGGAAGGCCCATAAGTCTAAAAAAATGTGTTATGTTTTTCTTTTTTCTTTTTATATTTAAAAGGATTGGCCCAGGGCAGCCCAAGCCCACATTTAATTAAAAAAAAAAAATCCTGCCTAATTAAAATTTTGTTTTCTTCCTAATTTTAAAGTTGAAACCTATAATCTCGATTTGATTTCAAAGTTCAGACCACTCATCTTCCTTTCTAATCTAACAAAAACTTATCCCCACAGGCAGCGTCAAGTCGCCATAGTTGTTTACTGTATTTTTTACGAGAGTTGTAAGCGATATTATTCTTTTACCCATTCTATTTCATTTTAGATAATCACGAATTAACCTATTACATTTTTTTGGTAATGATTCAACCAATTGTATTGATTAAGATAGATTTGATGTTGTCATTACTTGTCGACATCAGATTTTGCATATTGAAATTTTTCCTCTCTCTATATGATGATAAACTTCTTACAAAATAGGTTGTGATTTAAAAAATAAAAAATAAAAATTCAAGGGCCTTCTTTATTTTTGGATACATTTTGTAGTCTTTTTTTTTGTTGTTGGATTTTGAGTTAGTAGATTTAGTTTTGAAAAAATCTTATTAAGACAAATTTGAATGCAAACTACGATTTGAAGGTTCGGTTTTTAAAATTTGACTCGGGCTTGAAAAACATAAAGTCCGGCCCTAGGTAAACCTCTACAACATCTCGTATCGTACTTCACTGTAAGAATACTCACCTTTACCACAGCATTCACGGGCAGTGCACGATTCACTTACACAAGGTGAATAAGTAAACATTTTTTTTTATACTTCCAAGATAAGTTTTTTCTTCTTGTGATAGTAAAGAGCCTATTTACACCTTTTTATAGGGACGCTCTACAAATTTTGTGATTCAATTGATTTATTCTTGTAATCTTGTTGGATTACATGAATAGTTTTTGGATTCTCTAAATGTGATTATGTTGTAATTAATGCTCTACATCTCTATTTGTTGAAATCTTACCCCACAATAATTGTAATAAAGATCTCCAACGCTACTTTTTATTTTGAACGCCTACAGTGATTAATTAGAGAACAACAAAATTTATGCAAGGCATTTATTGTAGAAGGCCGTCCAATTTTAGACATCATGTTAGACGGCATTCTACTCATTTTTTCATTAAATTGTGTTTGTCTCTCTCTCATCTATTTTTTTTTTCTCTTTCCTCCTTCAAACTATCTCTCTTACCACGTAGATTTTTTAGAAGGAGTCTAGTATTGGAGATGCTCTAAGAATTAAATGTATCAACTCAAATCCATATACAAATCAATTACACTTGGAAAGAATCCTGTTGTAATATTTGAATTTTTTGCATATTAAAAATCTGACAACACAAAAGAATTAAACACATTTGGCATATGTTTATAATTGATAAATTTAATTTATGGCATTTCTTTCTTTTTTAACTGCATTTATAGTAAGACGAAAAATTCCTCCTAGAATTAATTATTTTTCGGTATTTGTAAATTTCACTTCTTGATTGTCTTACTTCCTTTAAGTACAATCTATGAAATGAGCTAACTTTTCTTTGCATGTGTTACTTAAAAGACTTGAATTCACATCTTTTGTATGACTTTTGGACCTTGTCAAACCCCGCATCTTGAAATATTCTCATTTAAAATCTTAAATCATTAAAGAAGGAACACGTGTATTTATCTAAATATTTTCTTCAATAGATATAATGAGGAATTGATTATAGGCTTCCACGAATACTATGGGGATTGAACAAGTTTACAACCTGAAGTGATCAGACCCCTTCTTACATGGTTGTATTGCAATTTGGGTGCATGAGTGTTTGTTGTGTATTGTTTTGTTGATATACAAATTTTCATTAGGGTTGATTCGGTGATTTTTTTTTTTTTTTTAAAGAAAAATTTTTTGAAAAAAAATTAAGTTTTTGAAAATCACAAAAATTGCTCAAAAGCAAGTTTTTTGGTTTTTCATTCTTTAAATCTATTTCGAGAGATGAATTTCAATAGTAAGTTACAATTAATTGTGCAGAGAAATATTTTTAATACTGGTAAAATCGATAACGGTTGAACGGGTTCCTCAAAATTGGACTGGTCAACAATTTTTTTAGCGAATTTTTAAATAGAGGATTTTCTACATAACCAACCTGATTTTGAGCTCAATTCTCAATTTTATCGGTTGAACCGGTTAGACCAGACCGATTCGGATATGCATTGATAGGTAAGATATGGGTCCTAGTCAAACTCCACATTTAGTCATGTGTAGTGTTTTTGAAGGAAAAAAAATCCAAAAATCAAACAATTTGATTTGAGGAAGAATCACATATATTTGTATCATTTGCAATACCTAAAGACTAATTTAAGTGTAGCAAAAAAAGTCGTGGGCAAGAAACAAAATCATTAAGGGCTTCATTGCCCCTGTAAAATGAAATAGTTGCTTAAATATTTTCCACAGAACAATTTAAATCTGAGTTAAGAATTTAGTGATGACTAAATCAATTTTGTGATTTGTTCATAGAGAAAATACGAGCTTAAAGGGAAAAACAATTATAAAAGGTAAAACGGTCAGTTTAGACTATTTCTAATTATTTAATTTTCGACGGGGTAAGACATAAAATATAGCACATCAAGAAGATAAAATTACAGAAAATAATATGCTTTCATGATTTTATATAATTTGAGAGTACAATATTATGCCTTTAGTGTAATGAGCCTAGACTAATAATTGGATTGTATAATTTGCTCCCCAAAAAAATGGGGCTTATTTGGCTTCAACTGATTAGCCCTCTAGGCTGTCCCCTCTTTTTTTTTCCTTCGCCTAAGCTCTAAAGTTCAGTCCAAAGCGTGATAATCCAAAATTGATTAGCGAAGCCTTCTGTTAAATCTGATTGCAGTTCTTCCATCAATTTCACTCAATTTATTCAATTCAAGCTCCAATCCGCCGAAATCAGTTCCAAAATCTATTAACCCATCTTGAAAGCTCTATTTATTTTATTTCCTAACCAGCTACTGCAAAGTTTGAGGGACGAGTGGGCAAGTGCGAATGTCTGAAAAATTGACTACAAAGTGCGCAAAATAATTGGTATTTTTGTATTTTTCTTTTTTGAATTTGTAATTTGTGTTACTTTTTTATGCGAAGTGCAAATTTAATGCGTTACTTTTTCCTGAATGTCTCAACTTTCGATTAATTTCAGGTAGACATTGCAATTAGAGGTGGACCTAGGGAGCAAGCTAGGACTAGTCCGTCCCCAGCCCAAATCCAGTAGACATAGGTTTAAAAAAAATTATGTTGTAGTCCAGCCTATATGATATGTAGTCCGGTCCAGTTGAAAAGCCTCAGCCCAAACCCTGCCAATATTTTTAAGGGAAATTGCCTAGAAGTCACTTGCACATGACTTGTTTGAAATTAGGTCAAAATATGTTTTATAATTGTGATTAAGTTATACTTTCAACAATATTTTAAATTAATTCCAAAATCACCCATGTGATCCATATTTTTCACCTCCGGTGACCTTCTTCCACCTCCACTTCTGACGACCTCCAACAATTGCTTCTTTTTCGGAGTTCCCCATTGACTTTTGCACAGCACCGGTGCAAAATTTCAATCACATAGATCCGATCAAAACATTCAAACAAGGCAAAAAAAAAAAAACACACAAAAAAAAAAAACACACACACACACACACACACACACACAAAGCAAAAGTTGTTAGATAAAAACTTGCAAAAGCTTTTGAGTTGCTCACAATCCTCGATAGGTCAAGGAACCGATGCAGGAATTTTAAGAGTTGCCATTTTTTTACACTTTGTAACTCTATTGTGTGTGGGGGTGTGTATTTATAATTGTGATAAGTGAGTTTTATGAAGAAGATATGGATTTTTGGTGTTAATATCGTGACTGAATTAAAACGATTATTGCTCTTTATGAAAACGTGATGGATGAATGTTTGTGAATTGTAGGGAAGATGAATGTTTGGAATTGGGAAAAATAGAGGGAAGTGAAATGTATTGATTCAATACCATTACCAGAGTGTAGCTTGATACTGTATTAAGTTGGTCATTAGATTATTGTTTATGTTGTTAGTCATGTGTGTTGTTTGATACTGTATTATGTAAAACAGTATCACAGAAAATAGTTTCATAACAGAAATGGTATAATTTGCATTCATGCTCAAATTTTTTATTATAATATGTTTTCGGAATGATCTCGACGAGCCTGTCAAGACCAGTTGCTTTGCTACTTCATACGATGTATTTTAGCCATTTGAAGTCGTCTATTTAACTTAAAATGACAATCTTTATTTTTTCTTGTCTAAATAATATCACACATACTAAAACAGTATCACATATGGATGTATCTTAATATATTAGTATCTTACATGAAATTATCTTAATAAAACAATATCTCATATACAAACTACAATCTAATAAAATAACAGTATTACAGATTAAATAATAGTATCATATGTGATACTAAAACAGTATCACATATGGATGTATCTTAATATATTAGTATCTTACATGAAATTATCTTAATAAAACAATATCTCATATACAAACTACAATCTAATAAAATAACAGTATTACAGATTAAATAATAGTATCATAGATTAAATAAAACAGTATCATAGGTTGAAACATTATCATAATAAAATAGTATCAAAGATAAAAATATGGTCTAAATGTACTATATCACTTTATCTAAATAAAACAGTATCATAGATGTTTTACTGGTTGAAGTAATTATATTATTCTTAAAATGTTTCATTAGTAGTACAAGATCATTGATATTGTTTACATTCAATAACATTATCATAGATTAAAACAGCATCATATATGTTTTACTAGTTGAAGTAATTATATTGTTCTTAAAATGCTCAATTGGTAGTATAAGACAATTGATACTGTTTGCATTCAATAACATTATCATAGATTAAAATAGTATCATCAAATATAAAAGCATGGAATAAATATATCAATGTATATTACCTAGACAAAACAAAGATCATGATAAAGCAACAATTCATTAAATTAGCTTTTAGTTTAAAATGTGACTTTTGCAATTGTAAGGGTATTTTGGTTTTAGAGCCTTGAATTTATTTTATTTTTAAAATAAATTTGTTAAGTTATATAACTTTAATTGAATTAAGTTTTTACCATATAATTTTAGAGTCTATAAATATCAAAACAGTGACCGACCTTGAATTTATCTTATTTTTAAAATAAATTTGTTAAGTTGTTAGATTTGGAATTATTTTTAGATTGGTAAGAAATGGGTTTAATATTACCAAATCCAAACCCCTCAATATCTTTAAAATAGCCCAAAGCCCCATTTCCCCAAAACCAATCCAGCCATAATTTTCCCCAGCCCAAACTGAAATGATTACACATACACACCCAAAACCAAACCCAAACCCAAAACCAAACCCAAACCCAAAGTCCCAATTCCCAAATCCCAGCGTCTGATTCACCGTGTAAACCCCAAAATTTGCATCTCCCTCTCGGCCTCTCCAATATCACTCACCTTCGGCGTGGAAACCAACGGACAACGATACCGGAATCGAGTCTCCGGCAGCGGCAGGCGGGGCGGCCACACATCATTCTTCACTTTCCTTTGCAGTTCGAACTTCGAATCCGGTCGCGGTTCGCCTAAAGAAAGGTATTTTTCTTATTTAATTTGACAAAATTGGTTGAGGGGAAAAACCATATTATGATCGAACAAGTGAAAGTACATTTCCAGTGAATTGAATCAAAATATACTTCTAACTCCTACAGTGCAAACTCCTCCAATTTCATGTCTTGAAATCAACCACCCTTCATTTTTAAATCCTGAATTGCAACCGTCTAATAGCATTGAACGAGATTTGGGGAAAAGATCACAAATGTTTGAACGGTCTACTAATCTACGGGACAAGATTAGACTGTATTTTAAGTGTCACTGTTATATTTAACGGTTGTGCCATATCAACCACAACTTTTTTTGGGCGTAGGGTTACATCATTATAAGCACCATGTGATACCTGACCCTTAGTTTCAAGTACCTACACATTCTGAGTTATCCCCGACAATTGGTTGCAAGTAGGAAGACAACCTTAAACTGATAAGTTCCTAAGGAAGACAAGTAGTTATCCCCGACATGCTGCACTACATTGTTTCTAAGGAAGACAACCTTAAACTGATAAGTTCACAAGTAAAGTACAATTTCCATGAAAGTAGAATGAAAACTTAAAGTGCGTGTTTGGTAACAATACTGGACAAAAACTAGTATACAGCTTCATTGTGGTGGAATTGAAGCTTTTGTTCGTTGAAGAATACTTAGAAGGAAGAAGATTGTAAAGGAAATTTGAAGAATTGTGAAGAGAAGAATTGAGAAGGAGAGATTTGAGGAGAGATGATTTTTTTTTTTGGGAAGACAGACGTATATGTTGATTTTGTGCGAGTGGGGTAAAAACCTCCGTAACATTCTTTTTCTTTCTTAGCAGCAGCTTTAACCTTCAATGAAGCTATTAATAGTATATGCTCTCTATAATTGAATTGATCTCTCTTTATTAAATAAAGAAACTTATTGAAGTAAGGCTTAGTTTTGTATTGTGAAATTATTTGCATTACAGACTTGCAGTTGTGGACGGGCCTGACTTGCCTAAAACCCAAAAATAGCACAAACACAAATAAATAATGGCAAGAACATTACTAGGGCACAAATTCTTGCCTAAAACCCGAAAACGCCGCCAATGTCCAATGATTTCACCTCTCCTCTGAATTCTTTATCCATTATATTTTTAGAATGGAGTCAAACTGTGTAGAAGAAGAGGAATTTGAATTCTCGAGAAATTACTTTTTGGCAAAGGAATTGGGCACTTCCAGCAAGAAATCAGCGCGCAAACTCTCCGACATTAATATTGTTGATGAACAGGTTTTCTTTTACTTATTGAAATTTTCCCCTTTGATCTTTTGCCATAAATCTGTTTTCCCCCCTATTATTAACAGAAAGAATTTGAATTTTGAACATTTACTTACAGGAACTGAGAGAAACATATGCTAACCTTGAGCCGAAGCACGAGAAAGAAATTAATGATTTGATGAACAGTTATAAGAAGTCATATTCGGAATGGGTTTTCATATTAAAGTATTTTTAATTTAAAATACGTTTTTTTTCCTGCTTTTTGATGTGAGTGGTTGCTCTTTTCTTAAGTTTATTTGTTTATGCATTTATTTATTTTTAATTGTGGTGTTTAAGGTGTGGTTTTGGGCTTTTGATGTATGGGTTTGGTTCAAAGAAAGCCCTGATCGAAGATTTCGCTTCAACAGCCTTGACTGATTATTCTGTTGTTGTGATCAATGGATATCTTCAGCAAATCAATCTTAAACAGGTATAAATAATTGTATAATATATCTATGTTTCTTCTCTTCATTTTTGTGTTTGTCTATTCTTTTATGTTGTCTTAGCTTGTTGTACTTCTTTTATCTTACTGTATTGAAAGTACAATGCGAATGAACCTTAACTTTTGGCACCAAACTACTTTTGTAATCTTATTTTATTAACTGATGATCCTTATAAAATGTTAGAAATAGTACAATTAGATAACAAAATAATAAAAGAAAGTTGAGAACTGAACGCTTGAACAATTAAGCTTGGGAGGGTATCTCAGTCTCTTTAAGGAGATTTAAGTCCCTACAATTTAGATAATTCAAGAAACCGGTGGAGAAGAAATCCAGTACTTTTCTTGTTCAGGATACGACATCCAAACTAAAATGTCATTTGGTGCTAATCAATCTGCACTAAATGTTAATCTTAAAGCTTCACAATAAAATACCTTTCTTTTTTTTACCATAATATTCTCGTATGAAAATAGAAGAAATGTTATGTGCATATGTAAATATGCATTAGAGGATGGAACAGGAAAGAAATGTTGGTATATATGTACCATGCGTGTGTAGCAAGTGATGTCTTAAAAAATGTTGTAGAATTAGGAGGTATATATGTTGGTATTTCAGACATCATAAAACTTATTGAGAAATAATACTCTGTAGTCTCATGGCATCCACAATAATCTTCTATCATCCCATAATTCCATAATAATGCTATACTAATATCATATGATTTAAAGTATTGAACTATGTCCCGTGCCATGTCAGATGTGTGAATGAAACATGTTGGGACTGTTTAACCTGCTTGTTGGAAATTTATAAAATTATATACGAAATAGGACCTACCTTTGAACCCATAATGCAGGTATGCCATATGTACCTCAAGAATTTACTGTTACAAACCATTGAAAACAAACATCTTGCGCTGGAGGTTCTATGAATCCATAGTACTTCTAGTGATTATGTCAGCAGCGTATATGCAACCAGTACATGTTTAGAGTTGCTTACTAATTGAAATGATCCTTAACTCTCTTATTATCATCCCAGTAGATGCTAATACCAACTCTATATATAAATCATGAACAATGAAACCAGTAAGTTCTTGTTTGGTTATGCTTTTAAGTGTTTATAAGTAGTAGGTCCTACACAATATGTGAATAATAAGTGAGAAGTAAGTTGTAGGTCTTATGATGTCCACATAAAAAGTATGTACCAGCTTAAAAAAAAGTTAAGCTGTGTAAATTAGTCTAATGGTATTCTACTTTTGAAACGCTAATAATGTAAATGAAATGGATGGAACAAAATTTACATGTAAAGAAGGTCAAAAATAACCTCATTGTTTCTCCATCTTTCTTTTTGTACTTTTGAGTGATGTTACCCCAACACTTTGGTTATCAATTTATACTTGTCTAGGACACAACATGACACTTGACACAACACCTTTTATGCCCTTTGGAAACGGATATGATTTTCTGATGCCTTATACAAGTCTTGATCATTGAGCTACAAGCCTACAACTAAAGTCTACTGACAAAGTAACAAAGATGTCTCTTTTTTCATCATTTTGGTTGAAAATATATTACTTCAATTTTCTTCCCATTCTCAAACTCGTGTAACATCTTTGAGGAAACCCACTAATGTTACTTGTTGTCATGTCACTTGAATATTAGATGTAGCCAAGTCATGCATCCTTTGATAATCATTTTAATAGTTACATGTTGAACAGGCAATATTTGTTTGTAAAACCTAAATCAGATTAGAACTAATTTGCACTTAATTGTGCTGATTGTTTATATCCTTTTGTTATCTTTTGTTTGGTAGCGGAAGTACTTAATAACAAGTAAAGGAAAATTGTTTAGGCCAATTATGCTTAACATCAGATCATGGATATTGAAATTGTAGGTCGTGATAACATTGGCTGAACTCTTGTGGGATCAACTGAAAATGCATGGCAAAACCACCTTGGGAAATTTTACTAAAAACCAACAGCCATTTAATACCAAATCCATGGATGATCTTATTGCGTTTCTAGATGGACCACACTTCGAGGGCAAAGAATGTTTTGTATGTCTCGTCGTTCATAATATTGATGGACCTGGCTTGCGTGACTCCGACACTCAACAGTATCTTGCCAGAATCGCAGCCTGTTCTCATATCTGTGTGGTTGCTTCCATTGATCATGTGAATGCACCTCTGTGTAAGTACTATCTAATTATCAGAATTTATTTTGACAGCATAATGAATCTGTGAAGTAAAAATAAAATATGGTGAAAAAATTTCAACACCATTTGCAAGCTGTCCATTTTCATAAGTGCCTCTCGCTCTACTATTATTTGTATTATATGATATGTGAAACTTTTCGTCCTAATATTTTAAATTGGTTATGTCAGTATGGGACAAGAAGATGGTTCACACTCAGTTCAATTGGTACTGGCATCATGTTCCTACCTTTGCACCGTATAAGATTGAAGGAATGTTCTTCCCTCTCGTTCTCTCTCATAGTGGAAGTGCTCAAACTGTGAAGACAGCTTCGATAGTCTTACAGAGTTTGGCACCAAATGCTCAAAGTGTTTTTAAAGTTGTTGCAGAGCATCAGTTAGCCCATCCCGACGAAGAAGGCAAGTGGCTATATCTCCTCTGAATGACTACTTTGCAGTAGAAATCAATTTATGATGCATTCTTCTTTTTCCAGGGATGCCACTGAATAATTTGTACACAGTTTGTCGAGAGCGCTTTTTGGTGAGTAGCCAGATTACTCTTAACGCTCATCTGACGGAATTCAAAGACCACGAATTGGTGAAGACGAAAAGAAATTCAGATGGGCAAGACTGTCTGTATATTCCTCTCACAAGTGAAGCACTTGAAAAACTTGTGCAAGAGATCAGCCATTAGAAATTTCCTTCTCCATCTTCTATAGTAAGTTTGATTGGCGAGCTATATTTCCATGGATCATTGCTCAAATATCGGTTGTGCTGCTGCCAGTTGGACGTTCAGAATGTGCTGCTGCCAGTTGGACGTTCAGAATGTGCTTCTTTGCACTGAATCTTTATGAAAATGTAGCTTTCGCAGTTACATCGTATGCCAGCTTCATTGCCTCCAAAATTTATCGGAAGTTCTCAGGAAAATGCTTTAAAGTGAAGAAGTTTTCACGATGGATCTGATGCCATCATAATTTTATTCGTGTTGCCATTGTTTGCGACAGATCCAATTGCATATGTAATCAGTGGTTGAGACCTTTTTGCAGTGGTTTGGGGACTCATTTTGCGACGGTTTTCCGCCATTGCAAAAAAATCTATGTTCTTCTCTACTTTCGTTTCGTGCCTACTAATACGACATAATTGCTGCCTTAGATTCCTAATTTTATAGGAATTGTAGTTCAATTGATCAAAGCACCATCTTTGTCAAGGCAAAAGTGGATTTAAGCCTCATCAATCTTGAAGTGTCCATTAAACATCAATTCATTTTTTTCTTTTCTATGAAAGGATGTGAGGTGACAATTTAATTTTCAGAATTTAACCCACAAGGGTACGTTGATTTGTTAATCAAAAGTTCTGTATCATAGGAGCTATCGTTTTTTCATTGTTATGATGTTCATATTCAAATGGTAGAAATTAACAAAGAAGTATTGCGCTATTTACCTCAAGTGTATGTTTTATAGTGTTAAAATTATTTTATAAATGTTTATAAGTTGTAGTTCTTATGAAATATGTGAATAATAAGATTTATAGTTTTTTCATTTATATTCGTTGTTATGACATTCATATTCAAATAGTGGAAATTCATGATGAAGTATTGCGCTATTTACCATAAGTGCATGTTTCATATTGTTGAAATTATTTTATAAGTGTTTATAAGTTGTGGGTGTTATGGAATGTGTGAATAATAAGTAGGTAGTCAGTTGTGGATTTTACTAGATAAAAAATATATATAATTAATTTGATTAACTTAAATTATAATTTAAGCTTGACTAAACATGCATCAAAGGTTTGTTTTACGATATCTTGGTTGTGAATTTGAAGTATTGTGTCATTTTGTTAAGACCAACTTTTCATTTGGTTGAGCCTATTGGGTTTAAATTGAGACTAATGGGTTTGATATAAATAAAAGTCTATATATACATGTGTTAAGGTTAAGAATCGTAATTTAGTTTGCTAGCACAAAATTGAGACTCCCAACCTAACCACTATAATAGCTACCCTCTCTCTCTCTATTGAAAGTATCTGAATTGATCTTCTATTTCATCTGTATAGATTATTGTTAGAGCTGGATGTTTGGACATCTGTAGTTGATCGAGGTCTAAATTGTTGTGTGCATAAATTCAAGTTTGAGCAGATTGTTTCTTCTAGCATGTATCAATCCTTTATGCGATTCACGTTAAACAAAAAAGTTGATTCGGTGAATACAAATTAATATATAATTTCCCGTTGTCCATGTATAGCTAATTCCCAACATATCTATCTATCCATATTTGTTCGATTCTAATGTAAAACATAGCCTTTCTCCTGCAATGCTCCATATCCCTTTTTTTTTTTTTTTTAAAAAAAAAAATGCAAATTGGATTGGAAGTACCAGAATAGAAATAAGAACATTTAAATTTTAGAGAGTAATGCTGAATGTAAAATAGAAGAAAAGGTGATTGTTGCATATTTGGGGACACGTTAGTATCTGTTAATCTAAGTACGTAAGGATAAAAAATTAAATTTTTGAGTAATCATACATTTTTTTAAATATTTCAAAACTAGGATGTAATTGCCCTAATTTTATTTCCATAGGACTTAGTCTTTCAAATAGGGTTTATTTCTACGTTTCCTCAATGGAAATAATCTAAATAAAGAGTACGTATATCTGAAAATATCAATTTTTTTTTTTTTATTTTTATTAACATGCACTTTTAGTGAATGTACACTTGAAAAAAAGGACATGATTTGTGGATTTAGAGCTTCTCCAACGCCGCGCCAAAATAGCGTTTTCACGCCAAAATGAAGTGAATCTCGCCTCCAACGTCAAGGCGCTATATCACTACTCCATTTTGGAGTAGTGAACATTCTTCTTGCGCTTAAATTTGGCGCAAAGACTGTTCATTTGCCGCATGATTTTCAACCTTTTTTTTTTTTTTCAATTTTGTCCTTCACTTTGGTCTTGTTAAATTTGTTGTTCCCTATATGTCCTTTTTTATATTATTTTGCAATAAAAATGTTTAATTTTATTTATGTTTCTTGTTATTTCATTATTATTTTATTAATGTAAAAAATTGTAATCGATTAATAAAAATTAATTAATGTATACGTTAAAATAAAATTACTCAATAATTTTAAAAAATAAAATGTGATAACTCCAACAAGACAATATAAATTATTACGACAACAACAACATTAAAAACGTAAATTACAACATGAAATAATAGAGATAATTTAATAAACGGTAAATCATTTCCGAGATCCTCCAAAGTCATCAAAATATTGTCCAAACGGAGTTGAAGTACTTTGAGATTGTTTGGCTAGCTCATCAGATCGTTTTTGCACGATTCTTTTTTGTTCACTTCGAATAAACTCACGTAGATTTGGATCTGCAACATCATTCAAATTTGTGAGTAAAATTCTATTCTCCTCTCGAATTTCACCACGTACCACTTTTTTTCGCCACATCCATCCACTTTTTTGCTTCATTTGAGCTCGTAGCATTTGGATATAATAATTTTGTTGTTTATCGTCATTTCGTTTTGTCACCTTTCGTAGAGTTGTCGATTTTGTTCTCTAATTTCTTCAATCACTATTGCATTTTCTTCTTGAGTTTTCTTTTTCCTTTCGCTTTTTTATTCCAATTGGTCGTCCAAGAGAAGTACCACCTACATTTTCTTCATCCATCCAAGAGAAAATGAAGACAATCCAGCTTATTTGAGCTTGGCGACTCAAGTAGGAGACTCGATTGTGATGATGCAAAATTAACACTTTGCCTTTGATAGTCTGGTAATTCTCTACAGTTATCGTGTCCAAATTTTTCTGTGTCTTTAAGTAGGAACCATACATGATCAAATTTGAACCCTTTCTTAAATTTGTCTTCTTGTGCTAACAATGTTTTCGCCCGATTCAACTACAACATGATATAAACGAATAAATTAATTTTCATTAGATATAATATTTATAAGCAAAAAAAAAAAAAACCAGAATACTCACTATATCTTGTTCGATACACCACTTTGATTCGAATATTCCACTTGTCGAATGCATCCCCTTAGTTTGCCAACAATGATAATAATGATCGACATGCGAGAGGATAATGATCTCGTGTTCGATATTGAGTGATATATTACGGTTTTAAGTTGTTATAATCATTCTCAACTCTTGACCGTAATTTATCTTTTGATTGGTTAATACCTACAATTGGATTTTGGGAAATATCTAGATATACATGTACTAATTGTATGTCTTCTTCATTTGTGTATGAAGAAGATCGTGTAGTAGAATTCATTTGTAGGTGGTAAGAGTAAATTTCTAGGGTATAAGTTGTGAAGGTGAAATAAAAGTTAGGTATGGTATCCTATTTATATTAAAATGAAAGAGATAGGGCAAAATATAAACCAACGGCTAAGATTGGATGAAATCCATCTAACGGTTAAGATTTATTACGGAATAAATGATAAGATTTTACTAAAGAGATAGGGTAAGATTTGGCATATCTAAACGAACGGCTAAGATTAGATGAAATCCATCCAACGGTTGAGATTGATTATGTCATCAATGATAAGATATTGATAAAGAGATAGGGTATATCTAAACAAACGGCTAAGATGAGATGAAATCCATCCAACGATTGAGATTGATTACGTCATCAATGATAAGATATTGATAAAGAGATATGGTATATCTAAACAAACGGCTAAGATTAGATGAAATCCATCCAACGGTTGAGATTGATTACGTCATCAATGATAAGATATTGATAAAGAAATAGGGTATATCTAAATCAACGGCCTAGAGTAAATGAAATCCATCCAACGGTTGATATTGATTACGTCATCAATGATAAGATTTATAATTCATCTAACTCAACAACTATAAAAAGGCAATCGGGTAATTTGCTAAATCACAATCGTTCACTTCATTCAAAACAATGAATCCCAATCTCGATGGTCCCTCTTATTCATCAAGTATTATTTCGTCTTCATCGTCCGATAGTGATAATGAGGACGAAGTATGGCTTACAAATGATATCGAAGCGATTAATGCAGAACAAGAAGATATTAGTCGCTTAATTACCAACAACAACATTCTCATCGCCCATTATCTCGATCAACAACAAATACACCCAGTCCGTGGAGGCTCAATTGTTGGTCATGCAGTGATCAATCGCGATCGAGAAAATGCCGATACAAGGTTGTACAACGATTATTTTGCCGACAACCCACGGATAATGAATTAATGTTTCGACAACGATTTCGAATGTCACGATCTTTATTCCTACGTATAGTTCAGCCGTTGAAGGTCATGACAAATACTTCAAGCAAAAAGGGATGGGGTAGGTAAATTAGGTTTCATTCGCTTTTCAAAAGATAACTGCGTGTTACGGATGTTGGCATATGGTGTAGCGACGGATGCTACTGATGAGTACATTAAAATAGGGGAATCCACTGCAATTGAGAGTTTGAAGAGATTTTGTCGTGCCATTGTAGAGGTATTTGCCGATCAAGATTTGAGATCACCAAATGCTAATGACATTGCCAAAGCTACTACAAATTGGAAAGCAAAGCGTGGTTTTCCGTGAATGTTAGATAGTCTAGATTGTATGCATTGGAAGTGGAAAAATTGTCCAACGGGTTGGCGGTGACAATATCTGGTCGAAGTGGACACCCAAAATTATTCTCGAGGTCAGAGTGACTATGATCTTTGGATATGGCATGCACATTTTGGTTTGCTGTGTTCAAACAATGACATCAATGTGTTAGAGGCGCCCTATTTGTTTGCCAATCTCGCTCAAGGTATTTCCCTCCCGCTAATTATGTATTACAAGGACAAGAGTATAATACGGGTTATTATTTAGTCGACCAGTATATACCCAAAATGGTCTACTCTCGTGACAAACTATTCATGATCCACGTGGTCCAAAAAAAAAAATACTTTGCAATGAAAAAGAAAGTTGTAGAAAAGACGAGAACGAGCATTCGGCGTTTTGCAATCAAGATTTGCCATAGTCGCGGGACTGGCTCAATTTTGGGAAAACGTGTATTGCATGATATAATGACTTCGTGCATAATTATGCACAACATGATTATTGAGGATGAACGTGATGTCGATGCGCCAATTGTAGATTGGGTGGAAGCTCCAAATCCAGAGGTTGAGATGGTTGCAGATGACAATACTCGATTTCAAGAATTTCTTAGTCGACATCGACAAATCAAGAATAAAGAAGCTCACATGGCGCTTCGAAATGCGTTGATTGATCATTTGTGGGATGAATATACTAATTCCGAGAATTAATTGAAAAAAATAGTATATTTTATGTTCGTATTTCTTTGTTTTCATGTTTTATTTTATTAATTATGGAATGTTAAATGTTGTATTTTGTTAATTGTGATGTTAAATGTAATGCATTTTTTAATGTTGTTGTGATAAATGCTAATTTTTAGGTAATTATTGAAAAATTATTAATTTATAATTTTAAGTATTAATAAATTATTTATTTTTTCGTGATGGAATATTTAGTAAATAATTTTGAAATCAATAACTTGTTGAAAAAAAAAAAAAAAAGGAAATAAAATAAGTACTATTCATTTGGTGCAATTTTTGAAGATCATGGTTGGAGATGGTAATAGTGAATAGTGTGAAAATTGTACTAATTTGGTGTAAAAGTTACACCATTTTGAAGATCATGGTTAGAGTTGCCCTTACAAGGAAGGAAATGAGGACATCCAAATTCGGGAAAGTTAACAATAAGAATACAATATTAAAAGAGAAAAAAGACAATCGGAAATCTGTTTGCCCCGCAAGATGGTAGGATTTAACATAATTGCACTTTTAGTGTTTATTCTTTAAAATGCCACCGCAAGATGGATCATTTTGAAATCTGTTTGCTTGTTTTTGAGTCTTAATAGGGTTAAATTGTTCGTTAAAGCTTAATGGACTCTGATAGCATATTAAAATTTGAAGTTCCACAATGTTAACCTTATTAAGTGGTGCATCCTGATGTTGGGTAACAACTTTATCATCTGAACTCCCTGCCTTCTAGTCAATGACATCAATCTCAAAACAGGAATCTGAAGAGCTTGGAAATTTAATTGCTTTTAACACATTGAATGTAATGTTTTCATCATTCACTTTCAGCATAAGTTCTCCTTTTTGAACGTCAATTATTGCTCAACCAGTAGCCAAGAAAGGTCGACCTAAAATGAGTGGTACATCCCTATCTTCACACATTTCCAGAATAATAAAATCAGCAGGGAATATGAACGTGCCCACTTTCACCAATATGTCTTCAACTATTCTCTTTGGGCGTTTGATTGTTCTATCTGCAAGCTACAATGTTACTGTTGTTGGCTTTGCTTCTCCTAAACCGAGCTGCTTAAAAATAGAGTAAGACATTAAATTCACACTAGCACCCAAATCACATAGACATCTATCAAAAAATAAACTACCAATAGTGCAAGGAATATTAGAACCCCCTAGATCTTTTAATTTCGGCGGTAGTTTGTTTTGCAATATGGCACTGCATTCCTCAATTAGCGCAACTGTTTCATGCTCCACCAACTTCATTTTGTTTGAAAGCATGTCCTTCATAAATTTAGCATAGCTAGGCATTTGAGCTAATGCATCGATGAAAGGTATGTTGATGTGAAGCTTTTTGAAAACATCCAGGAACTTCTTGAATTGTTGGTCTAACTTATGTTTTAGCAACCTTTGAAGAAATAGAATTGGAGGGACGTAAGCAGGTGGTAGAATATAAGCTGGTGGAGAGTCCCATTTTTCTTGTGCAACTTCTGCATCTGGTTTGTTTTCTCTCTCTTTGTTGGACACAGTTTCCTTTTCTATACCTTTTCTAGTCACATGAATCTCTGGCAACTCAGCTCCGCTTCTCATGGTGATTGCATTGACTTGCTCTTTTGGGTTGACCTCTGTATTGCTTGGCCATGTGTCCTGGTTGTCACTCGGTCAAGAATTTAGCCAACTGCCCAATCTGATTCTCCATAGTCTTTATCGAGATATCTGTCCTTTTTTGCATTTCCTTTATCGCAGAATCCATGCGTTCTGATAATTTAGCAACTGTATCCTATAATCCTCCTTCTCTTTCCTGGGGTCTTCCTTGATTTGGCGGATTTTAAATGTTTTGAGTATTGCCATAGGAGAAGTTTGGATGATTTCTCCATCTTGGATTGTAAGTCTATGAGTATGGATTATTCTGGCTGTTGTTGAAAGTTCTGAGCATATGCAACTTGTTCAGGGGATGACATTTCAACTTTTGTCAAAGGACACTTTGATGATTGATGGTTTGTCCCGCATGTTACACAGATTGGTGGAGATATCTGAACCATATTGGCTAACTGAGAGTATTTCATTGCTTCCATCTGCTTTGCCAATGCATCAATTTTCACCAGTACAAGTGAATTAGTGTTCACTTTGTGTATTCTCGTTGCTTTCTTCTGCAATCCTCTTTCTAGCCACAAAACAAATTGTTCACTCATTGTTTCATACAAGTCATGGAGGTCACCGACAGATCTATTTTGGATAGAGCCACCTACCGCAGAATCTACTGAAGAACGACTACTTGGAACTAAACAAGAGTAGAAAAATGATTCGAGTCGCTAAAGGAAAACCGTGACTTGGACACTTTTGAGCGGTTGCTTGAATCTTTGAATCGTTTTTTCCAACTGCCTCGTAGAAAGTTTCATACTTGATCTGTTTACTCTGGTTGGAGAGAAATATTTCAGTGTGAATTTTTGGATCAGATCTGCCCAAGTAGTGATTCTCCAAGGCGGTAGAGAATCTAACCATTCTCTATCTTTATCCTTC
Organism: Forsythia suspensa; assembly: GCA_023638005.1. Classification (NCBI taxonomy): domain Eukaryota; kingdom Viridiplantae; phylum Streptophyta; class Magnoliopsida; order Lamiales; family Oleaceae; genus Forsythia; species Forsythia suspensa. The sequence goes on along the minus strand of CM042670.1, from coordinate 20,251,988 downwards.
AATATATGTAGAAATAGCCTCATCTTAAGTGATTCTTCATTAATACCTTGGTATTTGAAATTGTCACAGAATTTATCGAAGCGAGAGATATGGTAATGAGGATTTTATCTGTCATCCCATAGAACGGCAGACTGTTCGAGAATAAATTCATCACATCTGGCCTCAACTGGAAGTTATCGTGTCTATAAGGCGGATAGACTGGACCGATTCTCAACAATCGGTGGCATCATATACTCACCCATAAGAATATCTCGTTCACTAACTTTAACTGGTCGAGCTATTGGTGCATGATTATTTCTCACACCTGCAGGTAATTGATCATGTACTTGGTGGTCCTCCATTGTGTCCTTTTGCTGTCTTTTCTTTTCTTGTTTTTCACGTTGTCGTCGGTGAAAGCTCCGTTCAATTTCTAGATCTAAATCAAATAGATTAAGATCCTTTGTATGGCGCATACACACTTAACACCTGAAAATTTAGAAAACAAATAAAATTCAGCAGTATCACGAAGAATTGAAAATATAAAAATAAAAATAAAAATAAAAATAAATAATACTAAAAAGAATTGTTAAAAGCCAAATTATAAATTAACATTGCAATTAATAAAACTAGTCTCCGGCGACGGCACCAAAAACTTGTTGTGCAATTATAATCCCGCAAGTGGACGAATCGTTAACAAGTAATATAGTAATGAATAAAGTGTCGAACCCACCAAGATTAGATATTAATTTAACCAATTAAATTATAATTCATATTCTAACAATATAAAGAAACACATATTTGATTTGTTTTGTGAAACTAAACATATTTCAATTAAATCCAAATTATCAAACAATTAACTTTAAAATAGAGAGAACGAATTCAAGATTTACTAACACTATGATTTGCGAATCCACCAACACTTTCCTTAATCAAATATCCATTTAACCGCTTTAGCTTATAATTACCATAGATTGAAAATCGGTGATCTTAAAATAATCAAAAGTCTCTCTCGATGGTCAATCAATATTATATGTTATGCGAACCTAATTATCTCTAATTAAGCTTCGAACATAAACACATGCATTAAACTCTCAAGAACACCTAAATAGATTTCATAAAGTATAATAGTAATTTCTATCTATTATTGGACCATATGTTATTCAATACCACGTGCTTAATCTATATTGAATCTCTCGACTTCAATATTGATCACAATATATTCTAATGGTGATCAAGCATTAAAATAATAGAAATAATGAATAAAGAATAATCAACCTAAAAGCAATTAATTACTAAAACGGAAAAACTTTTAATTAATTAAAAATCATGAGGTTTCATTGTTCATCCTAGAAAAAGTAAATTTAGTCGGACATGATTTCGTCAATTATGACAATAATTGACTTCATCATGATCCGGGAAAGAAAAAGAAGAAAGAATAAATAAAACCCGTGACTCCGGCTGAAGAATCTTCAATCCCGTGCCTTGATTTTCAATTCTCTTCTTATATCTTGTTCTCAAAATTCGTCTCCTCTTTGTTCTGGCTATTATCTGGCTTTTATAATGCTCTCTAAAGACTCCAAGACATGTGCTATGTAGTTGAATTCGAGTTGGAGTTGTAGAATTCTAATCCTATTAGGAAACTGGTGCCCGTTATGCCCTTGCGATCGCATGGTATAATTACCTGTGATCGCATGGTTCAATCGTTTTGCATTCTGCTGATATTTGGTCTACCTTGCGATCGTAGCCGTGTTTAACCATGCGATAGTATGGTTAACTTGGTTGCAGATCCGGTTTTCTTCCTTTAATATTTGCATGCTGAGCCCCTGAAGTATCTTTTCTTAGTAGTTTGAGTCACTTTTCTTCTATTTGCTCTCTTTTCATCAGATTGACCTTTGAATTTGAATATTTCCTAAATTAATAAGAAAACAACATGCAATTAAATTGAAAATAAGTAAGAGTACTCATAATCGTCCCGTTTTGTGAGCTCAAATAAGTACAAAATTGTACTTATTAGTTGTCCCGATGTTTTCTAATCCAAAAGGCATGGCCATATAGCCATATGTTCCAAAGTCAGTATGAAAGATATTTTTTCTTGGTCTGACTCAACCGTGGAGATTTGATGATACCTCGAAAAAGTATCAAAAAATGGCTTTTCATGATTCGATGTCGCATCTACCAGCTTTGGTCTAACCTCGGAAGCGGAGTAGGAGTCTTTGGTCAGGCATTGTTCAATCTGGTATAACCTTCACCATTTATCATTGGAATTTTTTACGATATTGGCTAGCCATTTTGGGTATTGTACTTCCTGAATGAAACCCATATCTAACAGCTTCTCTACCTTATGCTTTATTACATTATGTCTTTCCAAAGCAAAAATCTTCTTTTTCTGCTTTACCGACTTTGACCCTGGTATGATTCCCAAATGGTGCTGTGATATGGATGGGCTGATCCGGGAATGTCATTTCAATTCTAGGAAAAAATGTCCAGATTGTCTCATATGCGCATTATTAATCTTTCATTTTCTTCAAATTTTAGTCTCACACCTATTTTCAACACTTTTCCTTCTACTATCTCATTTTTTCCATTACGTCGAGTGGTTCAATTCTGCCATTCATGGGGTTGATGTCGAGCATCATCATGAGCTCCTTCATGAGCTCGACCTTTTGAATTTGTATGATGTCTATGTAACATTTTCTAGATACATACTTATAGTCCTTCACACACCCAACTCTCCAGTTAGTTGGGAACTTCAATGCCTGGTGTAAGTTGATGCTAATGTCCTTGCTGCATTCAAAAAGTGGCCAGCCATGTATAGTGTTATAGGCCATGTAAGTCTTTACCACTAAAAAAATGTCATGATCGTGATACTAGCCGGAGAGATGCCCAAGGTGCCTGGCAACTCTATGGTCCTTTTTGGAATCACGGTTGCTCTCCCAAAACCTTGTAGATGAGTACTAACTGGTTGTAACTTTTCAATAGGCACCTTTAAGCTAACATGGTGCTCCATGTTAGAACGTTTGATGCACTGCCATTGTCTATCAATACTCTCTTGATATCAAAATCGACGATATCACTCGTGATCACTAAGGCATTATTGTGTGGGCATGCTACCCATTTCAGATTTTCTTCATTGAATATTATGTCCTAGATGAATCTTGTTTTCTTTTGGTTGGAGCTTACGCTGCTCAAGCAAGCATAATGTTTCGTAGCCGAATTTGAATCCCCTCCAACAGTTGTCCCTCTTGAAATGACATTTATGACTCCTGCCTGAGGTGGAGTCTTTGTTGGTGATTTGATTGCTTTTTCTTTTTCGCGATCATCTTTCACATACTTGGCTAGAAAACCTCTTTTCAATAATCGCTCAAGCTCCTTCTTCAATTGAAAGCAATTCTCAGTGCCGTGCTCGTGGTCTCTATGAAAGTGGCAATACTTTCTCTTATCTCTCTTTCCCGGAGGTGCAATCATTCTCTACGGTCACTCAAGTTCTCTCATATTACGAATTTCTATCAGCACATGAACTCGAAGTATGTTTAATGGAGTGAAAGTTCTGCTCCTCTCATATTTTGGCCTAGATTGGACCCCGTCTCGAGACCCAACTTTATGTTTCTCCTTATCATCCATTGCTCTCTAGATGTCATGTGATTTTTGCTTTGTGGGTCTCGAGCTCTTTACCTTCCGCAAACTCTTAGTCACCATGTTTGCTGCTTCAATTTTCTTAGTAATTCTTGTATTGTCTCATATGCCTCTATCATTGGTTGTTTGAACCTATTTGGTAGAGGCACAACCATAATTTCAAGAGCAAATGAGTCTTCTTCCAATACCATTTTTCTAAACTTATCCTTCCTTTTAGTCAGGGCATTCTCAATTTTCTGAGTCAAGATTTTATCAAGCATTCTCTATAAATCCATAGTTGGATAATATGCGTGGGTTGGATGTCCATCAACATGGACCTCCACTTAGGGCTGAACAATGAAATCGTCAAACCGTAAAATCGAACTGAAATAGCTTTTTCAAAATCGTTGGTTTGGGTCCACGTGGATCCGTCAACGTTTTGGTTTTGAACTGAACTAAACCGCTTCAAATTGGTTTGGTTTAAGTTTCAATTTTTCCAAACCGTTTCAAACCACCAAACCGTTTAATAAAAAATAAAAAATAAATTAATTTAAATTTTATTCAACTCAATTAAACATAAATCCATTTATTATCCATATTAGACCCAACTTAATTAAACCAAATACTCAACCCAATTAAAATCCACCCATCATCCATATTACTGTTTATCTCTCTAAATTTTGTTCTCTATCTCGACCGCCGCTCCCAAAACCCTTGATTCGCCTTCACCTAAACAACAACCATACTTTAATTTTCTTTCATCAAACTTCATGTAGATTTTTAAGAGTGATTCGATCTGTAATTCAGACAAGTTCTCTATTTTCTTTGTAGCGATTTAGTTTATTTTCTGCTAGATTTGTGGATGTTATAAGAAAATTATGACTATATCATTAGTTCCATCAAATGATGCTACTCAATCTGATAGCCCAAGTCTTTCACATGCTCCTTTGGGTATTTTCAAACCCATTCTATCAACTTTTAAAGCTAAACTTGTTAGAGAAGCTCAAGCTAAGAACAATAATTTGATAGATAAATTAAATGATCATTATGAAGATTTGACCAATTAACCTTTCGACATATTACTTTAATGGAAATTAAATGTAAATAAGTACACGATTGTCTCTCAAATTGCCAAAGATGTGTTAGCCATTCAAATATCAACAATTTTTTCTAAGTCTGCATTCTCTTCTAGTGGTCAGAATGTATTATCGTATTTGATATTTATATTCATTTTCTTTTATTACTAGCTTTATATCATTTAATTATAATTAATGAATACGTTTGCTATATTCTTATTTTTATACAGAGAATGAATCATGTGTTACAACTAGATATATTGCACCAATTAATATCGACTAAGAGACTACTCTAAACTATTGCTATCATGTTATTATGTTATTTTATTATAATGATTAGATTTGAAAGTATAGAACTCTGGTTTGGAATATCTTATTTTGGTTGGTAGTGATGCTAATACATTTTTTATCTTTTATTGATACTAATATTTACATTTTATCATGATATTGTAGACTTATGATTTAACTTATTCGATATATGTTTTTTATTTGTTTGCTAAACTGTAGTTTTAAACCGAACCAAACCGTACAAAGTGATTTGGTTTCGAAAGTGAAGTGATTTGGTTTGGTTTGGAAAATTTTCAAACAGCTTTAAATTGTTTGGTTTGAAAATTTATCACAAATCGCCCAAACCAAACTGTGTTCACCCCTATCTCCACCTGGTGAAGGGGTACCTCTTGATCAATCACGGGCGCTACCCGGTCTACCATAGAAGGTTAAGCGATGGAAGATGCTACTTGCGAGGCCTATTTGTTGGGGTTGTCTTTGGGGATCTCTTGAGGGGCACCTGTGCGGCAGATTATCCGCCTCTGCGTGAATTTCATTATGGAGTAGAGCCATCAGTGTTGACAATTGAGTTTGCTGGGTGTCAAACTAGTTCATGTTAGCATATGTAGGCAATGGTAGCCCTATTTCATGAGTTTCACATTCAGACTCTACCACAGACCGTCTGGCAGAACTTTCCTAGCGAGAGCCCACTCTTTGTTCTCGGTCTTGCCATAGCTCTTTTGTTGCAATATTCCCACATACGGCATCAATGACGTTAGTGTCAATTTTCTATTCTACTAATGGTGGTGGACACGGCCTAAAACTTGAAAAAAAATACAGGACTCTTCTCCATGTGACCAATCCGGTGTAAGAATCAATAGAAAAAGAAAATATATCGAAAATATATGTAGATAAGGTATGTTAAAAAATGCTCTTCTAAAGAATACATGAAATGGAATGGCATGCTATTTATAGGTGTTCTCCCCAATTCATGTGGCATCTTCCCCAGCAGATTAGGGAGACACGAGTCTCCATCCCTAAAATTGCAGCGTATAAGGAGCAAAAATATCTTTCTGTTATAATTGTCTAACAGCACGCACGTAGAAAATCTTCATATCCTCTAACCTATTTTCATATCGGTCGACCCCCCTATACGAGCTCAGTTGACCAATGGCTTAAGTCGAATGACCCCTTAGGTCGACCAACGTCTTATATCAATCTTCCAACCTCCCGGCTCCTCAACCTTTTGGCTCTTAGTTTGGATGTCGCTCTTCTAGGTGGTAAGCAGGGAGTGCTCGCCAATTCTCACCCTACCTTTCTACGTCAAATAGCTGATTGACAGTCATGATCAAGAAAAAGTTTAACATTGCCGCAGTCCCTTTATTCCACCTCATTTTACTTGACTAGCATCAATATGCAATGAGCGAGCACTCCAATACATCATTGGTGGTTTATATTCTTCTTGAAAATCGCCTCGTAGTTTAAATATTTTGAATGGTTTATCTTTTATGGTCATTGACTTGTTATTTTGAATATTTTCCGTCAATTCTGAAGATAAATATTTTGAAAAATTATTATTATTATTATTATTTTCTCTTTAGAGTCGGCTTGGGGGTGGGGTTGTGAAAACATGGTACGCAACAAAGACATCAGTGTCATCCTGCAAAGATCCTTGCTGGGAAAACCTTTGTCCTCACTGTTTTTTGCCATTGGCCACAAAATCTTGTGCTTTCTCAAAGACTTGACTCATAATAGAAAGGAGAAACCAGCAAGCAACATGACATGAGACAAAAAACTTTACAATCTCCCCAACCCCACCCCACCGCCACTGCCACCCCCACCCCCACCCCCCCCCCCACCCCCACCCCCACCCCTTTTCCCATCTCTTATCTTTAGTTATATATACATTCAATATGATTTTGAGTGGTTAAATGGAGAAGATGAGTTTGCCAACCAAATAATGCATCCATGATTGAGATGTTGACCATCATTTGGGAAAGAAAGATGTTTGCCAATTTGGACCAATGGACCACATTGTACACGTGTGTGGGCTCTTACCATTCCACCAAACTGTCATATGTTTTGTGTTTTTTTCACACTACTATTATTCCTTCTTTTAATTGCATTAATATTTGCTCCATCTCTATCAAACAATTTCTACTAGATAACTATTACCTTAAAATTGGGTCATTGAATCCTTGTATTGTAATACGTAATGTTCTTACACCTTTTTGTTCAGTCGCTTTTAACTCAACAGTAAATTAAAATTGAATACACTTTCTTACCATGTTTGGTACGCTTCCATTACTTCCCATTGAAAAAGAGAAAAATTGAGCACTAGCTTAGCGCAATGAATGGATAAGAAATTGACTATATAGAATGAATGTTTCTTATTCGACCTTTCAAGGAAGACAAATATAATTTAATTCATTCATACTTAAAAAAAAAAAAAAAAAAAAAAATTCTAGATACAAAATTCATTGTTTTTTTTTTTTTGAGAAAGCCTATATCTCAATATCACGATCAAATCGTATGACATCTATATGTTTCTTAAATTCTATGTAGACCCAAAGTTATGGTTAAAGTCATTCATTTTTTTTGATGACATGTTTGGTTATGTTATTAGAGTTTACGAATAGATTTTTATGACATATTTGATATGTTAGATTAAAAAAATATTAGACAACAAATTTTGTCATGAGTCTATCTTTTTAATTTTTTTAGAGTCTAGAGTCGAAGTGATGGATATATTCATTCATGTTGTCTCTTTGATGAACATCAAGCATGATGGGCACAATTAGCTCTTTCTAGAGAATGAATCATTTGCAATTATATAGACATTAATAATGTACAAAATATCAAACCGTATCTCTAGATAAGGGGACTTCAAATTAGCCATGAAGATTGTTTCATGTGAGGGATCTTTTTTTTTTTTTTTTTTAATAAATTGATATTGACTTTTTGAGTAAATTGCAGATAAAATTATATTAAAAATTATATAATTAGGAGACAATTACACAAATCTCCCTTCAAGTGTATGACAAATATTATGGATGACAATGGGGGCGGGTTTTTTTGTCATCTCTAACAAATATAGAGATATCCTACTAGTTTAAAAAATTATAGAGAAATCCCCAGACAACAAATTCCCTCTCACCATTTCTTAAGCTTTTTTAAACCAAAAAATTTGTGAAGTCATAAGTTTTTTTTTTTTCCTTACATTAAATTTTTATGAATAATTATTTATTATGAATTTTCTTATATGTGATTTGAAATTTAAATTAAATTAGATTAGATTAGATAATAAAAAATTTAATCTTTTGAAAAATTGGACTTGTATAAAACTTTTTAAACTTGATAGAATTTTTTAAATAACAATAATTCAAGGTTATCCATGCACCCTTTGAAACCAAATAATTTGTAAATTTTTTATAATTAATAAATAAATTTCTCATTTATTTATTTACTTATATCTTATTTATAAAATGAATGTAAATTAGAACTATGAAATTATTAATATTATACTTTACTTTAGTCTCGAAGTTAAAATAATAAAGAAAAAAAGTGAAGCAAGGAAAAAAAGATTTAAAATGAGACCAAGTTAATTAGGGGTATTTTAGGTATTTTGTAATTATTTTATTTTAGAAAAGCATAACAAATTGTAAAAATATTAAATTAGAAGAGTTGTCTCTATAAACCTGTGTAATTGTCTCTATAATTAAAGACTATATTAAAATGTTCACATGTTGTGACCTTTGAAATATATGCACATGTATGTATTAAACTCATTGAATTATTATAAAATATTTTTCTAGGTGAATAAACAAGAGTATTATTATATAGTATCACCTAATATTACTAAGTACTATCAGAATATAATTTGACAACCAACCTCATTTATTAAATAATAATGAAGATTTTAAACTCGTCGACGAAAAACGGGGGTGGAGATATATCTCCAAGTTTCACTCATTATTGATGCTAGTTAGGAAAACTTGATATCTATACAAGTGCAGAGCAAAAAAAGGTCTTGAAGACAGAATTGAACGGTACTATATTTTCTTCTTTAATATTATCCAAGAGGTGATTTTAACTACTTCTTACTATATATAACTTACCAAACACAGTTTGTTATCGATATGAAAATATATTACTCCAACAAAATACGAATATTCTTGAAAGAATGGGAAGTATGAGTGTTATTTATTTTTAAAATTAAGAACATATTAGTCTTTTTATCAAATAAAGACTAATTGCACACCACAACACACAGATTAATGACGTTCGTGCAATAAAACAAACGTTAAGAATCATTTTCGCACTCAGTGCAAATGTTAGAAACCATTTGCGCCATTAAAGAAAATTTGTAGATTGATGAATGGCGGCTGAGCAACTAGCGAGGGCCATATCTTGACGTTTTACTTATCGTTTATGTCAGTTAGATAAACTTTTAGAAAATGATATTTACACAAATGTAGAGCAAACATTAATGAAGTGTACTATTTTTTTTTTTTTTACTATTATCCAAGACGTGATTTAACTTCTTCTTACTATATTTAACTTATCAAACACAAAATTTGCTATCGATATGAAATTATATTACTCCAATAATCTAAGATTCTTCTTGATACGGATGTTGATGGTATATCAGACCCATGACTTCTCAACATCCTCCTATGAAGGAATCACTTTAAATACAAAAACATAAGACAAATTAGAACACTTCACCTCTTTTTTCTATTTATTTTGTAGGTATACTTTTCAATTACACGCAACCAAAAATTAAATTGGTTAACAGTACCTTTATAAAGAAGGCCCCACTATTCCGCCCTTTATTTCATAGCCACATGCCCACTTTAGTCCATAAATTTTTGGATAAATTAAACTCTGATTCTTATTTTTCAAGTTTTTAACAATTTCATTTCAATTCAATTTTAATCACACATATCATCTTCAACATTTCAATGATTTATGTATATGGTCTCTTTTTAACAAATTTGTTCCTAACTAAAACAAATTAAAACAACAAGAGCTCGTTTGATAATTGGACAATAGATAAAAATAATGGATAACATTTGTTTTATCCAATTTGGGTAGAATTGATGTATGGATAAAATTTTATTTGGATAACAATTTAAGCAAAAAATGAGGTTAATTTTTGTCCTCAGAAAGAAGAGAACAAATTTTTTTTATCCGGATAATGGTTCACTTATATTTTTAAAAGACGAACTTACCCTTTTTAATATACAACAAATCTCTTTTTGAACATTCATACCCTAGGAAAATCGCCACCACCCGCCTCCGCCACTGCCACTATCCTCCGACCACCGCCTGCTCGCCCCCGCTGCTCCATCCATTTTTTCTCTTTCAATTTTTTTATTTTGTTTTTCGTTTAATTAAGAATAAAGGTAGAATAGTCTTTTTTTATCAAAATCAAACTTTTTAACAGTAACTTTTTTATTCTTATGCCTAGCTGAACCAAATAGGCTAATAATAAACATCTTATCTGGGTAAATATTATTTAGATAAAAAGTTTTATCCACAAACCAAACGAGACCAATGGTCCATTAGTTGAACAAATGTCAAGCTCGTGACTTAAATTTGATCAATTTAACAAGGATAAAATAATCTATTCATATTCAATTAATTAAAACAATTAAAAGAAATTATATATATATATATTCTTCTTCCCACTCCAAAACAATCACCAAACATGAGAGATTTGATTTTATTTAAGTTAGAGATAAAATTGTTAAAAAAAGAACTATCTGCGTGAATTACTGAAAGGTTGAGAATGATAAGTACGATTAAAATTAAATAATAATAAAATTATTACAAATCTGAAAAAAATGAGGACGGTGAATGCAATGTCCCAAAATTTTATTGATACAAAAGGGTACAAAAATGAGTTTATGCGAAGCACAGCCCGGACCCCAACACCTACTCCCCCACCCCCACTGCCACGCTCCATAACCCCCACACACAGAAAGACACACAAACTCCACAGCTTCTGATTATCCTTATCTTTCTCGGGAGCGATTCATCCTTCTCGGACACAGCATACAACTCTCCAACTCCCAAACTATTTGCTTACGTTACTACGTTTCTAAGCAGACAAACCATCATATCAAGCCAATATTGTTAGTGTTTCGACACTAAAGTAATGGAAAGACAATATCAGAATCAGAAGATCATAAGAGAAAAAGATGAAGAGAAGCAGCAACCAGAGCCATATGCAGCGGCAGCAACCTCACCACCTTCTGCTTCTTCATCTCCTGAATTCTCCTTCTCCATTTCTCTTCATCCATCAGCCGCGAAAATCCCAGCGGATAAAAATAAATCATCCAATATTCCTTCATTTGCTATAGATTTATCTCCAGCAGATGATATATTCTTTCATGGCCATTTACTTCCTCTCCATCTCCTTTCCCACCTTCCCGTCTCTCCTCGCTCTTCCACCAATTCCTTGGATAGTTTTACGCTACCCATAAAAGAACTAAGTAATGAAGATAAGAGTATTGATCATCAAAGCGATGAATTCGAAGCTAAAGGGAGAGAAAAGTCGAAATCTTTCTCTTTATTCGGGCTGTCAAAATGGCGAAAAGGGTGTGAAAATAGAGAGAAGGAAGAGAAGAAGATGACAAAATTGAAGTTCGAGTTAAGTCATGTTGTGAAAAGGTACATGAGAATGGTTAGGCCATTGTTTTCATTCAGAAACAGAAGAGGAAATGCTGAATTCCAGAGACAACCTTATTCTCTTTCGGGGAATTTAATGTTTAAAAACAAGAAAGAATTGAGAGGAAAGAGAGGTGAATTTTCTGCACCAGCTTCAATGAGGACATCACCAACAAATAGTGGTCTTTTAGTGGCTAATGGCACTCTTACTCCAACTAGTACTAGTGACAGTACCATGGAAGAATTGCAGGCAGCAATTCAATCTGCAATTGCTCATTGCAAGAAGTCCATAGCAATGGAAGATAAATTGAATTCTCATAAATAGGTTTGTATATATGATTCCATTTTTACTTATATATTTGGGGATATAACCATTTTTGTGTGTATGATTTTATGGATGGAATTGTAATTAATAATGTAATATAAGTCAAGACTATATATATTTATAGTTCATAGAAGAGCTACCAAAATCAATATTTTGTTGTTTTTAGTATTTTTTTTTTTAAATATTGTTGATGCTAAAAGAACGGCACTTCCAAAAGGTGGATTTTTGGTATTGGTGATTGAGCTCCTCTAGTGACTAGCGATACTTGTGAAGGGGCCGAAGAACTCTTTGATGACAATTTGATACTTAAGTCGATATTTATAAAATTCCCATATCGCAACTAAAACTACTACACGAAATTTTATTAATAGGTAGTCAACGTGTTCAGACTTGGTTTCTTATAAAATTGATGATAAATTGGTAGTGTTTACTTTTGCAATTTAGTACTAAATATGGGTTATAATTTTACTGAAAATTGGTATCTTTGTCATTGATGAGAATAGCATATACTTTCAATTGGAAATTTGTATGTGAAAGGTTGGAGATATTACGAGGAATCTATAGTAGTGCTGAAGAAGTTTGAAAGGTCAATGTGACTTTTTGTGCGGGGACTATAATTCAACACTTTGTGTACACGCGAGTATTTTTTGTCATTTATAGTTTAATTCAAATTAATGGACCAAACATATTGACCTTCGTATGACATATTTTTGTTGGAAAAGGCTGTAATGAAAATGGACAATTATTTCACGATAAGATAAACAATAAAAATCTTTAAAATTAATGTGGGCAAGACCAAATCCCCTACTTCGGCATAGGTGACTTGTCCCAAAAAAAAAATGAATATAAAAGCATAAAGATGACAAAATGGTTGTGGGTCTTGTGATCATATCAATGGTCCGTTTGATAAAGTTTTTGATAAAAATTGATGAAATATGTAGTTGTCATATAGATTGTATGGTTAAAATTAAGTGCTTAATTGGTAGAGTTTAATAGTAATGATTTAAGATATTTTGAAAAGAGTTGATAAAAATTTTAAATCCTATAAAATATGTGATTGAAATAAGTTTTTAGAAAAAAAAGGTTTAAAAAAAACATAGTCAAACATGCTCTAATTGTCATCTTTGACCTCAACTTTTTAACATTTTTTTTTAACTTTTCCAAACAAAGACCAAGTACGGAATATTAAAAACTGAGGGATTTGCAACCGACCATGAACCCCATAAAGTTAGAAAGCATCCTCAAATTTCTCTACAACAACGACCATAAAGTTAGAAAGCATCTTCAAATTTCTCTACAACAACGATCTAATCCGAACGGAGATCATATAATTGATTTTCCAGGTAATTTGAACAATGGAGCATGTAGCAGGAAGGATACATAATACAATATAATTTTTATTTTTAGTAAATATGGTCGATAGATAGTACTTAACTCAAGAATAAATTGATGGAGCCTCTATTCTTAATAGAGTCTATTTTTGCAAATTAATACCATTGAATTATAATTACATTAAAAATTCATCATCAACATTTACTATTGACTTTCTTGTTTCCCATTGATGATGTTAGTAACTTTGAATTAAGACTTGGAGTTCCATTTGAAGATCAACATTTTAAAATAGAACTCCAAATTTTAATATGATATTAGTAAAACTCCAACGAGTTCTTTTTTATCCTAGTTCTCTCTTCAAAATAACCTTGCATCATGACTGAAAGCACAAAAACCAACTCACTATACCTATTATCTCTTTTGCACCTTGCTTTGATGGAATTATCACCATTATATGTTGTTCGCTAAAATATGTACCGCAAGTGCGCGGGTTGCGTTCAAGTAATAAAGTGATGAGAGAGTATCGAACCCACAAGTATAGATAATTTTGTTAAAATTCAAATCAATCTAGCCCTATTTTAAACACACAATAAAATATATTGTCTTGATGATTAAACTATGAATTAAAAGCTGATGAAAAATAAACTAACAAGAAAATTACTAAAAGAGAAATGCTTAGTAATAAAATCAAATAGAGAATTAAACTAGGAATTCCTATTACTCAACTTTAAAGTTTCATTTTTCATTATCAATTCCAAAACGAGGATATTATGACAATCAATGCTCCTAAAATATCTAGCAATCTCTCCCGAGTAGAGCTAAGCATATTCTCACACAAGACTCTCAAACATTCCTACCGAGAGAACGCATATGTAAGAATGCAATAAACCCAAGAACATTCATTAGTAATTGCACAAAGTGTGAAAATGTATTCCTACATTCCATAAGCTTTATATTGTTCATTAATATGCTAAACCTAATTTCAACCTCCCGGTAGCAAACTAAGTCACAAAAGTATTTCAATGGTGATCAATCATCTCAATACACAAGAAATCTCAATAAATAACAACCATAGGAGCCAAGCATATGGAATCAATAATAAGAAAAATTAACTTTAAAGTTTCATATATGGATTCATCTCATTCCTAGTAAAATAAAATTAGCCCATAGTATTTACAAAGACAAAATGGAAAATAGATACAAAATACATCACCGGATTTAATAAAATCAAGAGAAATAAAAGATTTAGCTTGAGCTCATAGTTGTCTTCATTTGCCCACTATGAATCTTCATTCATCTTCCTCTATTTTACAAACTGCTCACAACGATGTACAAAAATCAAAGAACACCCTTTTACATGGAGTTTTCAAAGAGCCCTAATCTTCTTCTTCTTGGAGAGTTTTCTAAATGAGAGGGAGTATATGAGAATGACCTCAAATTTCAGACAAAACGACACCTTTAACCCTAGCATTGGTGAAAAATCAAATTTCCAAAATACCCTTCAAAAACTAGAAAAAAAAAATGCGATCTGACAGGAAAAAGAACCATGCGATCGCATGGCATAGGGAAAAAAACATTCTGCAGCAATTTTGGGACACAGGCGATCGCGCAGTAATTGGCCCATGCGACCGCATAGGCCAAATTACAATGAGTTTGCTTTTGACTTTTAATTAATTACAATTTTTGTTCCTGAACTATCTAAAATGTTGACTTTAGTCCTTGAATTTTTGGTTATCTTTCATATAGGTCCTCCATAAATTGCAATATTGGTCCTCCATCTTTAGACATATTTATTTTTTGGTCTCCAAAATTCTCGATTTGTACAAATTTAGTCTTTTTTGCTCATTTTTCACATGGATCTCTTTCAATCACCATTCAAGCTCGAGTTTTTACCTAAACAATCTAAAGAACATTAATAAGTAGTAAACTATTTGAGAGAACTCATAATTATCCATTTTTAAAGTTTAAATAAGTGCAAAATCCATACTTATCATATGCTATTGCCCAACTGCTCGAGATTGGTCTAGTAATATTGGTTTTAACTAATTTTGATCAATTATTTAAGTGGGGTTTGTGAGTTGAGTACGGAAATTATAAGGTCATAAGTGTTCTACTACGCGAGTAGATTAATATAGTATATTTAGTTGCTTGAATCAATTTCGAGTAAATGAGAAATTAAGTCCCAAAGTTAATCGCTTAAATACACGAATATCATTGAAAAATGAGATTATAATATTGCAGAATATTCTAGAATCTGTTTAGATAAAAATTTGTGTCCTCTTAAACAAGTCATTTCTTAATAGTTACATATTTTTATCTTAGAGACATATATTTTGGACATGTACTTTCCAACAAGACATGTCTTTTGGATGTGATTTTTTATGAAGTTGTGTCTTTTGGTACACAACTTTTCAATATTATAAGTAGACCACTTATAATTAGATATTAAATTAATTCACTTTCAACCAAATATCTCTACACTTTTGCACAAAATAGTAAAAATAATTTATGCATAAAGTTCAAATTCAATTTTCATTTAAAGAGAGAACAAAATAATATTCAGTTCGTTATTCTCATAATTTGGAATGCTACAATTACGAGAAGTGGTCGTTGTATTTTGGGAGACGTGTGCCGAAAAACCGTAAGCCTGTACGAGATAATTTCGTCTTAAAGAGAAAGAGTCAAACTCTTGTCTCGACTGGATCTAATTATTCATTTCTCTATATTTTCGTAAGTCGCATTTTGTTCGTTATGCATGCATGTAATTAATTTGTCAGAATATAAATAATGAACTAATTTTATCAACATTCTTAAGACAAAACTTATCTCATCGTGTATGTTTATATTCTGTTCTTATTCTAAAGTGATTATGCTCAAATTGAGTTAATTGATTCACATATGTATATAATACTGTAATTCATTAAAGAAAGTATTAAAGTAATCTAAACCCTTGTGTGTAGCTCATTTTCTTTGTATGTTTCTGAATTTGTGAAGGCACTAATTAAATAAATAATTGTTTCCTTATTACTAGTACATATTGATTCTCGTTTGATATATTGTAATAATTATATAATGCTTTAAATATATTTATTTAGCACTATAGTGTGTTTTACTTGTGAATATTTTATTGAAAAGAAATTATTCATTTTTGTTTCAATTGATTATAAATGTTATCTACTTCTTCTATTGTGGTACCCCTAGTCATTGTTGATGAGGGAAAAAAAAATAAAAGTTCATTATATTGGATTTAAAGAGTTAGTAACATAAATTGCTATTAAATCTTACGACACTAAATTTAATGAGGTTTTGATGTAAAAATATCCCTAACTGATGAAGACAAATTGTCAAATGGGATGTCAAATCGAATGCTCTTGTGGTGTTTGAATACAATATAGTGGATAACCCGAGAGAATGATGGTTCAATATGGGCATTACTCGTCACATTTGTTGTGATAAAGAGATATTTTCATCTTAAGCTCTGCTTAGTGGATATCAACTTTAATGGGAAAGGGTTACCTTTGTGATGGACTATTCAAAATGAATGTTCATGCTATTATATTGTACCAAAGTCAAACAATAATAATAATATATCTTCTTCTACATATATCATTGAGTCTTCTTGTGTATGACATAATCAATTAGGGCTTGCAAAATTTAAATCTGTGCGCAAATTAATGAACTTAAGTTTATTACCTTCTTTACAATTTGATCCTAATAATAAATGTGAGATTTTTGTTGAGGCTAAGTTAGCCAATGCTCCGTTAGAAACACTACACCTTTATGATTAATTCATAGTGATATCTGTGACTTGAAATTTGTACAAACCAAATATAGTGAAAAGTACTTCATTACTTTTATTGACGATTGCACAAAATAATGTTATGTCTATTTGTTAAGAAGCAAAGATAAGGCCTTAGATGTTTTTATAAGAATGAAGTTGAAAATCAACTTAACAAACGAATAAAAATTATTCGTAGTGATAGAGGTGGATAATATGAAGTACTATTTGAAGAATTTTGTTCAAAATATGAAATTATTCATCAAACAATAGCACCTTATTCACCTAAGTCAAACAGTATTGCCGAGCACAAAAACTGGACTCTTAAAGAAATGATAAATGATGTGTTGATAAGTTCAAGTTTACCTCAAAACTTGTGAGAGGAAGCTATCTTTTCAGCAAACGTCATTCTTAATAAGATACCAAAAAGAAAAATGATGAAACTCCACGTGAATTATGGAAATGTCATAAATCTACCTACAAACACATAAAAGTGTGAGGGTGTTTGGCTAAGGTAGAAGTACCAAAGCCAAAACAAGCTAAAATTATGCCTAAAACAATTGATTGCATATTTATTGGGTATGATAATAACAGTAGTGCATATTGGTTCTTTGTTCACAAGTCAGGCATTCTAGACGTACATGAAAGTAGTATCATTGAATCTAAGAATGATGGATTCTTTGAAGATGTATTTTTGTGTAAAGACAAGAACGAAATAAGTTCAAATAAATGAACTTAAGATACTACAAGTGGTACTCATTTAAGAAATGAAGAACATAGGCGCAGAAAAAGGACTAGAACATCTACATCATTTGGTCCAGATTTTCTAACATATATAATAGAAAATGATCCTAAGATATTTAATGAGCCAACGTCTACTCCAGAAACTCCATTTTGGAAAGAAGCTATCAATAGTGAGATAGAATATATTATGAAAAATCACAATTGGGAGTTAGTTGATCTTTCACCGAGAAATAAGCCTTTAGGCTATAAGTGAATTTTCAAAAAGAAGTTAAAACCCGATTGATAGATTAATAAATATAAAGCCCGATTGGTAGCAAAATGATATAGTTGTAATTGATTTTCATACGAACTCTCACATGGAAACCCAATATCGATCTCCTATTGATTGGCAACGCAATATTAGAAATCAACTCAGATAAGGATGAAAATATAAAAGATTGCGTTTACAACCAATTATTTCTTATCCCTTAAGGAAAGAAAATCACATCAGATGTCTAATTGATTGCCCACCTAAATTAATTAGAACTCTTGCCCTATAAATATAAGATCTTCCATCATTCTAAGGTACGCATTATTCTCTATTCTTAAACTCTGTTTAAACTCTGATTGCTTGACTCTCTCACATCCAAACACTCTCTCCATATATTTTTGTACCGGCAGTTGACTTGATCGTCGGAGTACCAACAATCACCGCCCTCTTTTCCCTAGTGATCTTGGTGCCTAATGATTGTCCAAGTGTGCAAGTAAAATACTGGCTGTCAGAAGATTGATTGAAGATCTATTGACACATGGATAGTGCAAATTTCGAGATCAACAATGTTTATCATGAAAGTCTAGTTTAAAACTCATGTAGACTTAAGTCTACACTTGGAAAAAAATAGAGGTGAACATATATGTCAGCTAAAGTATTCTCATAATATAGGAAGTTTGATGTATATTATGAACTACATGCATCCAGATATTGTTTATGCAATTAATAAACTGATTAGATTCACAAGTAATTCAAGCAATGACCATTGAAAGACATTGAATATGGTACTTTATTATTTAAGATACATCTTAAATTTTGGATTACAATATACAAGATATCTAGTAGTATTAGAAGGATATTGTGATACAAAATTGATATCTGATACAAATTATTCTAAATCCACGAATGATTATGTCTTTACCAATGGTGGTGCAACCGTGTATTGGAAGTCCTTAAAACAGACGTGTATAGCTCGATCAACGATAGAATCAGAGTTTATAGCTTTAGATAAAATTAAAGAAGAAGCATAATGGCTTTGTAATTTCTTATAAGACATTCCATATTGGTCTAAGCTAGTGCCTGCTATAAGTATACATTGTGATAGTCAGTCGGTAATTAGAAGGGCACAAAATAGTATGTATAATAATAAGTCTAGATATATACGTCATATACACAATACTATTATGCAGTTGATCTCAAATGGTAATATTTCTATTGATTACGTGAAATCAAAGGAAAATCTCGCAGATCATCTTACAAAAGACTTACCAAGAGATCAAGTATACTGCTTATCGAAGATAATGGGATTAAAAGTCTACTACGCATGAGTCTTTAAAATGTAATCCAACTTTGTTGACTGGAAATCACAAGATCTTAGTTTAATGGAACAATTAAGTTATGAAGATTCAGTTTAAGCACTTATGAGTTATCTCCTATCCATTTCTATGATAAGAAAAAGTGTTCTCTACAGAGTGTATGAGGTTAAGTTATAACTATTAATAATTCTTATAGCTTGGATAAACCAAGTGGAGTATGGCATAATGTTCTTAATAGGAGATAACCTATGTAAGTGTGAAGTAGGACCGCTTCTATGAGAATGTTTCAAGACTTGAATTCTCTAAAGTACTTATGAAATCCAAGAGTTGTTCATGGCCAAAATAAATACAACTATGAGAAACAGAGGTGTTATGGACGTTATTATGTGGATACTATAGTCTTAGTTTACACCAACAGTTGAATAGTTTAAGACATTGCGTTCACTGTATAGCTAAGTAAATCTGATAATATTCTACTAAGGAAGGTTTAAAGCCATAAGCCACCTATCCTCATGTAGTAGCTTTCCGCTTGTACTCTCTTTTAGTGTCTGCATAATCATTTGCATTAGTTTTCATTCATGTGGAAGATTGTTGGAAATTGGTTTAGTAATGTTGATTTTGACCAATTATTTAAGCAAGACACGTTGGTTTAGTACTAGAATTATAAGGCCATACGTGTTCTACTACGCGTATAGATTAACATATTATATTTAGTTGCTCAAATCAATTTCAGGCGAATGAAAGTTAAGGCCCAAATTGAATCGCTTAAATATAGGAATATTGTTGAAAATTGGATTAGAATATTGCAGAATATTCTAGAATGTATTTGGATAAAAAGTCTTATCTTTTTGGACACGTCATTTTTAATAACCACATCTTTTTATCTTAGAGATATGTCTTTTGGACATGTGCTTTCCAACAATACATGTCCTTTAGATGTGTTTTTTATGAAGTTGTCTCTTTTGATACACAACTTTTCAGATGATATTATAAATAGGCCCATTATGATTGCAAATTAAATTACTTTACTTTCAACCTAGAGACAAAATAATATTCGATTTGTTGTTTTCGTAATTTGAAGTGCTACTATTATAAAAAGTGATTGTTGTATCTTGAGAGGCGTGTGTCCAGGAAACCATAATCACTTGTGCAAGACAATTTTGTGTTAAGGAGAAAGAGTCAAACTCTTGCCTCGACTGAATCTAATTCTTCATTTCTTGATATTTTTCAAGTAGTCATTTTTTTCGTTATGCATCGATGTGATTAAATTTCAAAATATAAATAATGCATTAATTTTACCAACACCAACTACCCATTAAACTAAACACCAATAATTATCCTTCTTCGAAAGCACAATTTGATGCCCTACTAAATGGCTGTGACCTCATGGGATTTCTTGATAGAAACAAGAAATGCCCACCTAAGGAAAAGATTGTCGAAAATGGATTAACTGTTTCAAATCCAGATTCTGCTATCTAGATTAGGCAAAGCAAATCAACGTCACATGTTTGAATCTCAAGGAGAAGCTTACAAACATCACATGTGATACACATTCTACCACATATTATATCCAAACATTAAGAGGAATTGCAGATGAGCTAGTTCTTGTTGACACTCCTTTGAGTGATGATGATCTGGTTATATTTGCTCTCAATGGTATTGGCAATGGTTTTGAGGAGATTTCAACTGCAATAGAGCCTGAGACACTCCTATTTCATTTGAAGAACTTCATGAAAAACTAGGAGAACATGAAAGTTCTCAATGAAGAAATGAGAATCTCCACTAATCGAAACCACCAAGGAAAGAAGTTTAATGGTGGTTCGACCAACAAAACATTATGTGTCAATTTTTGCGACAACAATATTAATGAGAAGAGTACTCATGCAACAACACCTAGTTTTGGTAACGCCCATTTCAATTCCATAAGCGGTTGTTATATACATGAGTGGAATCAATTCCCTGATGATGACACGTTGTTTAAATGGATGGGTGATCTTCATTCTTCTAGGCTCTTGATTACGAATGCTTTGATAAGCGAAAGTGCAAGGCATTGTTTGGGTAGTGTATGATATCGTTTACTTGAGTGTATAGATTTGAGTAAGGAAACGAGAGTATTCTTGTATATTGTTAGGGTTTCTTGAGTGGGTGAGAGGGCTGGTTTGTAATACATACTTTTACTCTTGTACTTGACATTTTACCTAGTGATTGGGCGTTATCCCAATTGGGATGCTCAACGGGTGGCGTGAGGTCTTTTTCTCTTGAACATCAGGGCCTTTTGTGGTGAAACAATTAATGCGGAAACCCTCTTTTGAAAAGAAACCAATCAAAACTTGGATATGATTTGCCTAGACCAAAAAGTCTTCTTGGTGAAAACACAAAAAATGAGAATCTCCACTAATCTTTGTCTAAGATCTCTTGAGATGATCTTGGAAAACCACCAAGGTAAAAGAAGTTTGGAGGATTAATAACAACGACAAAGAATACCAACACTCTTGGCACGAAGATCTTGATGAAGTTAAGAAAAAGGATATGGATGAGATAGCATGGAGTTCTATCTTTCTCCAACAAAACATTATGTGTCAATTTTCTAAGCATAATCACAACAAGTCTTTTAATAATGTTAAGAGGAAGGGTTACGATGAAAGCGAGAACAACTACAAAAGGATAAATGAGTTAAAGAAAGGGACATCCATTAATCAAGATTGGATTCTTGATTACGGATGTTCTTTTCATATGAGTCCTAAAAAAGTTGGTTTTGTGAGTTACAGTGAAATAAAAGGCGGTAACAATGGAAAATGATATATGTTGCGAGTTGGAAAAATCAATGTCTTTATTTTAGAAAAAATGCATTTGGATGATCAAAATTTCAATGTTACTATTTCTAATGGTAAGATGAAAATAAGTAAATGTGATTTTGAAATTCTCAGTTCTTCAAAAGAAAATCGCCTTTATATTTTGCAAGCATTCCCTTTAAAGGGAGCTAACCTTGCTGCCTCCATCACTCAAAATGACAAGTCTATTGTTTGGCACAAAAGACTTGGTCATATAAGTAATAAAGGCCTTTAAATTTTAAAATACGAGAAGGGTGTTTGATAAAGATAAAATTGAGAAATTAATTTTTGTGAACAATGTGTTATGGGAAAACAAAATGGAACTCACAAATCCAAGTCTGTTTTAGAATATTTACATACGGATGGGGTCACCCTTGTGAATACTCTTCTTGGTTTTAGGTTCTATTTGTTGGTTGTTGATGATTTCTCAAGAAAGGTATGGACCTTCCTTCTGAAATTTAAATCTGGAACCTTTCAAGTCTTCAAAGATTGGAAAACTCAGATTGAAAACCAAACAAATAAGAAAATAAAAGTCTTAAGGACTGACAATGGCCTAGAATTCTGTAATTTTGAGTTTGATAACTTCTGTAAGAATTATGGTATTCTAAGACATAGGACTACCACCTATACCCCTCAACAAAATAGAGTTCTTTGAGAGGATGAATAGAACAATCTTAGAAAAGGTTAGATGCATGCTTCATAGTTCTAGTCTTCCAAAGCTCATGAAAAAGCGACTTATGGGTTAGAGAAACAAATGGTTTTAAGGTTATAATTAGCATAAATGTTGTTTTTAATGAAGAAGACATGCATTGTTTAAAGAATTCTATTTACGAAAATAAAATGAAAAATCTGTTGAAAATAACTCTGAAATTTCAAATGCTTCAAATCCTTTAAACCCCACTCAACTTGAGGTGGAGTTTCCTAATGAGAATGAAAGAACAAATTTTTCAGACATAGAAACTGATTTTGAAAATCAACCTTTGGAAGATGAAGCTTTACTTCCTCCTAACCTAAGCAACTATCAGCTTGCTAGGGATAGAGAAAGAAGAACAAATATAAGACCTCCTACAAGGTTAGCTGAAGTTGATCTTGCTCTTGCTCTTAATGCTCAACATTTTTTGGAATTGAACTTTGTTTATGAAGAGGCTATGAAGTCTAAAGATCATAAGTTTTGGCTTCTTTGCAATGCGAGAAGAAATGAACTCCTTAATAAAAATTCCACTTGGTCCTTAGTCGATGCCTACTTACATGGAAAATCTTTTCTTTTTCCGTGGAATCAATCAAAACACACCCTAAATCACAAAGATTGTGAATTGTAAATGGATTTACAAAATTAAGGAAGGGAAACTAAAGGTGGAGTTCAAGATATAAAGCTAGATTGGTAGCAAAGGGTTTCACCCAAAAAGGAAGGTATTGACTACAATGAAATTTTTCTCCTGTTGTCAAGTACACTTCCATTAAATTTTACTTGCTTTAGTAGTTCAATTTAATTGGGAATTGGACGAGTTGGATGTAAAACTACCTTTTTATATGGTGATTTGGATGAAACTATATACATGTCCCAACCTGAAGGGTAGGATTGTAGATTCAAGCGCCTCCCATCATATCACAAGTGATTCAATAATCTCTCCATGCACCAACCTTATGATGGTTCGGATGATATTCTCTTGGGTGATGGTTGGTGACTTGAAATAACTCAAACTAGTTCTTCTAAACTCCCTACTACTTCTAAGTCTTTTAATTTGTCCAACATATTATGTGTTCCTTCCATTAACAAGAATTTACATTATCTCAATATCTATTATGATATGAGAGTCCATTAAACTCCAACAAGCAATTCGATCCGACGCGTTGTTTAAGACTAAAAAAAATCTCTCCTTCTGAAAAATTTCAGCACACGGAGCACCACGGTTCAAGATTGATGTTGTCAAACGAGCCACCATCTTGTGAGGCATGTTAAGAGATAAATCTCGCATGGGTTAAATACTGAAATATTAACCAATATATGAATGTTTGAGCTACTCATCTTAAAAATATTGACATTTTAAGATGAAAGCTCAAGTCTTAATACTTTCATTTGGAAATTTGCATGTGAAAGGATGGAGATATAGTGATTATATTAGAAATATTAGAAATAACTGTTGGTTCTCATTTTTTATCTAGTTCTCTAATCCTAATCCCGAGAATAGGGGTGGGCAAAAGAACTGAAATCGTTTTTTTGAACACACTTAAAAAAAAGTCAAAAAGTATGGATGAAGTAAGAAAAAGTACATAAGGAGTGAGAAAGAAAATTTGGTTATCGAACTAAATTAGAACCAATAGATTTGGTTCGATTCCACGTAAGTATCAAACAGTTCTAGTTCTAGACGGTTCGATTCCACGTAAGTATCAAAGCGGTTCTAGTTCTAGATCCAGAACTGAGAATCGGAACCGATTCTAATTTATTAATTGATTTTTTTTCACATTTTAATAATTAATAGTGTTCTTATTATTAATTGCTGAATGCTGATCTAATTAAATAATTTATCAAATTTTTAATTTTTAAAAATAAGAATTAATTATTTCTTTGAATCTTTATTTTCTCTTCTAAATTAAAATCGATTAATTTTTAGCAACATAAATTTGTATTGTAATTTGTAGTATTATTTAAAAAAAATTAGTTATGGAACTTAACGAAATCAAACCAGAACCATTTGGTTCTGTTTTGGTTGAATTCCATAAATTCAAATAGAGCCAATGATTATATTAGAAATAATTGTTGGTTCTCAATTGTGATTTGATTCTCTAATCCTAATCCCGAGGATTCTTTAGTGTTGAATTAGTTTGAAAGGTCAGCGAGACTTTTTCTTCGTGATGGAAAGTACAAATCAATACTTTGTTCACACGTATGATGTCTGTCCTTAATTTTCTTCAGTTTAGTAACGTGCATATCTTTGTTAACAAACAAAGATAGTTACAGGTATTGAGACAATTCTTTCACGTCAAAGATAAACATGGCAAAATGGTTGTGGGTGTTATGATTTGATCTTGAGGATATAATTTCTTACAAATTGACCCTACTTTTTAATTTTGGGAAGAAAAGATGCCATTATATATTATGATTATATTAGCATGGAAAATTACAAATTTTCAATTCATTCTCCTTAATCCTTATGCAGTAGCACGTTACTTATAAATAGTCATTCTTTTATTTATTTATTTTTGTATGTCATAATCGAGTTTTTTGAAAAAAAAAAAAAAAATTGTAAGTTTTTATTTTAATTTTCCTTGTTTTATTTGTGGGTTGTACAAAAATTAAAAATTGATAAGTGGTAAAATTTAGATTATTATTTTTTCTATGATAGTCGAAAGGGTGGGTGGGAAATTCTATATAATTGTAATAAATTTTTATAGGAAAATTAGTGCAAATGGTCCTTAACATTTTGTCTTTAGTGCGAAAATGATTTATAACGTTTGTTTTTTGGTATAAAAGTCTCTAACTTCTGTGTTTTAGTGCGTAATTGGTTCTTATTTGATGACAAAGACAAATATGCCCATAAATTTAATTAGAGAAAATTACAATTGAATTATTAACATTTGCAAAAAGTGTAAATATGTCTGATACTTTATTTTTTTTAATTAAAAATTAAAGGAAGTTAACAATTTTTTTATTAACACTTTATTGATCAAATTGACAATATATTAAATTGTTTTGTATATTTACGAAATATTAAGTAATTATATTATTTAAAATTAAAAATTTAATTTTATCGTTACAGCGTAAAAAAAAAAAACTTTATCACAAACTTGATACTCAATACTTTTATTTAACTACAAATATTAGAGTTTCAACTGTATTCTTCATATTTTAATTTATCATTTTATTATCGATCAAAAATAAAGAACACGCAATGTATAAATTAATTTTTATTAGTATTTTTATGTTAAAAAAATATAATAAGATTGGTTCAATGTGATAAAATTATATAC
Organism: Forsythia suspensa; assembly: GCA_023638005.1. NCBI lineage: Eukaryota > Viridiplantae > Streptophyta > Magnoliopsida > Lamiales > Oleaceae > Forsythia > Forsythia suspensa. The sequence continues at coordinate 20,225,834 of CM042670.1, read as the reverse complement.
GTCATTTTTTATTTATTTAACTTAATTTTTATTCAATTTTTTTACATTAAATATAAATTACATTTTTCTTATAAAAAAATTTAATTGACACGACTATAATTATATATTTAATATGCTAAATTATATATTATTTAACAAATGTATCGTACTCATTTGCATCTTTTGCAAATGTTAAGAATTCAATTGCAATTTGTTATAATTAAAACTAAAGACATATTTGCTTATTTAATCAAATAAAGACTAATTGCGCACTAAAACACATAGGTTAAAGACTTCTGTACTAAAAAACAAACGTTATGGACCATTTTCATACTGAAGGCAAAAATGACCATTTGCGCCAATTTTTCCTTTTTTATATAGCGCAATACTTATGTCTCTAAGACTGTAGTTTTTTTTTTAGATTTTTATGTAAGTCTTTGTGTTATTTTTCTCCATCTTTTTATATTTTATCTTGTTAATATTTATTTGAACAAGGATTGGGTAGGCAAATGAAGAATCGATCTTAATTTCTAATAGTTATATGCTTAATCCATGCAAGTTGAACATTGTAATTTAGAGGAGCTAGACTAGATGAAATTGATTATTTGCACTTGAACAGAAAGACCTTTATGAAGCTTCGCTATCAATTGTCGATATGTTCATATTGATGATGTTATTGTTGCTGTGAACGAAGAAGAAGTACTAAATGGACCTAAAAAATCAAAATTATTTGGACCTACAATTGTTGGTCACATTGGAATCATCGAAAATTTGAATTTTTTCCCCTAAAGTCTGATCACAATATTCACTTTATTAAGCTAGTTGGTAGAGTCTATGGGATGTTTTTGATAATTTGATCATGATTAAGGTCCAAAAGTGATAAATAATTATGATGATAAGTTGCAATTATTTATGCAAATGATGCTTTTGGAGCTCAATCTTTGATTTGATTTCTTACCAAAAAGGTCAAGTTGTTTTGTGGCCATTGAGAATGCCCAATAGAAATTAAGAGATTAATTAATGGGCTCCAGAAACAAATAATACAATTATTAAATAATTTTTAGGTGGGGTAATTAATAATGCTTGTTTGGTAAATTGCACATTATTAAAGGGGTGGGTCGTCTCGAGACTTTGCTGTTCGACTTATTTTGACACTACTAATTGATTTGTACGATAATTTAATTAATATTAATTTGCAATTTTCCTATGAAATTGATTTGAATACTTAATTAAAGGAGCCTACAATTTCATAGTGATTTACAAATTAATTAGATTTGTACAATAAATTTGAAATTAGTTTACAATTTTCCTATTTAATTGGACCCTTAAATTGGAAAATTGACCAATCAATTAAACTAGTAACTTGTGGATTGAACTATTGACCTAATAGTTTAACCAATTCATTACCCTATCCAAATTCAATAACTATAGGTATAATTCAAAAGGATTGATCTCCTACCCACTTATAATATTATAATGAAATTTGGATCACATGATTACTAAAAATATGAGTATATGACTATGAACTACAAAATCATGCAATGCCACTTCAGCAGTGGGCATTACAATTTCTACTCACCATAAATAGGAAATCAACTCCAAGAATTCAAATGCCCTAATTGAGGGAATTATTTAGACAATTCAAAATTATTCCCTAACTTCTGTATGTCAAATAATTCCTTAATTTTTAGCATGATTTTAGTTCTCTCATTATAAATATCCAATCTTTTCTACATTTAACTTAAAAAATTTAAAACAAAAAATAGGTCAACCAATATATTTGTCAGTATTTATAAATACTTATAAGTTAGTCAAAAATTATTTTTATCTACACATTTCGTAGGATTCACAATTTTTATCTATTTTTTATCCATACATTTCGTAAGACCTACTACTTATAATCTACAAAAATCTTTACCAAACATACTCTCATGAATCGAGTCTAACATATTAGGTACGTGCGAATCCTGGCACAACATCAAAAATAATGTGGAAATTGCGTTAATTACTTAGACCATGTTTGATAGAGTTTAAAATAAACTCTTTTTTTTCTTCTTAAATTCATTTTCAACCATACATTTCATGGGACTTATAATTTTTATCAACTTTTCAATCATATATTTCATCAGCTTTATATCAAAATCTCATAAAAATTACTTTTAAACTCCACCAAACAAGCACTTACATTTCTTATTATATATGATTTTTAATTATTTTTTACTTCATTTTAAAATTTAAAGATTTTTCTTAAACCTAATTATTATTATTTTTTGAAACGTACGGTGTTTAACAGTTCAAGGAAAAATACACTCACCAAAATGGCAAAATCAAATCCTCCACCTCCATATTGAAATTTTGTCTCATAGGGGATCCCAAATCTTCAAATCACCCCAAAATGGTGTCACGATCTGAGAACCCGAATTCCCCAAAATCGACTCTACCGAAATTGAATTTCTCAATTTAGGTTGTCTTACATTTCTGTAATGGCAGATAAGGTTGCAGAAAGCAACAAAGAAAGCAACAAACATAAGAAGAAGAAGAAGAAAGAAAGAAAGGTAGCAGAGAGCAAGTGATGAGATTTTCTATGTGCCAAAGGCAATTAGAGTTTCTTGTTCAACCATATTATCATTTTTTTTTTTTAAGATTTTAATTGATTTGGGTTATTTTATTAATTTTGTATTTGAAAATGTGCAAACGTGTGAGTTTTTTGAATATTGATGAGATTATTATTAGGAAATGTTATTCTATGATTTCTGGTTGTATATTGAAGTTTATTAATGTATGGAACTTTATTTATAATCTCATTTGTTTTGAGTGTTGTGTATTTTGAATTTGAAGTTTACATATACGATTTTTTATGCATATTTGTTTTTTATATTTGTGATTATTCAACAATAGTCTGGTTGTTAGATTGGTGTTTTCGTTGTGGCAAACTTGCAATCTCGACTATATAGTTGTAAGGGAAATGTTCTCCTCAACATTTCTCATAGTTGTAATGAGTAATGCTCAAAAGATGGCGAACTTACTCAAAACTATTATCCAAATATAGATCATAAACCACATAATTCAAATTTCAGCTTATTTAAAGAAATGAACCATGAAATAGAAAGGCTTATTTGTACAAATGGTCCCTGACTTTTGTACTTACTGCGGGTTGAGGACCTATCTTTTTATTTTTGGCAATTTAACCCCTATTTCAAATGTTTTTTACGTCAATGGTCCTTTTCATGAATTTCCATCCAAATTACCGTGAAATTTGACAGTAGAAATTTTTTTATTTAAAAAGAGCTTATTTGCACAAATGGTCCCTGACTTTTGTAAAGGAAAATTTGTAGCAAAAGTCCCTAATCTTTCAAAAAGTGTTGAAAAGTCCTATAACCTTTTAATCCTAACACATATGACCCCAATTTTTTTTGACAATTTTACCCATAACTTAAATAAATTAAAAATAACTCATAAACCTTTTCAAAAATACAAATAAGTCCTATATCTTTTTATTTTTTACATATTTACACTTAAAATAATAAAAAATTTGTCATCAAGTCCCAAAACTTTTAATTTTGTTCACCAAAATGACATTTAAAATGTGTTTGATTAAATTCAGATTTTTTTAGTAAAAGTTGTTGAAATGTGTGGTTGAAAAATTGTGAGACCATAAAATATGTTGTTAAAATTAATTGTTGAATTTGACTTTAGCTTTTTAGCAAAATTAAAATTGAAAACAAACGGGCTCTTAGAGTCTCTACAGATTTTGTCCAGTGGTCCATTAATGAACAAAAAAATTATACCCATGATCAAAATTTGACCAATTTAAAATTTTAATTTATTTTTCATATCAATTACTAGAGGTGGTAAAATGGGCCAGTTCAGTGGACTAGCGTCTCTGGGTTGGGCTGGGCTGGTCCAAAAAAATTGATCAAATAAGAATTAGGTCAATTTAGCTCGGTACAACTAGCCAACCGGACTGGCTTGATAAATTTTGTTTTTTGCCCAAGTCCCTACCCTACACTTCAAACACTTCAAAAATTGATCAAATAAAAACTAGGCGAGCTTTTTTTTTTTTTTTACAAAATTATTAGTAATTATTTTGAAAAAAATAAGTTAAAAATGTAAATTGGTGGCCCATTGGCCATGTATTTAAAATAAATTTGGATTGGCCCAAACAAATACCAAAACTATGTAAAATTGGGTCGGGATTAACTTGATCCAATCTTTTATGTGGCCCGTCTAATTTCAGGTTGGGCCAGTCCATCTAGCCCATTTACCAGCTCTACCAATTACTAAATAAAAGTTAAAAAAAAATTATTCACAATCTTCAGCACACCACCACCTTTTTTTTTAAATTGGTATGAAAAATAAATTAAAATTTTAAATTAGTCAAATTTTGATCATGGGTATAATTTTTTTGTTAATTAATGGACCACTGGACAAAATCTGTAGAGACTCTAAGAGCCCGTTTATTTTCAATTTTGATTTTGTTAAAAAGCTAAAGTCAATGTCAACAATTAATTTTAATTACACATTTTATAGTCCCACAACTTTTCAACCACACATTTCAACAACTTTTACTAAAAAAATCTGATTTTAATCAAACACATTTTAAATGTCATTTTAGTGAACAAAATTAAAAGTTTTGGAACTTGATGACAAATTTTTTATTATTTTAAGTGTAAATATGTAAAAAAATAAAAAGATATAGGACTTATTTGTATTTTTGAAAAGGTTTATGAGTTATTTTTAATTTATTTAAGTTAGGGGTAAAATTGTCAAAAAAAATTGGGGTAATATGTGTTAGGATTAAAAGGTTATGAGACTTTTCAACACTTTTTGAAAGATTAGGGACTTTTGCTGCAAATTTTTCTTTACAAAGTCAGGGACCATTTGTGCAAATAAGCCCTTTTTAAATAAAAAAAAATTCTACCGTCAAATTTCACGGTGATTTGGATGGAAATTCATGAAAGGACCATTGACGCCAAAAATATTTGAAATAGGGGTTAAACTGCCAAAAATAAAAAGATAGGTCCTCAACCCGCAGTAAGTGCAAAAGTCAGGGACCATTTGTGCAAATAAGCCAAATAGAAAATAGGAACCAGTAGAAGAAGATGGAAGGAAAGAAGAAATGAGGAAGGAGTTGGAATTATAACAATAATGATAAGTTTTACATCAACATAATAATCATCTCTTTCATCTATGCTCTATATATATGCCATTATAATGTAAAATCACACTTTAATTAAGTGACAACTTAAAAATTGTTAATACCATAAATAACCAATTTATATTGGAACATAGTCGTTTGCCCCTTTTGAATGGTGGTAAATTCGGTAGCCTCTTCATCTTTCTCCCACATTCCTTCCACTGTGCTGCTCATTCATCGTAACAATCCATTGCTTAACTAAACCTTGTCCCTAAGATTTAAAGATTGGGTATTTCTTATGGATCTCCTCTGAATCTTCCCAGGTGGCCTCTTCTTCCATTTTATCAGCCTACTACATTAACCATTGGACACCAACGTTGCCCAATCTTTTTTTTTCAACAAAGATACATTGAATGTTGGGTGGATTTTGGCTTTTCTGGAAGAGCCAGCTGATAGGCCACCTCTCCTATTTTCTTCTCCACTTGATATAGGTCATAATATTTTGAGCTCAACTTTTGATTTATCCTTCTAACTATTGATTGTTGTTGGTAAGAGTGTAACTTTAAATATACCCATTCTCCAACATGAAAGTAACTCTATGTCCTATTTTTATAAGTTTAAAGCTTCATTCTAGCCCTTTCCTGAGCCAAACTTTCCCTCAGTTGGTGGTCCATTTTATATCTTTCATGTAGCATCTCTTCAACAACAGCAATTTGCTGATCATAAAGGACCATAGCTAGTTGGGGAGGGAAAATCTCATACAATGCCTCAAATGGTATCCATTGAATTGATGTATGGTAGGTGTTATTATATCACCATTCTGCTAATGGAATCTATTTAGCCCATGCCTTGAGCTTATTGTGTGTCATATACCTGAGGTACATCTCCAAACATTGGTTTAATCTCTCAATCTACCCATCTGTTTGTGGGTGATAGGTTGTGCTCAGCTGGACTTGGTCCCTAGAAATTTGAAACATTTACTGCCAAAAAGCACTAGTAAACACATTGTCTCTATCTGAAATGATGCTCTGAGGTATGCCATGTAATTTGCTGTTGTTATCCAGAAACAACTAAGCCACTTTCTTTATTGTGAAAGGATGAGACAGAGTGACAAAATGCCAATATCTTGTGAACCTATACACCACCATGATCACATCTTTCCCTTTTGATTTGGGTAGCCCTTCTATAAAGTCCATGGAGATATGACTCCATAAATGCTGAGGTTTAGGTAAAGGCTAGAGAAGACCTGGTATGGCACATGTTCTCTTTACACTTCTGGCAAACATCACACTGCAAAACTTCCATCTCAATGTCTTGTGCCATGCCTTGCCATTAGAAGTGTTGTTAGGCTCTGAAAATGTTGGCTTGGATCCCAGAATGACCACATATTGGGATGCATGAAACCATTGTATTACTTTTTGTCTGATGTCACCCTACTCTCCACATTCGGTTTGGTCTTGTACTTAAGCAACCTATTGCAAAAATAATAATTCTGATAAGCTCTTGGATCAATTAGCAGAACTTGTATCTTTTATTTTGTCATGGTGTCATGCTCATAACTGTTTATAACTTCATACACCTAAGCATTAGTGACATGTTAACTTATTGCAAAGACACCCTCTCGGTCTCAATCTCCTAGAAATTGCATCAACCATCACATTCTCCACACCCTTCCAGAATTGTATCTCATAGTTTATGGCCATCAACTTAGTAAGCCACTTTTGCAATGGATTTATGATTCTTTGCTCTAGCAGAAATTTCAAGGACTGATGATCTGTCTTAACAATGAAATGATGTCATTCTAAATAGTATCTCCACTTGACTACTGCAGTGACCAAGGCAAGAAGTTCTTCTCATAAATTGACATTCTCAAGTTTCTTAGCCTAATGGACTTGCTGACATAGGCTAATGGTCTTCTGCTCTATATAAGTACTGTCCCAATCCCTCCATAGCTAGCATTTGTTTCTATCACAAAAGGCTAGTCAAAATCTGGTAGAGTTAGTACTAGGGTGGACCTCATAGTCATCTTAAGATTATTAAAAGTTATCCACATGAAATTATCCTTTAGTAAATTAGTGAGAGGTTTTGCTAATGACCTATATCCATTCACAAATTTCGTATAGTAGCCAGTCAATCCAAGGAATCCCCTCAGTTGCTTGAGGGTAGCTAGAGTAGGCCAGGACTGCATGGCCTCCACCTTTTTTAGGTCTGCTAATACACCTAGTTGATCAAGCACATGGCCTAAGTATTCTACCTTAACTTGCTCAAAAGTGCACTTACTTAGGGTGTGTATGATTTTGATTAAAATCAGATTTTTGTAAAAGTTGATAAAAGTTGATGAAATGTATGGTTGAAAAATTGTAAAAAGTTGTGGGTCCACAAAATGAGTGGTTAAAAATAATTGTTGACTTTGACTTCAGTTTTTTGATAAAATTTTAAGTAAAATCAAACAAGTTCTTAACTTAGCATATATTTGATGTTTCTTTAACAATTGCAGAACAATCCCCAACAATCCCCAAGTGCTCACTCAATTCAATCAATTCGATTTTAACGCGAGTACACAATTAATATTTGGATGAAGATTTTCTACACTATAACTACGATTTAAACTACGTGCAAATATGATTTTTAGAGAAAAATCAAATAAGAGAATTATGCAAAAAATCTGACTCCACTATTAATTTAAATTATAATTCTCAAATTCTCACTTTTAACCCAATTTATACTTAAAAAATCGATAATCCTAAGTTATCCAACAGTCTCTTCTGAGTAGAATTGGACATATTTCATATGCGACCCAAAATATTCTTATTTCAAATTCGAATAAATAAAAATACATTTAATAACAAAATTATCAAATTCAATTGCACAAAGCATAGAAGATTATGCACAACTCCTATAAGACTTTGTGTTGATTGTCAATAATGAGTTAACAATACTTTGAACCTCCCATAAGCAAAATAAGTCACAAATATGGTCAAAAGTTGATCAATCATTCAAACAACAATTAAAACTTTGATACCAATCAATCAAACATAAATTGAGATTATAAAGAATTAAAATATCAACTTACAGTTTACATTATCATCCCTAACATAAAGAATTTAGACAATAATGATTGAGTTACAACAACACATAATAAATTAAGAATTCATCACCCGGAATATTTGATTACAAGAACAAGGTTGAAGATTAATTTTTTCCCCTTTGAATGTCTTCAATGGAATGTCCAAAAATCACAACTTTCTCTTGCTTGAAATCCCAAGAATCTTGTCTGGAAGAACGAATTCTCATGAAAATCTTGTGTTTAGCCTTTTTCTTTTTCTTTTTCTCAAAATTTGAACTCTAGCTTCATCTTGTCTTATCCTATTTATACCCTTGAAAATAGGGTTAAAAACTGTGCCCCAAAAGTCCAAGAAAATCTACTGAAAGTAGCTTCATGGGCAAATTGAGAGTCTACTTGTAGTCGGTCTGCTCGAACAAATAGATTGGCATGTTCTCCAGTTTCTGAATCGCTCGAGTGGCCAGAACCTAAACCTTCCTCCCTAGCTCACTCGAGCGAGCCATTTGGTCACTCGAGTGGCCAAATAGGGTTACAATTTCCTTTTCTTGCCTCTATTTTTTTCTCAATAGTCTAGCTAAGATGGTCGGTTGACTCCCAACCTTTTATTAGTGTCATAACATGTGATTTAGCTTTATTGTGTCTCCATTTCACCTATTCTTCATAAATGCATGTCTTTGTCTCTGAACACATAAAACTCGATAAAATTAACGTAGGGAGTGTTTATTTTATTTAAAATATACGTGAAAAGTTAAATCAAGACGGCTTAAATAAGGGTGTAAAATATACTTATCAAACCCCCAAGCTTAAACTTGGCTTAAATAAGGGTGTAAAATATACTTATCAAACCCCCAAGCTTAAACTTTTGCTAGTCCCAAGCAAAAGAGAACAAAACTAAGTCTCGAATACAATTGAAAAAAAATGATTGTGTGCCTCGTTCACTTTAAGACATATCCACGCATCTAATTCATGAAACACATCTAAACATTGCTACATAAATCTTTTTAATGATTATCCAATGCTCAACTTGTGTGTATAAATAGCTATTTTTAATCATTACTCTCGGATTAAGTTACGTAAACAAATAGGTTTTTAAGTCATTTCAACCACAACCTTTAGTGGCCATATTTTCATTCTCGTATCTTGAATTTCACACCATACTCGAATATCTATTATTTTTCTCCAAGGGTTTTCGATCGAGGTTCAAAATCTCATTTTAATCTTCACTCTCAAGGTAGAAGAATCAAACTGCTTAAGATGAAGTCCAGATAAGCAATGATCATCCACGGTGGAAAACGTTCTAGTTTTTAGGTCTTCACTAAACAAGTCAAACTAACTAAACATCTAAATTCCCTTTCATGTCCAAAATTTAGCCAGGCGATTGCAGTATTTTTAGTTCGTTTCTTTCTATTACTCTTATTATTATTATTCATCACCGTATGTAGTTTTTACTCTAGTATTGAGGCAGTCATCTTCCCAGTAGACCATCTGCTATATATAGTTGATACATATGACTAGATTACTCAATGTTAGCTTTCACACGTCATTATAGACAACTTTTTCCTACTCGGTGTACCTCGACCAATGCAGTGTCTTTTATTAGGACCAAAAGTTGGGATTAGAATTCCAGCGAATAGTCAATGCCAAACTTCAATCGATCAACTCGAATTACTTATAAGTCTTTTTCAAGAAATACCGAATGATTACTTCTATAAACTATCAATGTTATTAGTTCTATAACCCTCAAACTTATTCTCAAATGGTGGTATAATGTAGCTTTTCAACAGGTATTTAGATATTAACATCACTACCTAAGGCTCTAAACTCTAGCCTCCATTCACATCACATAGAAGAATAACTATGTGCTCAAAATCATTATAGGTCTCACATGGATAAGAGATTTTGCAAACTAAACATAATGCAACAATGATCAATCATATTCCAAAAATTAGCTTTAGATCAACCATACATCATCATAAGTCGACAAGTTATTCACCTAAGTTACACAAAGGCTAACTTCTTAAATTTAATTTTTTTTAACATGACTCTAATCAACTCGATGACTATGAAAAATATTAAATGATTCAAGTGCACCTACCCCCAACAAAAAAGCCAACATTGTCCCCAATGTAAATAGTCATGAAAAAAAGAGTAAGGAGTAGGAGGGTGTACCGAACGTCCCAATCATTTGGAAGGTGGTGGTGGGTAGAGATTGAAGTAGCTGAGGAGCTGCGTAAGTTGAGCTGAGATTGCCTCGTGCTCTTGCCTTTGGGTTTCGACCTTCTGTATCTGGACTAGATTCTCCGAACTTTTGCTTTGAGCTCGACATGTGAACTTTGCCAATCCTGAAGCTCGTCATAAATTGGACTGCATGGTTGTCCTCATGGCTGCCTGAGGAAGATCTCCATCCATATGATAGTCATCGGCAAGCTCAGGATCATCAGCCAGCACTTTCTGACCACCGGCGAAACCTATCTTCCTTGCCCCAAGAGTCGAGCAATGTATTGCTCGAATTTCCAAATTGCCATTCGATCTATTTGTCTTGTACACTTCACTTTTGTTACCTTAGGGATGGCAACAGGACAGAGCCAGGACATCCAATACCATCCCCGTCTCGTCAAGGATTTTTGGGAGGCAGGACGGTGATTGAAAAATCTCTATTTACCGTCCTGTTTAATTAATTATTAATATTATTTTTTGTTTTTTAAATACGATTTAAATTTTAAAACATAAAAATAGAATAAAATAAAAATATTCATGACCGAGACCACAATCCATATCCCTGCCCTGATTACTAACGGGTCGGGGTAAGGCGAGGCGGGTTGGGAGACGGGGTTTTTTTTGCCATTCCTAGGTTACCTCTTAAGATAAGTCAATACCGTGAAATTCACCAAGCCCCGCATTTAGAGACAAAAACACCAAGTTCCTTTGGTTGTTCTGAATGTGCTATATGTTACAAAAAATGTAGGTGCCGACATTGAGTGTCCGAGTTTGGAGCCAGTATAACATGCGTGCTCACTATGGAGGTGTGCGATGTGGACAGAATGTTGGTGCTCACCATCTTATCCAAGGTACAAACTCTAGGGTGGAGATCCTTGTAGTCTACTGTGTTGTGCCGTTTAGGCCATCTTCCTTGACATATGGAGGCTAAAACCTCATGGAGATGTGCCTGATCAGCTTGAAAGATGCTGGCTTTCGTGTTGTCAAGGCCGTAGCGCCTTTGCATGATTCATCTTTCCCCGCTCTCTCTCCACCATCATCTAAGATGAGTGGAAGGAAGTGCCCTTGTTGCATTAAAATTTTTTTATGGTGGCATTGTCATCAGCAAAATGTTGTATGTTGGTGACCATGTCAATCACAATCCTTGTTAACTGTACCACCATACTTGATGGCCGACAATTCATTCTTCTTCGTGATTGTCCTTCAACCGAAGATACAAGACCACCATTCCCGCTCTTGGAAATACTTTCGTCATTGTTTCTCCTTGGATTTTCCTCACTTCGTAACTTGCTTCCACTCATTTTTATTGCTCTTTTTGTTTCTTTTCTATCTCGACTTAATTTTTTCCAAGCTTTTGATTTTCATCACGTGTACTTCTTTCGTGATTTTGATATGGTTTTTCACATGCAGCCACAAACTATTGACCTTAAAACACACTCCCAGCAACTCTCGCAATCTCAAAATCTTCCAACTTCAGAGGCTTAGTCATCACATCAGCTAGTTGATCCTTCGTGCTGCAAAATACCACTCAATAACGTCATCTTTAACCAAACCTCAAAGAAAATGGAATCGCACATAAATGTGCTTGCTTCTGCCATGCATAACCGGATTTTTGGAGAGTTTAATAGCTAAGCTACTGTCACACATTATTGTGGTGCTACCTTCCTCCAGACGACCCAACTTCTCTAGTATTCTCCTTATCCAAACAGCTTGACAAGCACAGGCTGCAGCTGCCACAAATTCAGCCTCAGTGGTTGATAATGTGACCAATGGTTGCTTCCTTGAAGACCAAGATACAACTCCTGAATTCCTGAATTCATAAAAATTACATATCCAGAGGTGCTTTTCATGTCCTCAACATCTACGGCGTAATCACTGTCAGTGAATGCAAAAAGCTCTTCAGCTCCACCATTCTTGTAGAGTATCCCATAGTTCACTATCATTTTAAAGTACATGAGAGCTCTTTTAGCAGTTTGCAAATGTAGATTTGTAGGCTTAGACATGTAACGACTAATTAAACTAATGGTGAACATCATAGCAGGTCTAGTGGTGGTTCGGTACATGAGGCTCTCCACTATTTTCTTAAAATATGTCTTGTCAACTTTGACTCATCCTTCATCACTGTGTGACTTAGAACCTGTTATAATATAATGGGACTACACACAGTATTGCTATCCTCCATACCAAATCGTTTCAAAACATCCAGTGCATACTTTTTTAACAGATATATGTACCATCAGCATTTTGCAAAACTTCTATGCCTAGAAAGAACCTCATACCCCAAATCAGACATGTCAAATTCCTTCAACATAGACTCTTTATTCACCCATCATAACTTCATCATCACCAGTATATATCAAGTCATCCACATAAACACTCACAATAAGGATCTTACCTCCACTACTGGCTTTAATGAACAAGGTTTGTTCACTATGACATCTCTGAAATCCTTCACTGAGAAAGTGTGCTTCAATCCTACTAAACTAAGCCCGATGAGCTTGTTTTAGTCCGTACAAGGCCTTCTGCAGTTTATACACTTTGTGTTCATGCCATTTCTGCACATACCTCATCGGCTACTCCACATAGACATCTTCACTTAATTCTCCATGAAAGAAGGTGGACTTCACATCGAGTTGAAAAATCTTCCATCCTCTTTGAGCTGCCAAAGCAATTATCATACAAACTATATCCATTCTTGCCACTGGAGCATAGACTTCGTTATAGTCCACTCCTTGCTGTTGTGAATAATCCTTGGCCACCAACCTCGCTTTGTATTTGTCCATATGTCCAAGTTCATTAAATTTTGTCTTATAAATCCACTTTACCCCGATTTACTTATCAACTGCAAGCAACTCAGTTAGTTTTCATGTCTCATTCCTCTCAATTGTCTTCGTCTCAGCTTCCATTGCTAGCCTTCATTTAGAACTCTTCTCAGCCTCTTCAAAACTTGATGGATCTACAGACATGATTTGAGCCATGTTAACCTCAATCTCCTCCTCTAAAAGCCCCCCACCAGTGACATAATCATTCAAATAAGCTGGAGCTCGTCGGATTTTTCCTCATTCTTCATTTAAATTAGCTTTTGTTGATGTGCTTAGAGAGACTGAATGTGGCTCATCATTCACCGTTTCCATATCTTCATTGTTGTCTCATTCACTATTATCAACATCATCTTCAACCAAATTAGCACAGCTCTCATCATCTCTCCATTACATAGGGATGACAAAAATATCTGATCTGTCCAAAACTCGATGGATACCCGATCTAAGTGGAGCAATAAATACCTGATCCACAGGTCGGCGGGATGGATCGAGGCGATATGTATGATCCACCGCAGATCTCAGGACAGATCGGATCGTGGATGCCCCGATCCGACCCGCCTCATCCCGTATTTTTTAAAAAATGATTAAATTATAACTAGATCAAAGATTTGGGGTAGGGGCTGAAATTGTAATTTCAAATTTCTTAATTCCTAATTTATTAAACCTAAACCTAATGTATACTGATATTCTCTAAATCTCTTCCCGCTGGATGTTTTCACTTGGAAACCAAATTGAAGATTTCTAGTTCCCCACCGGCCGCTGCTGCTTCACCGATTCATTGTTTCGCCGCTTCGTCGCCACCCCTCACTCACTTTTCTTTATCTCTTGCTTCTAACTGTTATGGTAAGTACTGCATTTTCTTGGTGGCCGAGTGCTCTTCTATTCTATTTTGTTTATCTCTTTTTCCTTGGATTCTTGGAATCCACGATGACTTGAAGCAAAATGAAAGTTCCTCTTTTGTTCTATTTTGTTTATGGAAATCTATTGGCTTAAAATTTGTTCTATACTGTTTTATTTTGTTTTTCTATTTTGTTTATGGAATCCAAGTGCTCTTCTAAACCTTTTTATCTGTGATATGTCTCATGATATGTATAGGTATCATTTGATTTCATGAAAAATTATTGAATTCTTGTGGGAAGATAGGATTTGGTTGTAGAAAAGATTTTTTAGGATATATGTTGAACATTGCTTTGGCAAAAGAATAGCAAATTTTTGATATTTTTACCTTTCAGTGTGTGCAAAAGTCGACATAGTCACAGCTCGAAAAATAAAATGCAGGAAATGCATGCCCTTGTTTCTCAAGGGCAGCGCTGCGGCCTTAATGGTTCAGCAATAAGCTATCAATAACCCAAAAATAAGCAGCTCATGTGGAAAAGAATGTTTGATACCAAAAACTGTAAAAATATAACAAGATGTACAGGACAAAATTGTGAATTGAAACTATATAAACGACATTATATGCCCGTCTAGTGTTAATGTGAGCCTCAATAAGAGAGTCAATATTTCCATTTAAAACAGCATTTATATTAGGAAGTTGGGTACTGGTTTTCATCTCGTTTTGATAGTTTCTGTTTCAGAAAATAAATATATGCTGATGTGCAAGTGCTCATGAGCTGGGTAATATACTATTTTGTTAAGAAAATAGGCATTCCCAAGGTTTAGTAAATGACCACCTATTGCATAGGTAAGTGCAAGATTATTAAAACTCATACACTTAAAAATGTGTTTAACAAGAAGATTATTAATGTATTAATAATATGTTTCTTTTAAAGTCAGTGATAATATTTTCCCAAAAGTAAATGAAGAACGTGAGTTATTGAGTGAGCTTATTATGGAGAGTTAGATTGTGAAATTATATTATTGATTGTTTGATGACTTCTTAGATTGTTTGGATTAATTTTTGTTTATATATACAGATGTCAGAATCACTTCCTACTCCTACATCGGTACCAAGTGTTGGTAGTACGAGACAAGTACCACTAGATGATAGTACGACTGAGCTGCCCGTTGCAAATGCAATGAGTAGTAATCCTCTACAAGATATAGATCAAAATCCAATTGATTTAAGTGACGAGGAGCATGAGAATGTACAACCTTATGGTAAGAAGAATAAACTATATTCGAATGTATGGAAAGACTTTAGTAGACAACAAATTGGAGAAGTTTGGAAGGCGGTACGCAATCATTGCAAAACTAAATTAGTTGGTGATACTAGTAAAGGTACAACCCATTTACATCTAAAGAGATGTCCTTTCATCAAAAGAGGGGATAATAGTTCTAGGCAGGGCTTATTGAATTTGACAAAAGAGAGTTTTGGTAGAGTTAAGATGAATACATATCATTTTGATCAAGATAAGTGTAGGACGAGTCTTGGGAAGGCAGTTGTTTTACACGAGTATCCACTGTCTATGGTTGATCATATTGGGTTTAGGAGCTTCTTGAACGACCTCAAACCATTGTTCAAGGTCCCTATTCGTAATACCATTAAGAATGATGTATTGAAAATCTATGATTGCGAGAGTTCAAAAATATTGGGAGTATTGGAGAAAATAGTAGTCAAATTGCTATAACTACATACATGTGAACCTCGTCAAATCAAAAGAGAAGATTCATGGCAGTCACAGCTCATTACATTGACGATTCTTGGACTCTACCAAGTCGAATTGTGAGGTACATCGATTGTAAAATTATTGAATTTCACTTGCTTTTGTGCTTTGACAAAGTTATATTCGTGGTAAATATTTTATTTATTTTAATCGCAGATTTATGTACGTGTCTTGTCCTCATATTGCAGATGTGCTATCCACAACTTTGGTCGATTGCTTGTTGGATTGGAATCTCGATTGTAAGTTATCTATCTTGACTGTAGATAATTGTACAACAAATGATGCCATGATTAATTTGGTTTTGAACGAGATTGGTGCAAGTAATCTTTTGTTGGGTGGTGAGTTTTTTTACATAAGATGTTGTGTAGACATCCTAAATTTGATTGTGAAAGATGGTTTGGTAGTGTTGAGAAAATTCGCGATAGCGTTTCATATTGGACAGCTACACCTAAGAGATCTGAAAAATTTGAACAATTTGCACGTCAATTGAATATAAGTTGTGAAAAAAAATTACTACTTGATTGTAACACTAGGTGGAATTCAACATACTTGATGCTTAAAACTGCGATGCGGTAAGGAATATTTTTCCTTGTTTAAAGCAAAGAGAGGCGAGGTATAAATATCTACCTAGTGATGGGGATTGGGATTTGGCAAAAGAAATATACGATAGGTTAGAGGTTTTTTTGAGGTGACTGAATTGTTCTCTAGGACAAAATATGCAACTGCTAATCTTTTTTTTTTTTTTACCAAATGTTTGTGAAATCAAGTTTTCTTTGTAAGAGTGGCTTGAATCTTCTTATGAGACGATTCAACTTATGGCTAATAGTATGATTGGAAAGTTTAACAAATATTGGAGTGAAATTCATGGAATTTTGGCATTAGCAACAGTATTGGATCCGAGGTACAAGATGAAGCTAGTTGAGTATTACTAACCTCTTATTTTTAAAGAAAATGCTTCAGATGAGATTGACAAGCTTTGTCAAATTTGTCAAAAGTTGGTGAAAGATTATGATACAAATAAAGCTGATAGTGTGAGTGGTTCTCAATTTTCTACTTCTTCTTAGTCCAACTTGTGTCCTAGTAGGAAAAGGACTCGAATGGCCAGATTTTATGAATTTGTTTCTACTTCATCTAGTTCTTCTAATGTGAAAACTGAACTTGACACTTTTTTGGATGAGCCAATATTGCCTCCATCAGATAAATTTGACATTTTGGCATGGTGGAGAATAAATTCAATAAAATATCCAGTTTTGTCCAAAGTTGCAAGAGATGTGTCGGCTATTCCAATTTCTACTGTGGCATTTTAGTCTTCTTTCAGTACTAGTGGTCGATTTGTGAGTCCACACTGAAACAGGCTACATCCCAATACGTTGGAGGCTTTGATGTGTACTCAAGATTGGTTATAGGCCGACATTCACAGTAAGCAAATATTGAATTTATATTTTGTTTTATATGTGCTTTGATTATTTATTTTATAGATAATTAAAATATTTTTTGAATAGAAAATTTATCACCTTCGACATATTGTGGACCTTGCACAAGGTTTAGTGAGGAGGAAATTGAGGAAGAGGATGAGGTAACTTTTACTTTTCGTTACATTAAGACGTCAATCATTATAGTTTGATAAATATTTAATACAACATTTTATTTCTTAATTTTTTATTATAGGAAGGAATCTCTGGTTCCAAATATGAGTACTTTTGGTTCATGATTCCATGAATTTATGAAGATGATAAACAATTTGTGTTGTTTTTTTGTGCATTTTGGAGTATTCGACTTTTAATTAAGTATTTGATGTCGTTTGTTTCTCTTGGATGTTTAATGAAGTAATTGATGTATTTTAGAATGTTGTATAAACTATATAGTATAGTAGTAAAGGGTGTTTCAATATATCTTAAATTTTTTGAAAAAAAAAATGGATCAGTATGCAGATCATTGCTCTGATCCGCCCCGATCAGTATTCGATCCACCCAGATCCGCTTCAGTCAATGACAGATCAATCGCAGATTTGGATATCTTACAATTATTGCGGGGCAGATACGGATCAGGCCGATCTGATCCGAATCCGTCCCGTTGTCATTACTACCATTACAGGTCCACCAAGATTTGCTCTTCGAAACTCTTATCTCAGTCTCATTGCTTCTCATCTTGAAAAATGACATCTTGACTTACTATAACCCTCTTTGATATAGGATCATATAGTTGATACGCCTTTGATTCTTCATTGACACCTAAAAGAACACTCACAAAACTCTTACTTGCCAACTTTGTCCTCCTTGCATCAGGGATATAAACATGTGAGATGCATCCAAAGACCCTAAAATGCTCCCCTGTAGGTTTTACCTCGCTCCATGCTTCATGTGGTGTGACATCTTTTACTGATAATGTGGGACTCCTGTTTAGTACATAAATTGTCTAGTTAACAGCCTCAGGCCAAAAGTTCTTCGACATCTTCTTCTCAGACAACATGCTCCTCACCATATTCATCACTATCCAAATTTTTATGCTCGCCACTTTGTTTTCTTTGTGGAGTATATCTTTCATTAACTATCTCTTAACACCATGCTGCTTGCAAAACTCGTTGAAATCTTCAGAATTAAATTATCCAAATCTATCAATATGAAGACATTTAATGGACAAACCAGTTTCATTCTCAACAAGCTTCTTAAAATACTTAAATATGTTGAATGCTTCAGACTTCTCACTCAAGAAATATATCCATGCCTTATTACTGAAATCATCTATGAAGCATAGTAAGTACCTTTTCTTGCTGTTTGACATTGGAGAGATTGGACCGCAAATGTCTGCGTGTATGAGCTGCAACTTTTGTGTGGCTCTCCATGTGCTCTTCTTAGGAATAGGATTTCTATGTTGTTTTTCCACCATGCAGTCAGTGCTAGTCATAGTTGATGTAGGGATTTGTGGAAGACCATGAACCATCTTCTTAAACTATAGTGTTTTTAAGCCTTTATAGCTTAAGTGTCCATACCTACAGTGCCAAAGGTGAGCTAGATCTGAGGTAGTTGTGTGAAAGCAGATATCCTTCTCTTTCTCGGACTGGGATTTGGCCAACAATACGAACATTCTGTTGGCTGTCATCTCGGACTGAATAATAAACCATCTCTTTGCGAGTTTGAATAGGATAAGGTCGATTTGATGGAGCTGATCTACTCTCACTCTAAACTTCTAGGCTCACCTGGGATACGTATACTCTCTCCTGGTGCCAGAAGTTTCTTAGGATAATATATGCAACATTTTTCTGATTGAATCAGAATTGCAAGACCACACTCTTAAAGCTGTCCGATGCTTAGGAGATTATTCTTCCGCTCCAAGACGTAGAAGAAATCAACGATCACATGGTTTCTGCTATTGATGTGCAGTGTCACCCTTCCTTTCCCAAGCACGCTCATTTTGGTATTATTTCCCAATTTCACCATTTGTTGGAAAGTCTCATTCAACTCACAGAATGCAGCCTTGTTCCCACTCATGTGATTTTAGCAGCCTGAATCAAGGAACCAAATAACTTTTCGTTCTGCCTGGTTCATCTCGAAATATGACATCAAGAGCATCTCTTCGTGTTTATTTAATTCAGCATAGTTGGCCTCCTTCTTCCAAGTAGGACACTTAAACTAAAAATAGCCAAGCTTATGGCACTTGTAGCATTCAATAGTAGCCTTAGCCACCATTGCCTCGACCTCTACCTCTATTTCTTTCATCCACAGTCTCTTTCAATGCCTGCTCCTCTCCATTGCTCCTGTAGAACTTCTGTTCGTGCACAATGAGTGAACTTTGCAGTTCATCAATTGTGAGTGCATCAATGTCCTTAGATTCTTTGATTGAGACAACAACATAGTTGAATTCTCAGTCAAAGTCCTAAGAATCTTTTCCACAATAGTTACATTCCTCATCTACTCTCCATTACTCTTGATTTTATTTGCTACACTCATGACACGAGCAAAATATTCAGTAATCATTTCACTTACTTTCATCTCTAGAATTTTGAAATCTCTCCTTAGTGCTTGAAGATCTGAGCGCTTAACCCTAACATTCTCTTCGAATTTCTCCCTCATCAAATCCCATATCTTCTTTGAGATGTGTTTCTCTAGGATTTGCTCAAGAATTGTCATGTCAATTACTTGGAACAGGTAATTCTTCACTTTGAGATCATTGACCTCCAAATCATCCAATTGCTTTTGCTGCGCCTCGGACAACACTTCTCGTGCCTCTAGTTATTTATAACCAGTTTCAACTAAACTCCAAGTAACCCTTAGATCTCAAGAGGTTTTCCATAAGCATGCTTCAATGGTCATAATGACCATCGAAGCGTGGTATGGCAAATTGCACGAAATTCTTCTCTTCACTCATCCTTTCTTTTCTCTTTTCTATGGAGAAGCTCTAATACTAATTGTAAGGAATTATTGATCACACACAACACAAACTGCATATCAAGAATACAAAACAATTAGGGAATAACTTATCTTATTGAACAACTGAACTCAGCTTAAATAGCCTTTACAAAGTATCCTAACAGAAAAGGAGAAATAGCAGCCCACTAATGCACAACTAAAGCATCGTGGTACAAGTAACAAAAAATTGTCAAACTAAGCAACTGAAATCCTTAAAACAAGCAATAACTTATCAAATTCTAACAAAAAAATGAAAATAAAATAAAATATAGTATCTAAAAAAAGAGAAAAAAATTTACATGGGATTCATATTGATGAGTTGCACATACACATGACGAGTAACCTTATCGATAGGTGAGGCAATTTGAGCCGATGATCAAGTTGATCTCGAGTGGTGTTTCAAATAATCAAATTTTGGGTGCACAATCACTTTGGAGGGTTTGTTCCACAAAGATGATGCCTTTTTCGACTTGTATGACGTCATGGGGTGTCCAATTACACAATATTTTGCTAACGTAGACTGATTTACGAATTCTATGTTCCTAGATTTAGGGACAACAGAGAACACAAGACATTGAATTTTGGTTTTAGAGATTAGGGTGTCCAATGGGATCAAAGGAAACTTGTTTTAATGACTGAAGAAGATAAAACGTAAAATTAGGGATTTTGTAAAAGGATATATTTTTGGGAAGAAATGGTAATCTGGTTGTCTGAGTGTAAATCATGGGAAGCTTATACATGTGGGTTTCTGTTTTCTGTTTTTACTTCAAAAATGTCAGTAAACATCTTGAATGCAACAATGAGGATTGTTGTACACGTAGCAAGTAAAATGGTGATGGATAGAAGTGCATCTCTAAAAGTATCTCTAATGCACTTTGTTTATTGAAGTCTAAGTAGCAGGTAAAATAGACAGACTTTCAGTCAATGTGGCACTACGTCTATTGAATAAATTGTTAAATTAAAAATTCATCTCCAATGGGTTCTTTCTAAAACAATTATACCGCTTATGTGACATTAATTTTTTTTTTAAAATTGACGAGTTTTCAATTTTTATTTCTCTCGTCCGACTTTTTTTAAAAATAAAATATTGAGTTGAATTTAAATTTGCTGAATCAGTCTATCTAGAAGTTCGTCTAAATTTAGACAGACTTTTAAACGGAGTCTATTTTTTGGTGTGCCACATCAGTTCGATGGAGTCATCATCATCATGCATTGGAGAAGATCTTTGTATAACTCATTCTATCTGTGCTTATGTAGCACATCTGAAAAGAAATAGACAGAATACATTGAAAATGTTCTAGAGCATCTTCAATGCATTCTGTGGATTGCTATCTAGGTGGCATAAATATTAGAAGACTTCCGATCTACGTGGTATTGATGTCTAATGAATAGACACTCAAGTTTAAATTTGGTCTCCAATGCATTCTATAGATTTCTATTTAGATGGATTCTATTTTATTAAAATAAATACTAGATTACTTTTAAATCTACATATAAAATCCAAATATTGCTGAGTCGGTATGTTTAACAGAGCGTCTGAAACTAAACGAAGTGTTAGACATTATCTATTTTTTGTCTTGCCACGTCAGCTTGACAGAGTGCCCTAACAACTTGCTTTAGAGATGAAATTTTTTAGTCATTGTCTGACACAACCCGTCCTGAATCACCCTAGTGGACCCAAGACGTGTCGTGTGCCAATAATGGATGTCAGCTAGATTCCGGACCCACCATCAAGGTTACACAAACTTTTCTACTACTGATTGACTTTTCTTTGACTAAAAAGATTTTATAAAAAATTTGACAGATTTTTTCCTGTAACTTGGACTAAACCAAACCTGAAAAGCAACAAAAATCCAAACACAATATATATAATATCAATTGGGGTCCACCTGCCCCCTAATATGAACTAATCAAAACTAAAGTATAGCCAATTCGACCATTTCTACTATCATTTACAAAACGGCCCAAATATATATTAATTACATTAAAAAGGCGGTAAGTCTATCTAACTTTTACATGCGACAAACAAAACTAAAATAAAATATACTAAAGCTAGTGGACATGAGACAAATGCGTGATAATAACTTGTTTAACAAATGTAATCATACAATCAATTATGTCAAATGGCCGTGGCTCTTGTAGCTGTAGAATCTCTTAAAAGCTGCTCAAAAGGCTCAACTGCGTCCTAATAAGAAAAGTGTGACAAAATACGTGAGTTTATAACTCAATGAGTGGAGAGTTTGTAAATAATTATACTTTTCCCAATTTATCAATATTTACTAAAATTCTAAAATGTTATATTATACTTTAAAGCAGTTATGAATTCTGATAATAACTTTAAAAATTTTAAGTAATAAAGATTTCGAAATTCCTTAGACTTGATATAAGTAAAATAATTGTAAATTATAAAGAAACTTAGAAATGCTAGTATGATTGAAGTTCTAAAATAAAACATAATCTAATTAAACTGTAAGCTGGAATTTAAAGTCTGAAACTCGATGATCTATGATCTGAAATCTGAAATCTGGAATCTGAAATCTATATACTGATAATTCTGAAATATATATACTACACCGAAAGGTACCCTGAATCACTGATAATTTGAAATATGTAATCTAAAATCTGGTCATACGCGCGCAAAGCTGTCCCCAAAGGGCTAAGCACCTCGGTACATGGCCCAAAGCCTATGTGTGTATGAGAGTGGATCTCAAAGACCTCTAGTAATCTAGTTATATACCAGAGAAACGCATTCATACCAGTGCAGAGCGGGTAAAATCACCTAGGTACTTTTTGGTGGTTTTAAAATTAACTTCACTGAAACCTTTAATAATCATATAGTACTCTAATAAAAGATTTAACAAAATTGAATTTAAATTTTGAAAGAATTACTCATTTATGAATGTTAACTTGTACTAAAATCATGCTTGTCCAATACTCGTTTCGCAAATAATTCATTTTTGCAATTTATGTAATCTATAACTTTACGAACTATTATAATATAATTAAATGCTTAAGTTTTTCTAAAGCTAGAGACCGAAATCTAGTTTGGTTGATAAGCCTGACCAATCTCCATGTCACATTTTGAAAGTTATAGAAATTCAGATCAAATTTAAGTTATCTCAAATAATAATCACTTGCTCAAAGTAAGTCCACATTCAACGTACTAGCCAAACACCCACTTTACTTCCAAGTACTACGACTGGACCTCTTTCAAACCCACAAGAAAATACTTTATAGTGGCTAATTCATTATCCCATTTAACTTATAATTCAAAAAGAACGCACATTAATACCAAAACTCCTTTCCATCTAACTTCATAACATATAATTCTTCTTAACATTCTCAACCATTTTTAATCTTCCCTAAAGCTTATAAATAAACTACTTTACATTACATTCACTTAAAGGACCCAAATAGAAATTCTAAGGTTTGCTAAAATCGCTATTCTAAGCTTTTAATATAAATAAACCAATACAAGTCTTAATATACTTAAAATAGTTTAAATATCTAATTAAACCCACTAAATCAAGAACCCTAAAAATTCATCAATTAATTCTTTCCTTTAAATGCAAATATAGTTCATAAAACTAAAATAAACTTATCTCCTTTCATAAAATTTACATTTAAGCCAATAAGTAAAAATCCTAATTATTTACACTTTTCTTAAATAAGTAGCTTCTTACTTAACTCTTGAAATTGTAAAAGAAATAGAGAACCCAAGCCTTAATTTTTCAACCACCTAACGATTTGGCCAACCTCTTTCTTTGTCTTCTTCTTATTCCTTCCTTTTCATTTTCCTTTTCCTTTTCCTTTTTCTTCCTCTTCTTTCTTCATTTTCCTCTTTCTTTTCTTCCTTGCCGCGTTCTCTCTCTCTCTCTCTCTCTCTGTCTCTCTCTCTCTCTCTCTCTCTCTCTCTCTCTCTCTCTCTCTCTCTCTCTCTCTCTCATTTTTGGTGAAGACAAAAAGGTCCCAATTTCATTTTACAAATAGGCCAAATAGCAAACTAAGCCCCAACTTCCATGTTGTATCATTTAAATCCCTAAGTAACCATATTTTACAAAATAGGCGCATAAAATTTATTTACTTAATTTAAGTATCTCTTTGACTATTTGACTTGGACTTGACCAAAATTTTTATTAAATTTGACTAAATAAATTTTGACTTCGACTAACTTAAATCGTGTTGTAACAATCTTACTTCTTCCAAAGACTTTCGTCTTCGAAATTCGATGTGCTGGGCTTGAAATAATTGAGAAAATTGAGCACGCATCTAGTCCTCGTTCTCCCACGTAGCTTCCTCTATCGTATGATTCTTCCAAAAAACATTAACTAGTGAAACTCGTTTCGCTGAACTTGCTCATTTCTGTTTAAGATTTCAACTGGCTCTTCTTCATAAGTTAAATTTTTCTTCAATTCTGGCTGAGATTCTAAAACATGATAGGGATCTGGAATATATTTCTGAAACATAGAGACATAGAATAGATCATGAATCCTAGACAACTTAGATGCCAAGGCTAATCGATAAGCAACTGTCCAATCCGCTCAATAATTTCATAAGGTCTAATATATCGTAGACTTAACTGCTTGCCAAATCTCAAAACACCCTTTCATGGCGATAATTTTAGGAAAACTTTATCCCCAACTTCGAATTCAATATCTCTTTTCCTTCTGTCTGCATAGTTTTTCTGCCTATCTTGTGCTACCTCCAATTTTTCTTTAATCACTTTCACATTTTCTAAAGTGATTTGAACTATTTTAGGACCTACTAACTTTCTTTCTCCAACTTCATTCTAGCAAACTGATGTTCTACCTTTTCTACTCTATAGTGCTTCAAAAGAAGCCATTTCAATACTGGAGTGGTGACTGTTATTATAAGCAAACTCCATCAAAGACAAATGAGTATCCCAGTTACCTTTGAACTGTAGAACGCAAGCTCGCAACGTATCCTCTAGAGTCTGTACGGTTCTCTTTGATTGACCATTTGTGTGATGGTGAAAAACAATGTTGAAATGTATCTTAGTGCCCATAGCTTCCTGCAAACTAGGCTAGAATTTAGATGTAAGCCGAGGATCTCTATTTGAAACAATAGATACTGGAGTACCATATAAGCTGACTTTCTCATTCACATACAACTTTGCCAACTTGTTTAGAGTGTAAGTAGCTTTGATTGATAAAAATCTCGCAACCTTGGTCAATTGATCCATAATGACCAAACACCATCATGACCATTTTGAGTATGAGGAAGACCGAACAAGAAGTCCATGGTAATATGCCCCCCATTTCCACTCTGGAATAGGTAATGGTTGCAAAAATTTGGCTACCTTCTAACGAACTGACTTTACTTATTGGCATATGAGGCATTTGGTTACGAATTCCGTTATTTCACACTTCATACCTGGCCACCAGTAATGCTCTTTTAATATATGATACATTTTAGTGCTTCTTCTAAGGCATTTGGTTACGAACTGTGTGCTTCTTCTAAAATTTCTTTCTTCAACTCTCGAAAACTCTTCTTACATTTTTCACTCCACACGAATTTAGAGTTCTTTCGAGTCAAACTAGCCAAAGGAAGAGCAATTCTGGAGAATCCTTCTACAAACCGACGATAGTAACCTACTAACCTAAGAAAACTCTGTACTTATGTCACATTTGTAGGACGTTCCCATTTCATCACTACTTCGGTCTTGATGGGATCTACGTAAATGCCTTCTGTTGAGATGACATGACCTAGAAATACCACTTTATCAAGCCAAAATTCACATTTGCTAAACTTAGCATACAATTGTTTATCTCGCAATGTCTATAAAATAGTCTTCAAATGCTCGACATGCTCCTTGCGATTGCGAGAATAAACTAATATATCATAATAAAGACAATCACAAATCTGTCCAAGTATGGATGAAGTACTCTGTTCATCAAATCCATAAATGCTGTTGGAGCATTAGTTAGCCCAAATGGCATCAAAATGAACTCATAATGGCCATACTGAGACCTCAAAGCAGTCTTTGGTACATCAACATCTCTGATTTTGAGCTGATGATACCATGAACGCAAGTCAATCTTAGAAAATACAGTGGCACCCCGAAGTTGATCAAATAAGCCATCAACGCGAGGTAGATGGTACTTATTACGGATTGTCACTTTGTTCAACTACTTGTAATCGAACATACTGTCATTGTGCCATCTTTCTTCTTTACAAATAAGACTGGTGCTTTCCACGGAGATACACTGGGTCTAATGAAACCCTTATCGACTAGTTCTTGCAACTGCACTTTCAATTCTTTTAGCTCTATTAGAGCCAGTCTACAAGGCGCTTGAGAAAAAGGAGTTGTCCCTGGAATCAAATCAATAATGAACTCGATTTCTCTGTCTGACGTTAATCCTGAAAGATCTTCTGGAAAAGCATCAGAGAAATCATGTACAACATGAATATCATCCAATTTCATCTTAGTAATCTAACTGTCAATTACATAAGCCAAATATACCTGGCACATCTCTTGAAGAAATTTTCTAACATCAAGTGCAGATATTATACAAGACGGTAAAATTCTTTGTTCACCACTAAGAATAATTTCAGGCTCTCCTGGCCTTCGGAACACAAATTCTTTTCGAAAACAGTCAACTGAAGCACGATTTGTAGCTAAGAAGTCTATGCCCAAAATAACATCAAAGTCATAAATATCGAGAGGAATTAGATTAGCCTTCAAATCTTGATCATTCACTTTAACCACACAGTCTTTATACACACTGTTAGCTAAAAGTGAATCTCCTATTAGGGTCACCACAACTAAGTCACTGCCTAATGGTTCCAACATATGATCCGCATAGATAGCAAGTGCGTAAGAAATAAATGAATGTGTAGTACCTGAATCAATTAAACAACGAGCATTTCTACCAAAAATAGACAGCATACCCATGACTATATCTGGAGACTCCTTGGCATCCTACTGAGTCACTGCAAAAACTCTTCATTGGTCCTGGGACGTCCTACCTGGCCCTTCTACCGAATACCACTACTGTTGTCGATGTTTGTATGTGCTCTACTGTACATACCTGCTCCACTTGTCCCAATATCCTGATTCTGATTCTGAGTCTGCCTAGCACCACTAACACCCGACTAGGAATACATCACCTGAGGTGCACCACTCCCCTGTGGTCGATCTGGACAGTCTCTCTTCATGTGCCCAACCTGACTGCACTGATAGTAAACACCAGCTCCCCTAAGGCGCTAACCCAGATGGAATCTCCCACACAACTGATACTGCAGAAATATAGTATGACTGAACTTCCACATTGTATAGAAGTAACTGGTCTCTGACTCTGAGAAGAACCCTCAGTAACTGTCATAGACCCATATTAGATTGAAGAATTCATTTTTCTTAGCATCTTTGTAGGAAACGAGGATAGTAGGTATCAAAAAAAGCACACTTGAAGTCCACCCAAGCGATGTCACTAAGTTCTACATATCTAGCCTGCATTGACTGCCACCAATCATAAGCTCATTCATCCAACAAGAAAGTAGCAAAATGCAACCTCTTATCGTCAAGACAACCCATAACCTCAAAAACTCTCATTATAACCATCCAGGCCTCAGCTACCGCCGGATTAGCTGCACCTGTAAAAATCTTAGCCCCCAATTTTGTTGTCTGCTTAATACTATACTCCTTATCAGAACTGTGTTGCATTTGCAAAGCCGATGCAACGACAATAACGATTCATTCGACAACGAGGTCATTCTCAATTGCATTTCTCTATCAATGCTGTTCATGGGTTCAATGAACTAATTCATCAACTCTACTAGTCTCTCTAACATCCTCTGTATCAAAAGTATTGTGAGTTTGAGGCAATCTATTTAGGAGTCTGCGTGTCCTTCCACCATTAGCCATGGCCTATAGAATGGGAATGGCATGTCTTAAAACAAGTTTATGATACATGCAATGCCAGTCTATAGACCTATAACCATGCTCTAATACCAATTTGACACGATCCATCCTGAACCACCCTAGTGGACCCAAGATGTGTCGTGCGCTGATGATGGATGCCAGCTAGATACCAAATCCACCACCAAGGTACATAGACGTTTCTACTACTGATTAACTTTTCTTTGACTAAAAAGATTTTATAAAAATTTTGGCAGATTTTTCCTGTAAATTGAACTAAACTAAACCTAAAAAGTAACAAATTCCCAAACATAATATATATAGTATCAATTGGGGTCCACCTGCCTCCTAATATGAACCAATCAAAACTAAAGTATAGTCAATTCGACCATTTCTACTATCATTTATAAAACAGCCCAAATATATATCAATTACATAAAAAAGGCGGCAAGCTCATCTAACTTCTACATGCTACAAACAAAACCAAAATGAAATATACTAAAGCTAGTGGACATGAGACAAATGCATGATAATAATTTGTTTAACAAATGTAATCATACAATCAACTAGGTCAAATGGCTGTGGCTCTTGTAGCTGCAAAATTTCTCAAAAGCTGCTCAAAAGGCTCAAAGGCATCCTGATAATCTAAAATCTAAAATCTGAAATCTATATATTGATTATTCTGAAATATAAATACTATACCAAAAAAGTATCATGAATCACTTATAATCTGTAATTTGTAATATGAAATCTAATCATACGAGCGTAGAGCTACTCCCAAAGGGCTAAGCACCCTGGTACACGGCCCAAAGCCTATGTGTGTATGAAAGTGGGTCCCAAAGACCTCTGGTAATTTGGTCATACACTGTAGAAATGCATTCACACCAGTGCAGAGCAGGTAAAATCACCATATCTGATCATACACTATAGAAACGTATTCACACCAGTGTAAAGCGGGTAAAATCACCTAGGTACTTTTTGGTGGTTTTAAAATTAACTTTACTTAAATCTTTAATAATGATATAATACTCTAGTAAATGATTTAACAAAACTGAATTTAAATTTTGAAAGAATTACACATTTGTAAAAGCTAACTTGTACTAAAATCATGCTTGTCCAATACTTGTTTTGCAAATAATTTATTTTTGCAATTTATGTAATATACTAGAAGCACTGAAATAATGAAACAACTCATAAAACTTTACGAACTAATATAATATAATTAAATGCTTATTTTTTGAAAAAATAAGTTATTTCACTCATAGACCTAGTTTCCAAAATCTAGTTTGGTTGATAAGCCTGACCAATCTCCGTGTCACCTCGTGAAAGTTAAAATAGGAATTCATATCAAACTTAAGTTATCTCAAATAAAAATCACTTGCTCAAAGTAAGTCCACATTCAACATACTAGCAAAACACCAATTTTACTTCTAAGTACTACGACTCGACCTTTTTCAACCTACAAGCAAATACTTTATAGTGGCTAGTCCATTCTCCCCTTTAACTTATAATTCAAAAAGAACGCATATTTATACCAAAACTCCTTTCCAATTAACTTCATAACATACAATTCTCCTTAACATTCTCAACCATTTCTAATCTTCCCTAAAGCTCATAAATAAACTCTTTTATATTACATTCACTTAAAGGACCCAAATAGAAATTATAGGGTTTGCCAAAATCGTCATTCTAAACTTTTAACATAAATAAACTAATACAAGTCTTAATATGCTTAAAATAGCTTAAATATCTAATTAAACCCACTAAATCAAGAACCCTAAAAATTTATCAATTAATTCCTTCCTTTAACATGCAAATATAGTTCATACGACCAAAATTAACTTATCTCCTTTCATAAAATGTATATTTAAGTCAATAAACAAAAATTCTAATTATTTACACTTTTCTTAAATACGTAACTTCTTACTTTCTTCTTGAAATTGCAAAAGAAATAAAGAACCCAAGCCTTAACGTTTCGACCACCTAACAATTTGGACGGCCTCTTTCTTCATCTTCATCATTTTTCATCATTTTCTTTCTTTCTTTTTCCCCTTTCTTTTCTTCCATGCTCTCTCTCTCTCTCTCTCTCTCTCTCTCTCTCTCTCTCTCTCTATATATATATATATATATATATATATATATATATATATATATATATATATATATGAAAAAAAAGTCCCAATTTCATTTTACAAATAAGCCAAATTGTAAACTAAGCCCCAACTTCCATGTTATATCATTTAAATCCCTAAGTAACCATATTTTATAAAATAGGCCTATAAAATTTATTTACTTAATTTAAGTCCTACTTTGACTATTTGACTTGGACTTGAACAAAAATTTTATTGACTTTTATTAAATAAATTTTGACGTTGAATCACTTAAAACGGGTTGTAACATTGTCTATTTTATTTACATGGCGGGATTTTTTTTTTCTAATCCACAGTTGCATTGGAGATGGAGCATCTTTAATGCATTCTATAAATTGCTACCTAGATGACACAAATTTTAGAAGTCTTCCAATCTACATGGCGTTGAAGTTTAATTAATTAATTGACATTCAACTTCAAATTTGATCTCCAATACATTGTTGTATTGATATCTAGGTGTATTTTATTTTACTAAAATAAATACTCGATTACATTTAAATATACATAGAAAATTTAAATCTACATAGAAAATTTAAATTTTACTGAGTCAGCATGTCTAATAGAGCGTCTAGAACTAGACGGAGCACTAGACATTGTTTTTTTTTCCTTGTCACGTCAACTTGACAGAGTGCTTGACAACTTGCATTGGTGAAAAAAAAAATTTAGACATTGTCTATTTTACTCACATGGCAGTTTTTTTTTTTTTTTTTGCAATCTACAGTTGCATTGGAGATGCTCTAATGTGGTTGTGAATTGAAAAAATTATGGTTCAATTGTAAGAGAGAGAATGTATATAAATTATAAAAAATTTAATACAAGATAAACAACACATTTCGATGGAGATAAATTATAAAAAATAAATAGAATAGGTTTAACACACATTTTGATGGACATTTATTGTAAAAAATAAATGGATAATGTCTAGCACATTGTCTAAATGTGGACGGTGTGCTAAACATCATCTACTTTTTTTCTTGCCATATAAATATTTTAGGGTGATGTGACACACTTTTTAGTGCAATCTACGGTTGCATTGGAGATGCTCTTATGGGATATAAAATGTGGAAAAGTAATATTGGAATTAATAACTTAATTGGGGTATTTAATTTTTTTTAATTGAAAAACAGAAATCGAGTTGAGTTTTCACACTCAAATCTCAACCTGACCTAACCCGACATGATTGCTGTTTAAGAAAATTGAAAATCAAGATCAAGACATAGAAAACTAACTCAAACTGCTCGGTTTGACCGGGTTGAATGCCCATCCTTAATAGTCTATAGGGGTGGGGCGTGAGTTGGATTGGGTTGGGTTGGGTTGGGACGATTTTTAACCCAACCTGAAATTAAAACTGGGCTCATCGATTTGACATTATGTCAAACTGAACCAAGTCCAAGCCAATCCAACCTAAATCAAGGTTTGCATCCAGTTTGGGCGTTGGCCTAGTTTTTTTTTTTTTTTTTTAAACCACAAATCGGGTTGGGTTGGATTTTCAAACCCAACCCGCAACCTAACTCGATTCATATTTAGAAAAATCGAAAACAGAAATTAAGACATGGAAAATCAACTCAAACCCCTACGTATGCTTCTTCTTGGAGGGAATCCACTTTGGGAGGGGATATTACTTTTAGCAAGACATATTGAATGTATGTTTGGTAAAGTTTTTTTAAGCTTAAAAGGTGGTTAAACATTATTTTTATCCACTCATTCTACAATATTAGTGTTTTTATCTATTTTGTATCAACATATTTTATAGAACTTAAAATTTATAATTTACAAAATTTTTTACCAAACATACACTTAATCTCACAAATAGTGTTTTGTTGAGTATTTTGTCGAGAACGTTCAATAGGCTAGTTGGCCTATATTCCACTGTTGTGCATCTATCTTTTTAGGAAGACTATTTTAACTGCTTCAACGTGGTCTGCTTTGATTAATTTTTTCTTTTTTCTTTTTGACTTGGAAGCCAAATTTAAGAAGAAAAATAAAACATGAGTACAAAAACTTAAATAGAGGTCAAGTTGAGAAATCTTTACGGGTGTATTTGATCTAGAGTTTTAAAAGTTTTTATGAATTAAAATTTAGAAGTATTCAATCTAGACTTTTTAAACTTTACTAGTTAAGAACACGTTCTTTGCGTATGATTTTGTAATAACATCGTGAATTTACTTTTATTTGTTGAAATTTTTAAATAATAAAAATTTGATAGCTATTTCTTTATTTTATGTATCTAACCCTCAATTAGTATCTCCAGTTTAAAGATTACAGAAAATATTAATTTGCTTGAAAAATTGGAAAAAATAATGAAGTACTTAAAATGATTGATCATGAACTTGTGAAAAATGATCGAGATAGCAACAATTAAGTAAATTATAATTTTTCAAGAATTAAAATTTTTGAGTTTATATTCTACCTTATTGCCAGCCATTTAAACTTAAAATCAGTAATTGGTTACTTTTGTTTTCTAAAGTTGAGTTTTGTTAATATGAGTATACTTTATATATTATATCTCAGTTTTATATAAAATTCTTGTAAAAATCTTAAAAACATCAAGTACCATTATATTTTAAAATTAACAGATTGCAAGAAAATCATTTTAATTTAAAAATAATAGTCCATATATCATTTTAAACTTTTATAACAAATGTTCAAGCATAAAGAAACTAAAATTGACATTTCCACATAAAGGGACGTGTTGATAAGCCAATAATTATTGGTAACCCATATCCACACTTTGTACATCTATCTTTCATGTATAAAAGTTAAGGCATAAGTAAAAGTTTCCTTTACAATTATATACGCATTGTGCATTTTTATAAGTGAAGCAACACGTCTCCATAAATTTGGTCTTCAACATTGCAATTTTAACAAAAGTCACGCTTATTCAATCTCTAGAAAATATAGATGATCCACTTCCACTGTCACTGTATGGTAGGGATGGCAAAAAATCTATCCCCGGCCCCAGCCCCAGCGCCATTCCTACTGTGTGGTGATATTGGTTTACTAAAGATCTTTTGTTGTAGAGATTAGGTATCTATTAGAGTTGTGTGTTTTCAATGTAAGGTGTATAAAAGTTTTCAATTTTACCCATCCTTTTGACAATCATTGAGAAAAATTATAAAATTAAAATTCACAATAAATTCACTATTCATCTTCAATTTCACTTTCATTTTTAATAAAATTAAAATTCACAATAAATTCATCTTCATTTTCACAATAAAATTAAATCTTTTCTTGATGGCATGGCATTATCAACAAATGTTGCAGAATTTATCTCTATTTGACAAATCCTGATAGCATCAAACAATCTATCCGACAATTCCTCATCCGACTACACCTCCACCAAAAAACTCATGTCCACCGTCACCATCATAACCCACCCCAAAGCCAGGCGCAAAATTGCAGTGACAATTGTTAAGCTAGCAATATCAACATCTATTTCAAGATAATTAGACCTTTGGATAAATAGTACTGGAGGTCCTGAACCTTTGAACATTGTGATGATGGGATCCCGAACCTTCAATTTCTAGCACTCGGGTCCTCAACCTTTAAAAAACACGCAAACAAAGTCCTTCTCTTAAAAAAAATGTTAGTTTGACTATTAATTAGTCAAAATTTTCTTAAAATGACAAGATTACCCTTTTCGAATTAAAATAAGAAATAAAGAATAAAGAAAATAAAATAAATCAATCTCCTGCCCCACTTCTTCTCCAATCAACCCATATCCCACTTCATCTTCTCCAATCAACCACCTCCCATACTTCATTTTCTCCAATCAACTCCAGCTAACAAAAAACAAAATTACAACTCATCCAACCACTACTTCTTCTCCAAAATCACCTCTGCCAACCACCACCCCTCGGAAAACAACACCATGTACCAGTAGTTTTTTGTTGCTTTGATTGTTGCCCAGTCCTCAAATTTGAAGGAAGAGGCAGATCCGGTAAAGGGAAGCGGCGACGAAGATTGGTGGGCCAATTACTAATGCCTTCAATATTGTTTATCTCTATGTACTAGAAAATTCCATTTTTCTTCCAAAGTTTAAATAATTATATAATTCCAGCGCTACGTCAAAAGAAGAAGAAAAATAAGCCCATAAATACATATGAAACAAGGGATACCATAATCAATTGAACATATATAGGATTCCATTAGATTCACAGAGAATTACTTATAACTGAAACTAATGTTTTATGAACGAGAAATTAAATATACAGACAGAACACAGTGAAGCTTGGAGAATCCTCTGCTTGAAATAGAAGGGCGTAGAAATTGAAATTCTTTTATTGAGAGAAAATGGGCGAAAAGAACAAGTGATATGAATCAGCGAAGATAGAGCTTGACCAGCTAAGCCAAATAGCGCCATTTGAGAGAGAGATATATGAGATTTTCTCGTTCGCTTTTCACCGAAGTCCATAAAGTGAGACTTTTATTAGTTGATTAATCGTGTTCATGTTCTTTGTCTCTCTTATACTTTCTCTCATTATACAATCTCCATGGTGTTGTTATTTTTCGGTGGGTGGTGGTGGTTGGTGGTGGTGATTTTAGAAAAGAAGAAGTGGTTGGATGTGTTGTAATTTTGTATTTTAGTAGTTGGGGGTTGATTGGATAAAAAGAAGAAGTGGTGGAGAGGTTGACTGTAATTTTTCTTTTATTTTAATTTTTATTTGTTTCTTATTTTAATTCGAAAAGGATAATCTTGTTATTTTTTTTAAAAAATTGACCATTTAACGATCAAATTAACAGTTTGTTTTTTTAAAATAAGGACTTTGCTCATGCGTTTTTCAAAGGTTAAGGACCCGGGTGCTAGAAATTGAAGGTTCGGGACCCCATCGTCACAAGATTCAAAGGTTCAAAACCTACAGTGCTATTTACCCTAGACCTTTTTGTGATAATTACAATTCAGGGATTTACCTAATAGGTACGCAGAGTAATTTTCCACTACAGTTTTCACGATCCATGATCCCTTCACAATTTTGTTTACGATCTTAAACCTATAGTTGCGAAAAGCATCCGCCCATGAATAAATTGATACAATAGTGAATTGGAGTGAGGAATGATCGTTAGAGTTAGATGCTAGTGTTTCCAATTAATTATATACAATTCATTAAATGAATGGGCAAGGTAAATGGATAGGTGAAGAATTTTAAAGACTTTAATTAAGATTTACTTGAACTACTTTTATCAATGGCAAATTGAAAAATCTAAAATTTATGTAAGGATATTTTGGTCCAAAAATATTTCTTCTTTTTAAGGAATTTTAGATGTAGTGTAGTATAGATATACGTAAAAATCTTGGGGTATTCAATATAAACTTTTAAAAAGACTTTTATAGATTTTTTTTTAAAAAAAAAATTAATTGTCGTTTGATATTCGATCTAGACCTTTTAAAATCATACGAAAATCAGGAGTATTCAAAATGTCAATGACTTTTTATTAAATTCTCTACGTACTAAATTTTTATAAAATTCTCACTTTTAAATTAAAAAAAAAAAGCACAATTTATCTCTCATTCTGTAATTTTTTTTGTTCTTGAATATATTTCTTTCATTTTTTTTCTACGAATCTTAAAACCACGATTAATTATCAATTTTATTTATGAAAAGAAGATTGATATTTTTCCTTCTTCAATTTGATTTTTTTTTTTTTTTGGCCTTTAAAGTATTACCCTAGTCATTTTTTTCTTTCTTTTTCCTTCTACCAACCCTATAGCCATGATTAATTACCGATTTTTTCTTATGAAAAAGAATAACTATTTTTCTCTCTTCGATGTGTTTTTTTTCTCTTTCTGATTTTCTATCGTTAAGTCTGAAACATTATATATTTTATATTCAAGATTTTTAATTGAAAAAATAAAAGTCTATAAAAGTCCATAAAATCTATGAAAGTCTTTCACACTCATTTTCAACCGCATATTTTATAGGACCCACAACTTTTATCAATTTTTCAACCACACATTTCATCATTTTTTTTTTTTTATCAAAGTCTCTAAAAAAAATTACTTTTAAACTCAACCAAACAGACGCTAAATACACCGTTCTTAATTTACAATTCAAGAAACTATAAAACAACCCCGTAATAGTTGCAACCTAAATTAACTGTAACATATTTCGAATACTCATAACTCGGAAGAATTCTTAGAACGATTCACTCAATACCTATTATGAACGTAAAGAGTAGCACGCAAATGGCAAAGCAGCAAAGCTCGGAGGTGTTTCTCTTCCGCAGCAAATTCCTCTTGACTTCCGGCTTGACCCATCTATATTGGAGGTCTGATACTCAAGCATATTTGTTAGAAAATGACTAGTAAAATTTTCTGAAAATAGCTCACAGAAATTGTTTTATTATTGTATTATCTTGCACCATTTAGGTTTTGTTTAATATTGCTTAAAAATTTTCTTCAAAAATGAGGTTAAAGTCAACAATAAATTTTAATAGTACATTTCGTAGAATCTATAATTTTTATCAATTTTTCAAACACACATTTTACTAATTTTATCAAAATTTACAAAAAAATCTAATTTTTAGCAAAATCAAACGGACACTTATTCGATTTATTGGATATATTAAAGAATCAAGATTTCTTGTTTAAAATGGATTAATGTATTGACCAACACGTAACAAAATTTATAGTTTGGTGACTATTTCAAAACAAATTAAAGTTCAGTGGTCAACGTGAAACAAATCTTAAAAGTTGGATATATTTAGAACAACTTAAAGCTTAGTGGCCAAATTGAAACATGCCTATAAGTTCAGTGACCAATTGAACTTTTTACCCTAGATTACATACATAGATAGGGGAATTTTTCTAAATAGCCTTGTCAAACAAGCTCTACAAAGAAATAGCCTAGTGTTTTACAAATAAGTTGTAAAGGCCTCTTTTTTGAATGAAGTGTCCAAAATGCCCTTTTAACTTCTCCTATGTCTATTTATTTCTTCGTCACTTAATCTTCCTAACAATTCTAATTTAATATCTAGAATATTTTCGTATCTGGCTAATAATCTATTTACTATTCTAGTTTGTTCCAAATATTCTAAAGATACTTTATTTTGGATATTATTTAATTTTGCGAATTCTTCCTCTAATAAATCTAATATATGATGTTCAAGGTTATCATAACCTTTTAAATTATATCCTAGCATTTAAATAATCTATATATGCAGATAATTTCTTAAATGCGTTAGGATGTTTTTGTTGAGTTATATATCCTGAAACAATTCCTTCAGATACCTCTTCTTCTAAATCTTTATATTCAGAAATAATATCTTCAATTTTCTTTATATTTTTAGATGTTTCTCTGTAATTAATTCTTATATTATTTTTGCAAGCAAAATCTATGCTAGTGTAAATATCTTTGAGCTTAGATTGACCAGTAAAATAAATTTTTTCTAATTTATCAATCAAAGTTAATAAAAACGAGATATATTTATCATCTAAATACAATTTAAGATCACAATCAGTGGATGTGGATGCTTGTGCAGTGTTCATGAAAATAAGAACGTCAAACCTGGAATAATTCTTCAATAAAGAAAGCTAGGTTTCCCTTGAGTGATCTTCTTCAAATCTTTGTGTATAAATGTGCGTAAGCAAAGCAAGATCTGCTTTTGTCTATAGCTCATAAGGTTTTTAACAGAAGGGTCCAACATGTCTTCCGCTCATTTTCTTTTCTACTTCTTCCTTTTGCATTGATAGTTCAAGCTAACGGATATAAATCCAAAAGGATTCAACCCTGACACGGAAGTTCAGTCTAGCTGTTTTCACCCCTATTGTAACAAATCTTTCAGTTTAGAACCTACTTGATTTTTCCAATGACACTCCAAACACTCCCAAACAAGGCAACACAAGCCAAAACGGGAAAACAAGGAGATTTAAAGGAAATAACACAAGGTTATTTTACTACCGCCGGGGACTAGCTATCAAAGGAAGTTTTCTTTAGAAAAGGGATTGTAAGAAAACATTTCAAATACTTTTATAGAAATCATTATGAGCACACACCTGATATACAAAGACTCTAGTAAGAAACACTCTTGGTACTCCCTATGTTTGAAGTTTAGAACTCCATAGAGATTACCTTATTGACGTCTGAAGAAAAGACTGCAAGACTATGGTATGATAGTAGAGAGATATGAGAAAACTCAGTGATTGTCTCAAACTTTCGATACCTTACAACTCGATATGTAAGT
Organism: Forsythia suspensa; assembly: GCA_023638005.1. Taxonomy (NCBI): domain Eukaryota; kingdom Viridiplantae; phylum Streptophyta; class Magnoliopsida; order Lamiales; family Oleaceae; genus Forsythia; species Forsythia suspensa. The sequence continues at coordinate 20,187,393 of CM042670.1, read as the reverse complement.
GGTATATAAAGACTCAGATACAACTTATTTTCAATAATTGATCCTTATCAAGAAGAAATCTCCTTTTTATCTTGTCGGTAATTAGGGACCACAGCTTTTCCAAAGTGATAAAATTATCACTGTTGGTAGTGAGTGAAGGGTCCTATCCGATCATTTTTCCTTCAAAGTAGTCTGGTGGCATGTCGTCTTCATTGAGGGAGACGTGGTCCATATCTTCAATAATGTAATTTGACACGACTATGTTCAAAGATGACTCACCATAATCTTACACATTTCCTGAAGAAAGTTTGGTGATCCATCATTTTCATTATTCATTATTTTGTCGCACCAGTGGTCAAGTAGGCCCAATCTTGATCACGAGTCTTTCTGGTACAGTTGTTGAAGATTATGTGATCTTCACATGGGTATATCCAGATATTTTCATTTTTGCTCATGGTGTCAATTAAGAAATCAAATTGGTCTTTGAATCTTTTGGCTTTTCTGAAATGTTCAATCTTCAAAATTTCTTGAGGAGTGATTTCATGAGTATTTTGACTGTTTGGATCGAACAATTTTCTTGTTAATCCAATTTTGATAACATTTTTGACTGGAATGAGGTAATGATCATAAATATCCCATTCTGGAACTGCAGAGAAGAATCTGATATAAATGTTGGTAGCTTAGTAATTCGGACAAACTCTTCGATTGCTATTTTGATTCTTGTCTGGCAAAGATAGAAATTTCTCCGAGATTTTGGCTAGGATAAATACTGTAGTATATTTCAATATCATACATATGGCGAATCCAATTTGGTGGTGCTCTAGGATAGAAATTCACCTTGTTATATTTTCCATAGTTCAAAGTCTTCATCCATGGCTTATTACCAATTTCAATAAACCAACAAAGCCACAAGATTGAAAAGACATATTTTGTATTTATATCTCGCTTCATCTTTTATCCCAAAGGATAGGAGATGTTGCAAAACTCAGTATAACATTTGATTTGTTAATTTCGGATATATCTTGTATAATGGATGGTTGGAAATTTGAGAGGAGAAAGCCTCTTTATTTTCTTTGATATCTTGTGTGATTTTTTGAATATTTCATGGAATATCTTTTTCGGAGGTTTTCATTCTCCATTTTGTATATTTTCTCTTCCATCTCCTTTATTTTGAGCTTCATTGATTGCAACTCTTGCTTGATTTGCTCCATCTCCGGAAAGGAAATCGTGAAGAAAATTATCTTTACCACGAATATATTGAATATCAAATTTGAAGTTGGCCATCCAGATTGTATTCTAATTAATGGCTTGTTAGCAACATTTGGTTCTAAATTATTTTTAAGAAAATACTTAACTTGAGTATTATCTGTTCTAATAGTAAATGATTTTTAATCAAATAATATTCATATTTAGCAACTCCTTTTTGATGACAAGTAACTCTTTTCTATTGGAGTCATATCTAGTTTCAACATCTTTAAAGGTTCCCAAGTATATGCAACTAATTTTTTTCAGGACATGTTTTTGAACAATCTTTATGACATGGGTAATTTTCTCCATGTTTTTGATATCGCTTTTAAGATCTGCTCCCCAACAATAGTCAAGCATCTGTTTCAAGAATAAAATAGTCATCATCTTCTGCTATAGATAGTTTTGGGAGATTAGAACAATATTTTTTAATGTGTTGGATTCTCTTAGTATCTTCATTGGTCCAATTCCAAACCTGATCCTTTTTTAGTTTATTTAGAAATAGCTTTTTAAGTAAAGCACATCCTTCAATAAATTGTTCAGAATAATTCAATAATCCTAAAAAGCTTTGTAGCTGTTTTTTGTTTATTATTTCGTCAGGAAATTTGAGTAATTTTTCTCCAATATGAGATTGTAATTGAATTTCTTCTTCTTTGATGATGAGTCCTAGAAATTCTATATTTTTCTTAGCTATTTCAGCTTTCTTTTCTAAGAGTATTATTCCATGTTTGTTGATAATATATGCAAATTTTTCTAGGTGTTCTAGATGCTCTTTGTAAGTAGTAGAATGTATAAGTATATCATCAATATATATTACACAAAATTTTTTAATTGGTTTAAATACCTCGTCCATTCTTCTTTGATATATTTGGGGGGGCATTTTTTAATCCAAAGGGCATTACATTCCATTCGAATTGTCCTAAAGGATTAGGAGTACTAAATGCTGTTAGTGGTTTACTTTCTTCATCTAGACATATTTGCCAAAATCTGCTTTTGCAATCAAACTTAGAATATATTTTGCTATTCTTTATGGCTTTTATGAGAATATCCTTATTTGGTAGGTAATATTCATCAAATTTGGTTTTCTCATTTAGTTTCTTATAATTTATAACCATTCTGGCTTTATTTCTCTTTATTTCGGCATGGTTCCTAACCATAAAGGCCGGGCTACTATGTGGACTTTTACTTGGTCTAATAATTTTTGCTTTTAATAATTCTTTTATTTGTATATCAAATTCTTTTATGTCTTCTTGACTATATGTCATAGGCTTAACTCTAATTATGACATTTGGTTCTATTAATTCTATTTTAGCCGTTGTTTTATTTACGGACCATTTTTCTAATGGATTTTCTGAAAAGTTATTTCTGAAATTATTTTTTATTCTTTCTAGCTTTTCATTTTCTGATTCACTTATTTGGAGGTTTATACTGTTGTATAATAGTGATTTAAAATTTTCTTTTTCTATTTCTGTATAACATCCACCACGCTGGGTTGAGGATCTCTGATGATTTATTGGTTTTTGAGCTACAGATATAGCTTTTTGTATTTGTGGTACAATTATTTTATGGTTACTGTGGTGTTGTAAATTCAAATCTTGTAGGATTTTTATATTGTGTAAATGGTGCATAATCTTCTAGAGGAAGGTCTCATCCTAAAAGAATGTCACATTCTATTTTGGGGGCATAGTAAAGTTCTCTAACTATGACTTCTCTATTTCCTAATAAAAATGGTATATTTTTCGGCATATAAAGAGTACGGTTCAAATAGGCCACTAGTCGTTTGAGCATAGTATTTTTTTTGGGTCATTTTCCAAGAGGGAAGTCGGTAAAACATTATATTGTCTTTGTACATAATGTTGATCCCAGATCTAGATAAGCATGAAATGTAATTCTACAATATTCGTAGGTTGAGTTTTATTTCAACATAGGGACTTAATGGATTTGTTATGTTCTTGGTTATAGATTTATAACTAATCATCATATAGTTAGTAAATCTTTTCTTTTCACTAGTAATCCGTGGGATATGTTGTTCTTCAAGGTTAATTGTTACTTGTAATCTATCATTTTGAATGTTGTATGGTTTGAACATATCTAAAAAGTCCATTCCTAATAGGATTGGTGCATTGGTTTCTATCCTATTGGGATCTTTATGTATAACTATAGTTATAGGGAATTGTTCTCCTCTTATATTGGTAAGTATAAGATTCATTTCTACGAATTTTCTGATTTCATACTCTATTCCATGATAATCTTTATATTTATATCCTTGAGGTAAGTCCTGTTCGGTAGCATACTAACTGTATTTCCTTGAACATGGCTTGACCCTGCTCCTGTATTAATTAGGGCAATCATTTCTTGTATTTCTCCTGTAGGTTTTATCCATTCAGTTAGGATGTAGAATTGTTCTTCTATTCCATGTCTATCTAATTTGGCAAATATTGGTATATTCTTTTTCCAATGGTTTCTTGGAGTGGATGTTTCTCCTATGTAGCTTTTCCTAGGAAGACTGAGACTTCTTTTAGGAGGGAATTTTGCTATCATATTTCCTATTGAATCAATAGAAACATTGCCTTGTAGATTACTGGTTTGTCCTGTTTCTTTAATTGTTTTAATTCTTCTTTTGAAATCTAAAACAAATTCTTCAGGTATCTTATTTTCGTGGGATCTGAATTTTCTAGGCGGAATAGCTTGCGCTAATTCTTCAAATCCTTCTTCAATTTTTATTTCTTCAAAACTTCTTCTTATTTCTTGATGGTGGCTAGTAGTAAAAGCAAATATAGATCTTATGGTAAGGCTTACCGCCTTAGATTTTTTCAGCATATCTAATCTATCTATTTTATGATATAAATTTAAGGATATGTCTATATTTTCATCTAATAAAGATACTGCAAATCCTGGTTTTAAGGTAAATATTAGTTTCTGGTATACCAAATTACCTGAAATTGCTCCTAAAAGGGCGTCTATAGGATCATGCAATATACTATTATCCATGCAAAATATGTTGACTGGTATATCCATACCTTGTCTGAAGAATCCTTTCATAAGGATCTGGATTCCTCCAATTTCTACATTTTTGATTTTGTTTCTAATATCGGGCTTTATTTTAGCTAGTTCTTCATTTATCCATTTCCTATTTAGTATGGGAATTGTTGTAGATCCTTTTACATTTTCTATATAAATAGGAACTTCATTATGTTTTATAACATAAATAGTTTTGTTTAGTTTTGGTAATATGTTCCAAAATGTTTTATTTTTGAAAACATCTTTTTGATTCAAGGATAAAACTTTTTTCATAATTTCATTATATTTTTCTTCTTCGAAGGTAACAGTTTGGCTTATTCCTTCTATATTATCTATGTTAGTCTCTTGTATTTCCATACTTTCTTCAATTCTTACTTCATTCATAAAGTATTTTCTGATTTGGTTTCACTTATTTCATAAGGTTCATATTCTGAGTCATATATAACTTCTTCGTATACTTCTAAAATTTTTGAGTTGGTTTTATTTTTATGTTTATCTGGACAGTTTGGTGCTATATGTCCTGGTTTTTGACATATAAAGCATTTACATTTTTTAATATATTCTTTATTAGGTATCCAACCCTTTGGTTTTGTTCTCTTTTTAAAAGGTTTTTTATTAGGTTTCCAATTATCTCTTCTTTTCCTAAAATCTTTCTTTTTATAAGGTTTAAGAAATTTTTTGAATTTCTTTTTCTTTCTATACTCTTTTGGATAACATCCCCATTGATGAGTATGAAAGATATCTTGATTGCAACAAAGTGGTTTTTTCTTTGTCATCTTTTTTATTGCTTTATTATCAGCTATTTCTCTACACCATTTATTATTTGTATTGATAATAAATTGTTTTCTATTGTCAAAAGTATCATTTATTTCTGGATGAGTCATAAGTGGACCTAATCTTTTCATATTCTTGGTGTATTTTTATGCTCCAAGGATAAGGAAGTTTTAGGAACATTATTTTGAGATAATTTAGTTTTTCATTATAACTCATATCTTTATTTAAAGCTTTTATGTAGATTTTTTCAAAATCTCTTAAGTATCCTTTTAGCTCACACATATCACAAATTTTTAGATTTTCTAATTCTATTTGTGCTTCTAATTTCTCTCTTATTTCTTTCTCTATACTAGTTTCTTCTGCAATTTCTCCAAGAAATTGTGCTCTTAAGTATTTTTCTAATCTTTTTAATATATCCATAATTGTTTGGTTATTTAAATGTTCTCTTGAGTCAGCTATCAATTCTTCTCCATATTTTATATTACTTTTTATTTGATCAGAAGTTTTCTTCCACAATTGTTCAGTATTTCCTCTGAAGGTGTGTTCAAGAAAATTGAAAGCTGTATATGTATCCCATCCTTTGCTAAATTGTATAGCAAGGCTAGAGGCTTTAACCCAAGCGAGATATCTTTTATCTTTATCTCCGAATCTAGATCTAACCATATTCTCGTTGTTGATATTGGTTCATTAGATTTTCTATAGGACTTTCTTCTTTGGTAGTTATTTTGAAGTTGCCTTTTATTTTGCTAGGACTTCTTCTTTTGTTTGGGCCTTCTACTTCTGGGTTGAATTTATACCAGGTATATAATTCTCCTTCATCTGTTGGATAACTATAACTATTATATTCTTCATTATCCTTTTCTTTATTTACACCACTAGTTTGTCCGGGTTCTTCGTATCTTGGTGCAATGGGTGGTACAGGACCTGAGCATACTGTAGGGTATATTCCTTCAGTTTTTGGTAGTGTAGTAGGTGTAAATGGAGGTTGTCTTATTGTAGGAGGGGTAGTAGAACTACTAACTCCCGTGGTACTAGTATTCATTTTAGTATTTCCTAAACTTATGTTTGCCATTTGTATTTCTAAATCTTCTAACATTTTTCTATATCTCTCTGCATCTTCTCCCGAAGTTTCAAAGAATTTTTCTTCAAGATCTTGTTTGGTTTCATTCATTAAATTATATACAGATTCTAGAGTTTGAGGTTCTTCTTTAGTATAGATTTTTATATGTTATTGCTGTTGATATTTTAATATTTTCATTAATTTTTAAAAGATTTTCTGAAATATCTTTTAATTGAGTATTTATATTTGGATTTAGGTTATAAGGTTCAAGTTGTTGGTAGTATTTATTATTTTGTTCAAGAAATTCTTCTATTATAGTTTCTTGTTCTGTTGGAAAATTTTGTTTTACTTCATTCATCATAACAATATTTTCTTTTATTAATAATTTGTTTTTTTCTTCAAATTGAAATCCTAATCTTTTCCCAATTTCAGTAATTATTTCTTTATAATCCATTATTTCGTTTTCTATATTTATTATTCTTTCTTCTAGAGTTAAAGGTTTTCTTAATATTTTTATTTTTTCTTTTAACTCTTCCAACTCTTGCTGAGTTTTTATTAATTTTATTTGATCGTTTAACGTTATATATTCTTCAGAAAGTTTATTTCTAAGATTTTGTAATTTTTGTTTATTTGTATTATTTAATATTTCAATTTGCAGGATTTCTTTGAAAATTTCTTGATCTTCTTTTCTAATATGTTTTTCATCAATTAATCCGAATTTATATATCAAAAAGGTTTTTATCCAATTAATTTGTTCAATTATATTAATTTTTGATATTTTGTTATAATTATTTGACATAATTATATTTCTAATTGTCTCTGATACCAATTTTGGGTGCGAAAACTTAAAATCGTAATTATAAGGGAACAATATAGCAAATATTAAAATTTTTTGTATGTTAAGAGAATTTCTCTATATGTTAAGGGTATTTTAGGTTTTATTTGGTCAAAGGCTCTTTTGAAAATTTAGCAATCTTTGAAGGCTATCTTCAATATATGCCACTACATAGATAAGATTTTGGCTAAATTTAACATGTATAACTCTAAGAAATAATTGTTTGGTTTCAAGCACGGAGTTGCTTTCAAACTTAGGTCTAGACATTTTTAAATGCTTTAAGGTATTGATATAACTTTTGACACGGGAATTATTTTGGTGGTGCTTGTTGTCAATATTGATGAGAACAATCGAGAAAATAATAATAGCAATGTAGAAACAAGATGAAGCAAGATATATCGTAGCAAATCTCTTCAAAACAGATTTTGTCTCTCGCAAATGTGCTAACAAGACCAATGGATAGCTGTCTCCCAAGGTACAACGTTTTTTCCAAAGTCGATACTGAACTATACCAACATTGCCAATCAAACTAATGAATAACTATACTTTTCTCGAAAGGAAAAAAACGATCTTTTGAAAAAACTTCATAAATTATTTTTTCAGAGTTTTCGTGGAAAATATTTAAGCAAAATTTTGGAGAGAATGAGAGAATTTAAAATCAATTAATTCAGAATTGATTTGATGTGGAAATTTTGAATTTAGGGAGTCCCTACTTATAGGTTTTAAAGTGTCTTTTTGAATGGTGTTTGCCTCTTTTTGAATAGGTGCACAATTTGGTCTAATTAATCTGAGCTCTTAGATCGCACCATTTCATATTTTATGTGATCTAATGGTTCAAATTAAATTTTGAATGAATATGTCCATTCATCATACACATTCACCAATTAAGTTTTTTTTTTATTGGAGACTTTTTTAATTCAACAAAAATTAATTGTAATGGCCTATGTCATTAAATGAAGGAAGTCGAATCAAATCAAGGAAGACCAATAAGAGTACTATCTAGAAGATAACACATCAAGATAAGTAGCTTTCGCTTTAAGAATCTACAGAACTCACTTGGCTAGTCAATGAACGCAACGTTTTGAATTGTCAGCCGTTATTGCAAGCATAAACAATAGATCGAATACATCATCTCTCATATCAAACTTGGTTCTCTATTGTGTTTATTATTTCGGCCCTGAACTACTTGTGTTCTACGAGTTGTTGTAGAATTTGCATAAGTAAAATTTTCAAATAACTGGCCACCTTCTTACTAACATAGGCGATATTGTATAAAGAGTATCCTACAATACTCCACTTGTACCTTTACAAGATATAGTCTTCAAAAAACAAAACTTATCATTAACACTCTTTGTAGGCATCACTTTCGCATCATAGAAATGGGAAGGAGTTAAAACTCTGAAGTGCTTCTCATCGAGTCATTCATAACTAGTTTTACTAGAATCTCCAGTCTCCAGGTTAGATTGCCATTAAGTTGACTGATTAGAATTTAGGCTTTAAACTCATTTTTCTCGATGCACAGTCTATTCTCTCTCTAGATAACCTTTTTGTAAACGGATCCGCTAGATTATCTTTTGACTTAACAAAATCAATTGATATTGTTTCATTCGAAAGCAATTGTCGAACGATATTATGTCTACGACGTATATGTCTTGACTTTCCGTTATACACAAAATTTTCTACTTTGGCTATAAATACATATAGTAGGCACAGGCTTCAGCTATATAGGAATATCTTTTAAGAAGTTTCTAAGACATTTCGCTTCTTCACATGCTTTATCTAAAGCAATAAATTCAGATTCCATAGTTGACCGAGCTATACACATTTGTTTAGAAGATTTTCAAGATATAGTACCACCGCCAAGAGTAAATACATAGCTACTAGTGGATTTAGATTCATCTATATCTGATATCCAGTTGGCATCACTGTATCCATCAACTACTAGAAGATATTTTCCATTATGTAATGAATACTCTTTGATATGTTTCAAGTAACCTAACACTCTTAGTAATGTATCCCAATGTTCATTAATAGGGTTACTTGTATATTGACTTAGCTTACTTACCGAGTAAACTATGTCTAGCCTTGTATAATTCATTAAGTGCATTAGGTTTCCAATTATCTAGGAATATTCTAATTGATTTTTTCTTTTTGAGTATTCTTATGAAAAACTTCATGAAGAAGAAATGGATTTCTAGTTTCTTTTATACCATGTCTTAAATCTCTCAATCACTTTGCCTACATAGTGAGTTTGTGACAAAGTTATCCCATTAGATGTTCTAGAGATTTTCATTCCTATAATCACGTCTGATTCACCCATATTTTTCATATCAAAGTTATTGGTGAGCATTTTCTTTGTTTTGTTAACGACTTCCATATTAGTCCCTAATATGAGCATCTCATCTACATAAAGACAAACCAATACGTATGCTTCTCCAAATTTCTTTGTGTATACATATTTATAGCATTCATTTATGGTCAATCCATTCATAATCATGACACTGTCAAACTTCTCGTACCTTTGTTTAGAAGCTTGCTTCAATCCGTATAAGGACTTGATAAGTTTACAAACTTTACGTTATTATCCTTTCATTTTGAAGCATTCTAGTTGTTCTATATAAACTCTCTTGTTTAATTCACTATTTAAAAAATGCAGTCTTAACATCTATTTGATGTATCTACAAGTTATACAATGCATCCATTGCAATTAAAACTCGGATAAAAGTAATCCATGTTACCAGCGAATAAGTGTCAAAGAAGTCAATCTCTTCTTTTTTACGATACCCTTTGTCAACAAGTTGAGCCTTGTACTTATCTATTGAACCATTGGGTCTTAATTTTCTATTGAAAATTCATTTGCATCCTACTAGTTTGGTTCCATTAGGAAGATCAACCAATTACCAAGTATTATTATTTATAATTTATAGCTTCTTCCAGAATAAGGATTCCGAGCTAGACATAGCCTCGTTAAACGTTTGAGGCTTGTTCTCAACCATGAATGATATAAAGTCTAGACCAAATGACTTAGCAATTTTTGTTCTTTCACTCCTTATTTGTCCAGACTCTTTTTTGCTTTCAAAAGTAGTATCACGTGTTCTCTTTTGAGTATTCTCGAGAATATCTTTTTTATTAGCGAACACATTTTCAAAGAATTCTGCATCTCTCGACTCAATAATAGTATTGACATGAATGTTACTTATGTCAGCTTTATGCACAAGATATCTGTAAGCACTACTATTTATGCATATCTGATAAAAATGCAATCAAAAGTTGTAGGACCTAATTTAATCCTTTTAGGAGGTGGAACAACCACTTTTGCTAAACACCCCCACACTTTCAATAATTTGTAGGAATGTTTTCTCCATTTTCATAGTTCATAAAGTATCAAACCAGTTTTCTTATGAGGAACACTATTTAGAATAAAGTTAGCAGTTAGAACTAATTTTTCCACAAGTTTTGTGGTAATACAGAATTAATAAGCATAGCGTTAACCATGTCTTTTTAAAGTTCTGTTTTTCCTCTCGACAACTCCATTTTTGCTGAGGAGTGTACGCGGTTGTTTGGTGAATAATCCTAAACTTAGCACATAATTCATCAAACAATGACAAATCATATTCACCGCCTCTATCGGATCTCAATACCTTGATCGTCTTACCAAGTTGATTTGCAACTTAATCTTTACAAGTGACAAAATGATCTAATGCCTCATCTTTACTACTTAACAAGTTTATATAGCAATATCTAATGTGGTCATTAATTAATGTGATAAAATACTTTTTACCACCTCAAGATTGAACAAATTTTAAATGACAATATCACTATGTACCAAACCTAATGATTCACTATTCCTTTCAATTAAATTAAAACGGTGTTTAGCAAATTTTGCTTCAACGCAAATCTTACATTTAGGTCTGTTTTCTGTTTCTAGTTTAGGTATAAGTCTTAAACCTACTAATTTTCTTAAAGAAACACGACTAACGTGTCCTAATCTACTATGTCATAAAATAGAAGACTCGAGCAAGTAAACAAAAGAATCAACTTTATTAATAACATGTGGAAATACTTGCACTTCTTGTCCAGAACAGCAACATTGACCTTAAACAGGCCATCTAGTAAATATCATTTCCCAACATACATGCTCTCTTTAGTAAGTAAAAATTTATTAGAGTCAAACACAATTTTAAAGTACTTCTGACTAAGAATAGACCATAAATCATGTTTTTCCTGATGTCTGGGACATGCACCACATCGTTCAGCATCAATTCATTCACATATGTAAATTTCATAATAACTTTTCCATTCCTTCAATTTTAGATGCTGTTGAATTGTCCAATTTTTTGTATTCTGCGAACAGTTCTTTATCTACACAAATATGTCTAGTGGTTCTAGAGTCCATCCACCAATCCTTGGCATTTGTTACAAATTTAACTTTAGAAACAACTGCAGATAAGTTCATGTCGGCAACATTTATAAAAATGTGATCCACTTTTGTTATGTTGGCTTGATTGGGTTTCTTTTTGTGTATCTTTCTTTTTTCGGTAGTCCTTTGCACGATACCTTAGTTTTCCATAATTATAACAGTCTCCTTTGAACTTCTTTGCATCGTTGCTTTTTCCTTTGTCCTTAGACGAATATGGACGCTTCATTTTCTTGTTCTTAGACCTAGAATCTTCCACCATGTTAGTTTTTCTTCAACATTTTGAACATAATTTTTATTTTCTACAGTCCTGTTGTCTTCTTCTATTCAAAGTCGAACAATCAGATTCTCCATTGTCATCTCCTTGCGCTTGTGATTGAGATACTTTTTGAAATCTTTCTAAAGTGGAGACAACTTCTTAATCATAGCAGCAATCTAGAAAGACCTATTCAATGTCATGCCTTCTGTCTCATTGTCATGGATGAGAATCTATATCTCTTGAACCTGGCTCATAACTGTCATTGAATTGGTCACCTTGAAATCCATAAAAATTGTTGACAATAAATTTCTTAGTCCCGACATCTTCAATTTTATATTTTTTTGTCAAGAGAATCCCACAATTCCTTAGCCGTCTTGTAGAAACGGTACATATTGTATACACATTGTACAGTGTGTTGTCCAGCCCATTGAGAATGTAGTTGCGGTATAACAAGTCTACATGTTTCCATGCTTCAATAGCCAACTGAGTATTTTTTGTCCGCAACATTCTCATTTGTATGTGCAGGACACTCTTCACGTAGAAACTTAACAAAGTCCAGGATCATCAGATAGAACAACATCTTTTGTTGCCAATGTTTGAAATTTATGCCGTTGAATTTTTTCAGATTTTCATGTTGAGATGCTGGCAGCATGACAAATCGATTGAACCAAAACTCTGTCTAATCTTTCCACTAGCATGCTTAGTTATACTAGTCATCTTTCTGTAAAAACACAATTGTAGAAAATAAGATCAATATTTAAATATTGAAAACACGTAAATGAATTACGTTAGAAAAGTAAATGGGAGGTCTATCTTAAGATTGTTGTCAATATTGACCGGAATAATTGAGAAAACAATAACAGAAATGTAGAAACCAGATAAAGTGGACATATGTTTTCTAAAATACAACTCTTTTTTAAGGCAGATTCCGTCCCCTACAAAGGTGTTAACAAGATCAATGGACATATGTTTTCTAAAATACAATGCTTCTTCCAAAGTAGGTACTACAATATACCAACCTTGCAGGTTGAATCAATAAATGACTGCATTCTTCTTAAAAGGAAGGAAAAATGATATTTTGAAAAAACTTTAGAAATTATTTTTCCATAATTTTGCCAGAAAATATTTAAGTAGAATTTTTGAGAGAAATAGAGAATTTAAAATCAATTAATTCATAATTGATTTGGTGTGAAAAAATTGAATTTAGAGATCCTTATTTGTAGGCATTGTTCTAAAAAGCCTGCCCGCCTAAGCTTGAGGCTCTACGTCTAGCCTCACCTCAGGCTTCGCCCTTGTCACGCCCTCACCCTCGCCCTCGCCCACGCCCACGCCCACGCCCACGCCCCACGTAAGCCCGAAAAGCTTGAAACTCGACTTCACGCCTAGCCACGATTTACGCTTTTTAGAACACTATTTATAAGTTTTGAAGTATTTTTTGAATAGGTGTGTGCCTCTTCATGAATATGTGTACCATTTTGTCTAATTAATTTGATCCCTTAGATCACATCAATTCTATGCGATTTGATGGTTCAAATTAAATCTTGAATGGATGTGTCTATTCATTATACATTCAACAATTATGAATAAATATATCCATTCATAATATCCATTCACCAACTACGTAATTTTTTTATTCGAGACTTTTTCAATTCAACCAAAAGTAATTGTAATGGCCCACAACATGGGGGTGCATGTATAGGGATGGCAATGGGCTGAGTTGGACCGACTCGGCTCCGCCAAGCTTGGTCTATGATGAGACGGTTCGAGCCAAGTCCATGGAAAACAAGTTCGAACCGGCCCGTGGTCTGCGGGCCACACAAGCCGAGCCACGAGCTGGTCCATGGACCCTCGTGAACTTCTATTTTTTTTATTTTTTTTAAAGTTAAAAAGAAATTTGGTTTTTTTTAGAAATGTAGAATGTAGATAACTAAAAATGTAAGAATGTAGAAGATTAGAAATGTGGAAATTCAACAAGAAATTGTACAATAAAAGAGCTTATATTGACAATATAATTTTTTCGGATTGTTATAGGAATTTTGGTTGAGAGAATTGTGAATTTGTGAAAAATATGGAAAGTTTATGGGGTATTTATAGGGAAAAAATGTAGTCGTTAGAAAAAAAAGTTTGGGGACCAACTTCACATACCAGTCCACGTGGGCGCCGAGTTTATTTTCCCTGCCCTGCCCAGCCTAGCCCGGCGCTACCCTAGTCTGGGCCTGTCTTTGGAAAAGCTCGAGCCACTCACGGGCAGCTGCCATCCCTATGTGCGTATATATTTGATTAAGACTTTTAAAGATTTTGATGGAGTTTAAAAGTTGTGATGTGTTTAATACGGATTTTTTGAAATCTATAAAAGTCTTGCGATATTCAATTCAGACTTTTTAAAATCCTACGAAATTCTGATGTATTCAAAATTCAACGACTTTTAATAACTTTATAGAGAATTTTCTATGTACTAGCTTTAATGCACAAGATATAAATAAATGATATCACAATTTCTCTCCCATTTTTCTTCAAGACTTTGAAATACTTTGAAACAAAAAATTACTTTAATTCTTTATTTGTTTTTTTTTTTTTGTTTATAAAATAATTCTCATTTCTTTTTCCTTTCTACAAACTGTAGAGTCAAGATTAATATTATTCTTTTTTTCAATGTGATTTTTTTTTCTCTTCAATATTCTTATAACTATTTTTCTTTCTTTCTTATTTTTCCTTCTATGAACCCTGTAATCATTATTAATTATCAATATTTTTATGAAAAAGAATATCAATATTTTTATTTCTAGTCAAAGTGATTTTTTTTTTCTCTTTTCAATATTCTCCTATCCATTTTTTAATTCTTTTTTACTTCTATGAACCTTAGATACATGATTAATTATCAGTTTTTTTTATGAAAAAGAAGATTAATAATTTCTCTCTTCAATGTGATTTTTTCTACTATATTCCCATAACTATTTTTTTCTCTTTCTTCATTTTCATTGTTTTTCTATTTTCATTAAAAATTTAGATAAATTTATAATTAAATTTTTATATAATTGTTGATTGTAGTTTATTAATGAATTTCGTCGGGTTAAAAATAATTTTTTATTTTTTTATTCTTATTTTTCAATTTATCTTGATGAGCATAGTTGTATTTCTTTTTCGTCGTAAATTGGTACTTTGATTATTTATTAATGTGATTGTGGTGACTAATAATGATATGTTACCTACATATTATTAAATGAGAAATTTTTCGTCATTAACCTTTCTAATCTATTATTAATTAATTCCTACCAATTTTTATAGTATCGAGATATCATCAACCTTTCAATTAATTACAAATCACGTTCCTAATGCATATAATGACGGATTTACCCTCCTCTTTAAATAAACAAAAATAAAAGAAAGCTAAAAACAACAAAAAAATTGTAAAAAAAATCTCAAAAATTTTCAAAAATTGCAAAGTATCCTCTTTCTCACCCACCCCACTCCACTCCACTCCACTCCACTCCACTCCACTCTATCCTACCCTTACCCTACCCTACCCTACCCTCACCTCATCTCACCACAGCCATTACCTACACGCTGCGACCACCACCACCACCTTTTCCACGTCGCCACCACCACACCACACTACAACCCCTCAATTTGTGATTAATAGCAGATTTATGATGAGAAAAATCTCGTCTCCTTAGGTCTGTCATTAAATATTTATTAGTACCACAAATTTATCATGTTCGAGATTGACTAAATTTTCATTGCAACTAAAAATGGTGGGGGTGAGTTTCTCTTTATTTTTCTCAATGTGTTTTTAAATTTTTAAAACCATGAATCTTGAAATGGTGTTCTTCTTTATTATCTCATCTTGTGGGGTGGGGTGGGGTGGGGTGGGGTGGGGCGGGGCGGGGAATGGTGAGGAAGAATATACTTTATACTTTTTGAAAAGTTATACGACTTTTTTTTGGAATTTTTCTTATTTTTTTGTTGTTTTTAGCTTTCTTTTATTTTTATTTATTTAAAGATGAGGACAAATCTGTCATTATTTATCTGTGGGGACGCAATTTGTAATTAATTGAAAGATTTAGATGTCTGGTGCTATGAAAATTGGTGGACGATAAATTAATAACAGATTGAAAAGACTAGAGACGAAAATTCTAAATTTTTCTTATTAAATATAAGTGAGATTATGATATCGATAAATTTATTTGCGTGGAAAATATTATTAAAAAGAGTGGCATGCTATAATGTTTTTGAATTTATTAACAAGTCATTTGAAAGTTCATAGTTTTACCCAAAGGAAAAAATTGAGTGAGCTAATAGAACATTAACTTTTATGAATTTAATAATATTAATGCAATTAAATAAATTTTTACTAGATTTTTTTCCCGCGACAATTTTTTTTAATTGTGGCATATTAAATTTTTATATTCAATATTTTTAATTAAAAAAATAAAGTTTATAAAAGTCCATAAAAGTATATGAAAGTCTAAGAAAATCTTTCAAAATGAAAATCTATAATAATACATTAAAGTATGTGGGAGTTTATTATAATATATAAAAGTTAATAAAAATTAATGAAATTTATCAAAGTTAGTCACTTGAAAAATATAAATCAAAGTCTTAATTAAATACACCCCTCTAAATATATTTAATGATTCAACTTGATAAAATTCAATTAATTCCAACAGTATTGAAATTCTTTTTTAAGTGTTTACAAGTTATAGATCTTATTAAATGTGTGGATAATAAGTCAAATCGTAAGTCCTACAAAATGTGTAGATAAAAAAATATTTGATCAATTTGATCAACTTAAACTATAATTTAAAGTATTCATGACAAACAAAGTTGAAGATGATTTTTAATCATTTTGTTATGAAAAGTGTTGTAAAATAAGCTTCTACGGGTGAGTTTTATGCATAATATAAAAGAGATAAAATAAGACTCAGATTTATATAATTCAACACTAGCCTCAAGTACTTGGGCACGAGACAAGAAGAAGTTTCTCTAGTAACCAAAAAGTGACAATATGAAAGGGTACTAAGTACTCAAATCCTAAACCTTGAACATTCCAAAATCTATACTTAGGAAGATTAAGAAAAACTCAGTCTTATGAACTCTGAAAATTATAGATATAGTCAAAGATAGTCTAGAAATGGAAATTGAATAGGTTGTGTTTATCAATATTATAAATTAACATTCTTTTTCAGTAAGTGTTAAAACAATCAGAAATGCTTGAATTGAGTATATATTATCTTAATTGGATGCTTTTCGAATGTGACAATCGAGCTATATATTTATATGCAGATGTTTCATGTGCATCACCTCTCAATCTAAACATCAATATTGGATTATCAACAGTTTGAAACATTCACTATATAAAACTTATAATTTTAAAGAATTTAATTTGTTGGATTACAATCCAACATGACTTGATACTTATAATTTTCTATGAGATTTATTTGTTTAAAATTATTATTAACTTGAACGATTGGGAATCTTAAATTCAATCCTAAATAATTCTCCATAAATCCAATGTGGTCCAATTTAGGTGACTTGGGTATATGGGACCCACTGTTCTTGATGGAACCCAAAAATCTAAACACCTGGCTCTAGGGATGGCAAAAGGATTGGACCATCTATGGGTCCGACCCGTTATGGGCCCGGGCTCGTCTAACGATAGGCTCGGGCTTGGGCGGGTTAAAGAAAAAAAAGGGGGTTTTTCAGAAATAACTACAATAAATAAAATATTTCTTAAAATACTGTCATATATTTTTTTTTTTATTCTAAATTTTTTTTTTGGTAACATTTGTTATTTTAGTTATAATAAATGTGTTACATTTGTTATTAACAAACATAACAAATGTAACAACAAGTGTTACAAAAATAAAAAATAGTATTTTTAGAATTAAAAAAAGTTAAATAGTATTTTTTAAATTATTTTATATTTTGTAGTATATGGTGAAGTTATCACACACAAAAAAAAAAGAAGGGCCGAGCCTGAAATCCACGGGCCTGCCCGTTGAACTGGCTCATAGGAGTGGATTGGCCCGTTTAATTTGGTCTTTTAAATTTTTTTTTTCAAATGGTTCTTTTTTTTTTTTCTATAAATACTTCCTAAACTCTCCATATTCTTCACTTAAAAAAATGTCAATTTTATTATAACTTTTTTTTTTTTTTTTATCTTTTTAAACTCAAAAAAATTAAAATTTTACGTGTGGCCCATGACTTGGCCCGTGTGGCCCACTAGCCAAGAGCCGGACTGGGCTCTTTTTTTTTGGATGGGCCGAGCCATGGCTCATCTTTCTCTTTAAGGGTCGAGCTGGCGGCCCAGCCCGACTCGGTCTATTGACATCCCTACTTGACTCCCTCAAATTTTAAAAATAATTAAATGATAACAAAAGAAAAATAGCCATTAAAGGGTAAATTTTGACACAGGTCATCCAACTTTGAGAAAAGTTTCAATTAGGTCACTTAAGTTTAAAATGTTTCAATCAAATCATCAAACTTCGTTTTTATTTTGACTCAGGTGGCATTAATGCAATTGACAAGATATGCTGGGTGGACATTAAAAGCGAGTGAAAATGCCTCATAAGACATGTGGACTATGAAAAGGCCTAAACATAACAAGTTGAACAACTTGTACGAAAAACCAACTTCACTGTTGATGATAGAAATAATGACAGCTGATATATGTTATATGTCAATAGTGACACGTCTTGGCACGCCTGTCTCACAGACTCGCCCGCCACGTTGGTATCATAAGCTCGTTTCTGACAGATAAACAACAATGACCTAACTGCCATTAGGCAAGTCAGACAGGCAACTCATAAAATGACAATTACCATTGACAATTGGGAAGATGATACACCAGCAATTAAGAAGTTGAAACATCTCTCATGAACTCCTAATAATGATGGAGATGAAGGGACACCCGTTATCAAATGGGAGAGATGAAAGGACGCCCGTCATCAATAATTACAAGCCATTTCTATAAATAGAAGCCAATCATCCACGTAAAAATAGAACATACAACTCTTATACACTCCATATTGCTATTCTGCACATATGTTTTAATTATATACTGATTATCACACCAGAGTGGACACGGGAAAAAAAGCTCCTCCACCTTTTGCAGGTTTCCACCACTGTCGCCGCCGTGCTCGGGTAAGGAGAAAAATATTTATCATCAACTGTGCAGTATGTCCTACCTCTCAACTATTGTTTCTCTAGTTTTAAATTGAGATCGTACATGTCGAATTCCAACAAATTCATCCACGTCGACTTCTCTTCTATTTCTAACATTCATGCATGCAGGTCTCGTTAATGTAGACTTTGAGCAAGAAACCTTATGGCACACGTAAACCTGGAACATGGTAATTCCTTCATGCAGGCACCCTCTACTGCCTAAACCACTGAAATTGATACATACTGGTGATGGGTTACCTTCGGCTTCTTCTAACTTCATCTCTACCGGCCTCACGCCATCCAAAATTGATTCCAATAACTCAGTCAAAACAGTGGCAGTCCTAAGTGAAGCTCCAAGCGCCACCGCCGGTCCACCCACCCGCCGCGCACCTTCGGATAAGTACCAATTGGAGCACCACCCTTGGGCGATCTCATTCATGCCTCTAACGTCGCCATAGGGGTGGCAGTTGCTGAGGGTTTATTGTTTGCATGGGAGATGGCCCACGTGCTGATTACGCCATGCTAGCAGCTCCGCACCATCTAGACGCAACAACTGCCTTCTCCCCTCAAGTTAAGTCCAACCCTACTGCAACCTCTATTGATCCACTTGTTCAGCTAAGGATGGTGCAGGTCCCAATTCTAGATATCGAGCCAAGGGCACCTATTCTGGCAACTTGTGTGCTGCTGGCTTGTACAGTGCTCCCAACGCAGCACCAGCAACAAGTAGCCTTGCACGCGCCTCCGACTATTTTTTTCGGCCTAGTCCATTTGCCTAATTTTTCAGCCGTTATTACTCCAAGCCCACACGTTTTTCCTCAAGAGTCTCAGTCATTACATAAAATGGGCCGTAAGACTTATGCAGCTGCTTTTACTGATCGACAGATTATTACTTCGGCTGAAGAGAGTTTGATGAAGTCATTTGCTTCCGTCCTTCAGTCTTCTCCAGACTCTACTTATCTGAATTTGTGACTAAGCAGCCATTTTTGCATCATGGTGAACCAGCTTTAGTTATTACTTCAGACGAGGAGGCTTCTCTCACCGAGCCATTCAAGTTCACACTTATTGGCAAGTTTTCTCATCGCAAGCCCAAAATGGTGGAGATACGCAATAGTTTTCAAAAGTTTGGCTTTTGTGGTGAATTTAAACTTAGGCTTATTGATTACAAACACATATTGAATCACTTAACATACGAGGATGATTATAGTAGGTTGTTTTTAAAACTAATTTGATTTATTGAGGGTTGTCCTATGCGTATACTTAAATGGACATGTAATTTTTATCTTGATGCTGAAACCTCTATTACCCCTGTATGGATATCATTTCATTTATTGCCTGTTCATTTACGTACAAAGGAATTTCTATTTGCTTTATCTAAAATTGTTGGAGTGCCTTTGAGGATTGATGAGGCAACTGTTGATTTGTTGAGACCTAGTAAAGCCAGGGTTTGTGTTAAGGTAAATCTGGAGCATAAGCTCCCAGATAGGATTTGGATTAATCGGGGTGAATTCCATAGTTTTTCGCAGCCTATTGTATATAAGAGGTTGCCACATTTTTGTACTAAGTGCCGTCATATGGGCCATATTATTGATCAGTGCAGGGTGGGTGCTCTACTAGTAGAATCTATTATTACCCAGACTACTAAGTCTTTTGTTGTCCCGACTCTTAAGCCTACTTTTGCTCCGGCGGCTAAGCCTGTTGTTGTTCCGGCTAATAAGCTTGTTGATGTTCGGTGCCTATTGTTGATAGGGCTGGGAAAAGTAAGGAGAATGAAGTTGTTGTTGAGGTTCCTAGACAGTGGGTCCCAATTGCTGGTTCTTCTTCAGTTGTTTCATTACCGCATCCAGTGGTTCATATGGGTACCACCTTTCAGCATACTCCTATTATTCCTACTATTGTGGCTTCAAAGCCCTTTCAGGATGCTGGTTTTTCTGATCCACTATTTGATTACATGATGTCAGCCCATCATGAGTTTTCTATTTTTTCAGAGCCAGTGCAGTCAGTTTTTGACATTGATCCACATGTCAATCCACGCCTCAGTAGTAATCAAAATATAGAGGCTTTGATTCTTTATGATACTGCTAATTCTATTCAGCTAGAGGTTCATCAGCAGGGACATTTTCGTATGAATTCTTCTGATGACTTGGTTGGTTTAGATGAGAGGCAAAAGATCGATGGTTTTATTGCATTTCAGAGGAAGAAAAATTTGAAAGTTACTGATATCACGTGCCTAATCAAACGGGTGACTCCTAGTCAGACAAGTGCTTCGTCACGTAGCTAATTTTTTTTATGAATGTTATCATCTTGAATGTGAGAGGTGTGCGCAGTATTGTCACTCGTAGACGACTTACGAAATTGGTTCGACTTCATTAGGTATATTTTTTGGTGGTATTAGAGCCGTTTGTTTTGAGGAAGAACTTTGATTTTATCAAACAATTTTAATAAGTCGGATAAGATTTGGTGTTTTTAGAATTTGGGGACTACTGTTACTTCGATTTTTTATCATCTCCAATTCCTTCACATTAAAGTTGAGGATCCTAGATTGGCCAGACCGTTGTTTATTACTCCGGTCTATGTTTCTTGCTCGCCTGTGGACGTAGGGATTAATGGTCAAGTCTTCACCAGATATCCCTGTCAGTAGATGGGTCGTGGCTAGTTGGGAGAGACTTTAATGCGATCGCTTACAATGGTGAGCGTACTGGAATGCTCGTGGTAAGGGCACTTCAGACTTTACAGATATGATGATAGATTGTGGTTTGATAGATGCAGGGTATTCTGGAAGTCAGTATACATGGACAAATGGGAGGGTTTAGAAGTGTTTGGACAGAGTTTTGATTAACTTACTGGTTGCCTCATCATGTTTTTAGTTTTTGGTTTGTCATCTAAATCGAAGCACTTCTGATCACTCACCTCTTCTGATTCAGTGGACTTCTGACGATGATTTGGGGCCTCGTCTTTTTCGATTCCTCAAAGTTTGGTCTAGGCATCACAATTTTCTGGGCTTTGTATTTCAGAAGTGGTCATTTTCTACCCATTTTATGGGAACGGCTGCTCTTTGGGAGAAGATTTTTAGGTTCAAACAGGGCCTCTGTTGGTGGAATCGACATGTGTTTGGTGATATTTTTAAAGGATTAGGGATGCAGAGTGTATGGTGGACGAGGTAGAGTTAGACCATGACAGAGACCCTTCTTATTTTCATTGTGATACTTTGCATCAGGCTCAAGCAGTTCTGAACCGTAGTTTATCTATTGAAGAGGCCTTTTGGAAACAAAAAAGCAGGGGCACGTTGGACTTGTGAGGGTGATCATAACAACCGTTACTTCCATTCTATAGTTTAGGGACGATGTATTCGAGCCAGGATCCGATCTATTACTTCAGCTTCAGGCGAGGTGTTTGAATCTCCTGAGACTATTCAGCCTTCAGCGGTATCTTTCTTCCAGGAACTTTTGTCGGCTTCTCCTCAGTCTATCGACCCTATTCGACCGAGTATTATACCTAGATTGGTGTCTGATGAGGACAATTTGCAGCTTAATCGAACTCTTACTTTGACTGAGGTACGATAGGCTATTTTCAGTATTAGTACAGATAGTGTTGCCAGGCCAGATGGGTTTTCATCTCATTTTTTTCAGGTCTGTTTTGGACTTCTTTGCTGGAGGGCACCTACCTAAGGGTTTTGCAGCTACTTCAATTGTCTTACTTCCAAAGCGAGATAATGCCTGTATGTGGTCAGAGTTTTGTCCTATCAGCTTATGTACAGTATTTAATAAGTTCATTACAAAGTTGTTGAATTCGCGACTGAGTACTTTACTACCTCAGATCATCTCAATTTTTGAGAGTGGATTCATCTCATGACGGCTTATTAGGGATAATGTTCTCCTTGTACAGGAGTTACTACATACACTTGATACGAAAGTGCGAGGGGTTAATGTTATCCTCAAGCTTGATATGGCTAAGGCCTATGACCGCATGGATTGGGGCTTCTTAATATCTATTTTGGAGAATTTTGGATTCGATGCTCTTTGGATTGATCGGATACGGAGGTGTATTTCAGAATGTCGATCCTCAATCCTGCTTAATGGCAGGCCATGTGGTTTTTTCTCATCATCTCGGGGCTCAGACAGGGTGATCCAATATCTCCATCGCTGTTTATTATTGCTGAAGATTATTTTTCACGACTACTCACTCAAGAGTATCAGCATATCTCTTCGATGGCATAGAGCATGGGGGTAATGCTGTCATCTCTCATTTGTCATTTGCTGATGATATGATTATTTTCGTCAATGGCCAGAAGCAGTCTATCAGACAAGTTTTACAGTGTATTGAGTACTATGAGTGGGTTTCTAGGCAGTTGGTGAACAGAGATAAGTGCGGGATTATCTTACTTAGGAGATTTTCTACTAGTTAGATATATAGGCTGGAGCACTTGACAAGTTTTCGTCATCATCAGCAGCCCTTCACTTATCTTGGTGTTCCTTTATTTAAGGGAGCCAGAAAGATCTTCTTGTATGATGACTTAGTCCAGAAAGTCCAGAGTAGAATTTTTAGTTGGGCCTCGAGGCTCCTATCATTTGGAGGATGGATTACTTTGATACAATCAGTGCTATCCTCTATTCTTCTCTATCTCCTTCAGATTATGAAGTCTCCGAAGGCTATCTTAAAAAAGTTAGATGGGATATTTGCTAGGTTCTTTTGGGACTCTAGAGACCATGCATACAGATTACATTGGAAGAGATGGAAAGACCCTTGTTTTCCTACTGAGGAGGGTGGATTGGGTTTTAGGAGACTGTAGGATCTTGTTGATACATTCTCCATAAAGCTCTGGTGGTTATTTAGATCTCATCGATCATTATGAGCTCAGTTTTTACTGAGTAAGTATTGTCATGGTACCCATCCGTTATTGGCTACTACTCCTTACTATGCTTCACCTGTATGGAAGAGGTTGAAGCACACAGGTCCACAGGCTGAGACACACATCGCTTGGAAATTAGGGCGTGGGCAGATATTCTTTTGGCAGGATTGCTGGATGGGCGAGTCTACATTAGCTAATCAGCACCCATACTTGCCACGTTCTTCTATCCAAGTTGGAAACTTAGTTGATGATACTGGATGGAACATTGACAGACTTTTTCAGCTAGTACCATATATTATTCTTCGAAGCGGATATAGAGCATCCCTATCACTGATGAGGTGCACGATCAAATTATGTAGAAGAATACTTCGGATGGTAGATTTACTACCAAGTCTGCATGGCAGCTAGTTCACACGGGGCATACTATTCAAGCTGTTTATAGCATGATTTGGAGTTCTATTATTTCAACGACTGTCTATTTCTTCTGCTGGAGACTATGGCAGGGTCTTATCCTAGTTGATGTTGTGACTTAGAGGCAGTTTGGGAGTTATATGGCTTCTCGTTGCTAGTGTTGCTCGGCTATTGAGACTATTCAGCATTTATTTATTGACAGTTGTATTGCCGACTAGGTTTAGGGCTATTTTTCTAACATTTTTCAAATAACCCTTATGTCGATGGAGGGTTTTCAGTATCGCTTTCAGTCTTGACGTTTCTCGGGTCAGTTTGTCAGGCAGGGTCATATTTGCACAATCGTTCTTTTTTTGATTCTTTAGTTTATTTGGACTGTGAGGAATGATGCGAAGTACCAAGATATCGCTATGGAGCCGAGACGGATCATTTGGAGAGTGTACCATACTATCTCCTTACTACATATAGGCCGTTTATTTCGGGTCATTCATTGGCAAGGAGATATGGATATTGCTCATCTTTTTATTATCTCTCTTACTACTCCATCACTTTCTCTTCATGTTTTGGTTAATTGGCATACTCTACCAGTGGGATCTTACAAGATCAACAGTGATGGATGCGTCAAAGATAGATTTACGAGTGGAGGGGAGATTATTAGGGATTCATCAGGTCAGTGTGTTCGCGCCTTCTTCTCTTCATATGGCGAGTGCCCTATTCTGGAGGCCGAGCTCAGAGTTATTCTTGATGGCATCCTTCTTGCTCAGAGGATTGCACTATCAGATTTATGGATTGAGTCTGACTCTACTTTGGCCATTCACTGCATCACCAGAGGTGGATGACCTTTGTCTATTCAGGCCACTCTTCGCCACATCAGACATCTACTTGCCTTCGACCATGATACTATTTCTCATATTTATCGCGAGGAAAACTAGGTGGCTGACTTACTTGCTTTAGAAGGTTGAGATTGTCGTTGCTATTTTGAGTACAACGCTCATGACTTACTGCAACATTACCGTAATTTAGTTCAAATTGATAGACATGAGCTTCCTACAGTTAGGGGTCTATAGAACTTTTTAGGACTAATTATTTAGGAAGTAGTACCTCATTTTTTATTGCTTTATTATTTATTCATTTATTAGGTTGCTTTAGCTTTTATGATTGGAGGTCAAGCTTTATGGCCCACTCCCATGTATTTTTTATGAGTTCTTTATATATGGTTGGGGTATTCGAACCCCCATCATTTTTTGGTGTAGGCCTGACAACCACACTGGAGATGTGATGGTGTGTTCAATAATATAAAAAAGGGTCTCGTTAATGTTAGTAACGACAATCGATATTCTAAAAGGCGAGCAAATGCGAGGCCTACGCGAGTTTAGGTGTGAGGTGTGAAAAAAAAACCCGCATATGAAGAATGCGTGGAAACAGACATTCAACCATATTTTATCTGCCTAGGCATCAAAATGCCCTTTTTTATATATTATTTTTCTCCATTTTCTTAAGGTTAATAATTTAATTAAATAAAAAAAGAGTTAATAAATAGAAAATTATAAATTATAAAGTATAAATATAAGTATAAATATGTTATGAACTTATTTTAGTTGCATGTACTTAAATTAAAATAATATTAAAAAAGGGACGATGTCTTGATACGTCTCAGGCCAAATAATTAAAAAGATATTAAAAATAGAGAAATGCCTTGTTCCACGTAAGCTCGTAAGGCTTGACGCTTCATCCCACATGCTTTATAACATTTGACAACAAGTAGCATAGTAACTTGAATTGAAATAATTATGAAGTTTGGTGACTTGATCGAAATGGCTTAAAGTTGATTGACCTCCAATAAAATTTAGGGTAAATAGCACTTGGGGTCCCAAACATTTGAGCCTTATAACAATAAGGTCCCAGATCTTCAATGTCTAGCACTCTGAGTTCTTAACCTTTAAAAAATGCGTAAACAAAATCATTTTGTTAAAAAAATCGTTCGTTTAACCATTAAACGATCAATTTTTTCTTAAAATAACAAGTTTACCCTTTTCAAATTAAAACAAAAAGAATAAAAAAAATATAAAAAAAATAACAACAAACTCCCTCCCCTTCCAACCAACTAAAAAAAATTGCAATCAACCTCCATTGCTAAGAGTTCTTCTACTCAATGCACCATCCACCACACACTACACACCACACACCACAAAAAACCCATGCTTGGCGAACTCCAATCCTTGATTGACACTTGAGCAATTTTTTATACAAATCTGGAAATAATCTGAACAAGAAATATGATCCTTTTCAATTTGCTTAACCTTTTCCTTCATTATTTCAAGACTGCGACAATCTCAGAATTATTTTGACATCCTCCACTGTCAACTTCTCATCCGTCGGTGGCACCTCTCCCGCTGGAGGTTTCAACCATTCAAGCCTAATCCTGTCCCGGGTAATGTCCATCACCCATAGTTTCTTGAGCAGCTTTTCTCCGATGGGCAGGGACCGAAGTTCATGTGATGTGCCCACCAAGTGGCAGTGAAGGTACCACCACAAAATCCCATCATCTCCAAGATCCAAAGCCAGTTTATTTGGCTTTGGCTATGGATTTAACGGGGCATTCACAGCCGTTGATGATGAGAAAATTCGGCAATTTGTTAAAGCTATTGATGAACAATATTTTCTTGAACGCTGGGCTAATGTTATCTTATATGTCATTGATGTATAATATTTCAAAGATTATGTTTTAGAGAGAGAAAGAGACAGGAATTGCTTCAACAGTGGAGGATTATTGCGTAAGACCTTTTGTATTTATATGGGTTAATTGTTTCAAAAATTATTGTACTTTCTTACGTGTCATGGATACTTCATCGAACTTAAAAATAGTGCTAATTCCTTACTATACAATCTAAATGTTATCTCCATCCACCACTCTTCACATAATCATTTGATTTCCTTGACGGAGACGCCGACGTGGCAAACGGACGTCTTACGTGGCGCGTATGATAGTCCACCGTAAGGGGTTAATTGTTTAAAAAATCACTGTACTTTATCACGCATCACGGATACCTCACCGAACTTAATGCTAATTCCTCACTATACAATCTAAATGTTATCTCCATCTATTACTCTTCACATAATAGTTTGATTTCCTTGACGGAGGTGCCGACGTGGCAAACGGACGTACTACGTGGCGCGTACGACCGTCCATTTAATCCAATTCGGCATTAACACTTTTTCCCTTGAAAAAACACATTTCTTTCAAACGCTTTTATCTTCAGCAAGTGTAAATCCCCATTTGGGTTAGGGCATTTTGAATTGGGAGATTTTTGATTTGGGGATATACACTTGTTGAAGATAAAAACGTTTGAAGGAAATATATTTTTTCAAGGAAGGGAAAAGAGTTAATATTGAGTTGGATTAAATGGATGGTCGTACGCACCACGTAGGACGTCCGTTTGCCATGTCGGCACCTCCGTCAAGAAAATCAAACGATTATATGAAGAGTGATGGATGGAGATAACCTTTATATTGTATAGTGAAGAATTAACACAATTTTTAAGTTCGGTAAGATATCCGTAACGCGTAAGAAAGTACAGTGATTTTTGGAACAATGACCCCTTACGGGTGGACGATCGTATGCACCACGTAGGACGTCCGTTTGCCACGTCGGCGCCTCCTTCAAGGAAATTAAACGATTATATGAAGATTGATGGATTGAGATAACATTTAGATTGTACAGTGAGAAATTAGCACAATTTTTAAGTTCAGTGAGGTATCCGTGACGCATAAGAAATTACAGTGATTTTTGAAACAATTAACCCTATTTATATGTAGTACTTGCAGTAAAATTGAAAAAATTAATTAAAATTTTATTAAAATATAAATTTTTTTTTTTCGAAAATAGAGCCCAATAATTTGAAATAGGTTTTTTGTGGTGGTATAGAACTTCCGGTGGTGGTGTGTGGTGGCCGACAGTTATGGAGTAGAAGAAGTTTTAGAATGGGGGTTAATTGCAATCTTTTTATTTGGTTGGGGGTTGGTTGGAGAAGATGAAGTGATGGAGGAGGTTTGTTGTAATTTTTGTTCTTTTTATTTTTATTTTTTATTCCTTTTGTTTTAATTCGAAAAGGATAATCTTGTTATTTTAAGAAAATTTTGATCGTTTTACAATTAAACTAACGATTTTTTTATCAGAAGGACTTTGTTCGCGCGTTTTTAAAAAATTAAAGAACTGAGGTGCTAGACATTAAAAATTTGAAATCTTATCGTTATAAAGTTCAAAAGTTTGGGACGAGCAGTATTTACTCTAAATTTTATAGCATTGAATCCCATCTAAATCCTAATAAAACTCCGTCCCCAAATTCCAAAGAAAACGAATTTAAGACATTTCGATAAGAAAAAATTAATACCTTTTGACTGTCTCCTATGTTGTCTCTTTCACAATTATTATTATTATTATTATTTTTTTCTTTTTAAAAACTGCATTCTTTTCCTTCAGTTGGTTTCTATACACGCAAATCAAATATATACCATTATTTGAATCGATTCTTGATAATTTATATATGGGTTTTTAGTTTACGTAATGTAATGTCTAAATAATTACGATTCCTTTCGGAGGGCGTGGGCAATGATTAGTCTGTGAGGCACATTCGAATAATCTCACAGCGAATATGCTTTCTACGACAACTGTTTTTCAACGCTCGTTCTTTGGCGGTTTTATTTGTACGTGTTCTCTCTCATGTGGGCTGTCTTTAGATTTTTGAATTCTTGAATATACTGCTATCTTGAGCTGGATTTCATGTCTAGTACAGATCTGTTTTTCTCTTTTGGTTGTATTAGTCTCGTGGGATTATACATGAATCCTTGTACATAATTGTGTCTTGATTTTATTGCTTCTTTACATCAGGCAAGAGAAACTTCTATTTTTCCTACCTGATTCTGTTGCCAATCATATAGGTTTCTTGAATTTTTATCTCTGCTGCTTATCTTGTGATCTGGGGTGTCCTTGAAAATTAACTTATTGGAGAAAGAGCAGAAGAAGAGGAAAAAAACATCCAGAATTCCGATTTTATGGTGCTGTAGATAGAGGGAGGTTCGATTTTATCCGCTAAAGAAAGGTGGCATATCAGCTAAAAGACTCTTATCTTTATGGGGGTTTTTTGTGCTGTATTTATTGTTTTTTTAGTGTAATTTCAAGATTCTGTTAGTAGGGGGTAGCAGAGGTTTTAGAATTCCTTCAAGATGCAGGCTGTGGGGAAGCTAGGTAGTTATATTAGTAGAAGTGTATATACAGTCTCTGGGCCCTTCCACCCATTTGGTGGTGCTGTAGATATTGTTGTGGTGGAACAACCCGACGGGAGCTATAAATCATCGCCTTGGTATGTTCGGTTTGGGAAGTTTCAGGGGGTGTTGAAGACAAAAGAGAAGGTGGTTAACATTAGTGTGAATGGTGTTGAAGCAAATTTCCACATGTACTTGGATCATAAAGGGGAAGCCTATTTTCTGAGGGAGGTGGATGTAGAGGAAGGGACATCGTCATTTTCTCCTCCATCCTCTTCGGGTGAGGATATGGACTGGCAATTGGGGAATGGGAGGCCAATGAAATCAAAAAGTTGCAGTTATGATGCTGATTCTTCTGGTTCAATTTTGAATGGCAGAAATAGGAATGCCGTGGTTAGGACCAATTCTCGCCGGTCTCAGGTTTTGGGCCTTGTTTTTGGGAGGAAATCAATGAAAGAGGGAGGAATTCAGGAGGAAGTAGATGGTTCTGGTGTCGTTCGGATAAATTCTTTGGAGCGTGCTGAGATTGCGGCTGATCTTCTGGAGTTGAAGTGGTCTACTAATATTGCCTCCGCGAGGCGCAGTAAAGACAATGCTTCTCGGTTTTCTGCTCGAGATAAATCAAAAGATGAAGTCAATAGGAATTTCCTAGACGATGGTTCTCTATATAACGAAATAGGCATTATTTCTCATTCCAGCTATCAAAAACTGGAAAACACTGTCGAGGAAAATGATGCAGAAGAGGTGTACGTTAGCGAAACATCCACATCAGTTGAAAGTGTTACAGAAGATACTCATGTGCCAAATTCAGAAACATCGTCAATGACTGAGATATTGGATTTAGCTAGAGCAGATTATAATGGGGATTCTGAGACTATCAAGTCCGAGATCACATGTCCTGATTCTCATTTTTCAAACTCTGTTGAGAAGCATAATGGTTCGTCAGACACCAGTTTCGTGAAGAAGGAGAATGGAACAGATAGAATCCAATCTTTTTGTTATGAAACTTGTGAAAGCTCAAAAGTAGGGTTGAATGATGCCATTGAACAATCAAATGGCACTTTTTCTTGTGAAGGATGTGGGGAAGTCTGTGTCAATGCCAAAACTACGCATTTTACGACAGAGTTAACATCCACGCTAAAGTCTGGACAAGAAACTGATGTGTTATTTGGAGAAGGACCTTTAAACCTTGAAGAGTATTTACGGAATGGGGATCATTTCAGTTTCTTTATTGACGAAAAGGATTCCGAGACTGAAGGAACTTCTTTGAACTCCACTTCAGAAAGCATTGCAGCCAGATCCCATGATCAAGTAGTTTCTCTACACCCATCAAATGATTCCATTGAGGAAGTTGAGCCACTTAGTGGTTTAACCATCTCTAGTTTTAGCAACTCAGCTTGTCCACATGAAGAAAGGAGAACTATTTGGAAAGAAGATAAAACAAACAAGTATGGGTCCTGTTCGGGACCTCAGGGCAATCCTCAAATATCAATTAGTGATGAGGCCATTACCGTAATCCCAATGTCAGAAATTTCAGAGGAAGAACAACTCCTTTTTGGTGATCTAGAAGGTTCTAATTTCAGCAATGCCAAAGATATGGACACCATTTATCCAAATCATGAGAAAGAAACTTATTCCCCACTTTCATCAATGATGTCTAATGGAGTAGATGAGTCTTTTCCTCCAAAATGCAGTCCCACTTCGTATCCAGACGAATCTGTCATAGATGATACTGCAAATGATGCTAAAGAATCAATAAGTAAGTTGAGAACCATAACTAGCAATATTAGCATTAACACAACTAGCCAAGTTCATTCCAAGGAACATGCAAGAATGGCGAGATCTTTGCCTAATATGTTACCTCTCAGAAATGATTTAGATGCGCCTGATCTTGACAATTCTTTCAACCAGTCATCACGTTCAGATGTAAAGTCAGGTATAAATAATAATCTCAGATTACCTCGGGCACAATCACTAGCTAAAGATATCAAAGTTTTGGAGGAGCTAAAAGAGGGACCTGCAAATCCAGCCTTTGGTAAGAAAATGCTTTCATTTATCAAATTTTAATGCTGTTCGAAATATATGAAGTTTTTGGGGTTTTGGAGATGGTGAAGACTGTACTTCTTGTTCGCTGTGTGGCATCTTATACTTTCTCATTCAACTTATAAAATAAAGCAGCCAATGTTTAAAAAGGCGGAAATAGGTACTGAGGTGCTTTTCAATTGCGAGGCGAGGCGTAAGCCTCGAGGCGCTTTGAGGCGTAAGCCTCACTACAAACTAAAAAATTAGTCAAAAATTGTAAATTATATAAAAATAGTCTATTTCACCAATAAAGAGCAGAAGCTCAATTGAAATTTCTTACTTAAAGTATACTATCAAAAATATGATTTACTTGCCAACAATTTTTACTTCTTTTACAATGAAAAAAAGCTTAAACTAACTAGTTTTAGAAGTCTGTGCTCTAATTATCATTATCACTGTTAGTAGGATCTTCCATGGTATCATCGTCATAGTTAACGTGGGTGTTTTTTGACATTTTTTGTGTTTTTTAATTGTAAAAAGGCCAAATGTTTTGCTTTTATATTTTATATTATTGGATCTATAGTTTTTACTTTTGTGTATATTAGAAAAAGGGGCCCAATTAATCAAAAGTCCAATTGAAAATTCAGTTACATGTGAGGTGCACGCCTCACGCTTGTGAGGCGTCATTCGCGAGGCATATGCCTCCTAGAAAGAGGCGCGTGAAACTACGAAAAAGTACTAAAATTCACGCTTCGAGGCACAGAGCATGCACCTTAGCCAGAGGCGTGCCTCAGCAACGCCTTTTTATTCCATGAAAGCAGCTAGTGATGTTATCGATTGTCATGATTTTATTTCCTCTTTCCAACATATGCAACTTGCCTGTATTGGCTCTGGAAGCTTTATTAGCCTATATGCTCATAGTCAGTTGGTGTTAAATGCATTGTGTTCCTCACTGGGATACACTGAAGAACACTTTTCAGTTTAGTGTGGATAATTCAGAAGTTTTGCATATTAAGGATCTCATGCTTTAATATGTCAATTTAGGAAAAAAATGATGCGCGATTTCCGCTTTTATGTATGGATTCTTCCCAGAACACGTAGTTTTCTATTAAATTTGATCAAGTAAGTGCTTATTTATGATATTATGTTGAACTACTTGGTCTACAAACTTAAACTATTAGAGAGGGCCACATATATATTATTTAAATTTTGTCTTCAAAATCTTTGGGCATTTTTATAATTTGATATTTTTTTAAAAATACAAAAATTACTTATTAGATTAAAGCAGGCTTAATTCTTAAGTTCATTAACATTGTTCACCTATCTCATTATACAACATTTTATCTTTGACTTATAATATGATAACAATTCTTCATTATGATTTTTGAGCGGCAAGAAGATTTACAAACTAATTGTGGACATACATTTCTAATATCAATGAATTATTTGATTTATTGTAGCCCTTTTATTCTTGAAATAGGACAAGTTTTTGTCACTCTATTTTATAAAATAATCTGAATCTCCCGAGTCTCTCAGTTTCCTAGCAACACGCATTAGCTGATGGATGTTGTTTGAACAATTTGATTTTCAAATTGGAAAAAATAAATCAAATGCTGTACCGCTTTTATAAACTCTCTCTAAAGTCAATAACTTAATGAAAGATGGTATGAAATTATTTAATTATTTTAAATGTACGTGATTTAACCCTTTTTGATGGAATATCAAGAAACTCTTTCTTCTTTAGTTCTTTTGACTGAGAGCCTAGTTCTGTTGACGGTTGTTTTAAAATACAGTAATGATCTAGTCTCAGCATTTTTTTCTTTAGTAATCTAAGTTCTATCGTAGCCTTAGCCTTAGGCACTCAATAGACATTTAATTCATCAATTAATAATGATATTGAAAAAAAAAAAAAAATCCTTTTTGTAATGGTTTTGCATCCATCCGCAGTTATAAATTGGTAAAATCTTATAGAATGGCAAGTGTTTCTGGTTCTACTGTTATAGATGAAGTTGGCACTTGCCTTTGATGCATTAGTTTGTTATAGAATAAAAAATTTCATTAATTGACTTTATCATGATTCCTTAGGCTTTATCAACATGACAATTATTAACATGTTAGTTTGTCCTAAGGTCCCGTCAAAAGGAGAAGAGAAAATACAAATTCAAGGTGGGAAAAAAGCTCTCAAGATTTTATGCTCCTGTAGAACATTGAAGAATAAATTAATCATGAAATGGGAGCCAAATAAAAAGAAACTTATAATAGAACATCACATTGATTTAATGACCAAGTCACATATTCAGAAAATTATACTAGACAATTCTAAATAATGAAAGGTAAACATTCAAAATCCCTCCATGAACATAATGAATATAAAGAAGCAAAAGACTTGTGCATGTAGACTTCTATGGCTATGACAATAAAGAAAACAAAGAACATATAAAAATGACCTGTGTTAGGTGTTCTTGGGCCTTTTTAAACATTGAATGCTATTAAATAGGATGGGTACCACTGATATAAAATGTCAAGTCCATAAAGTCCTTAGGTACTTAAATTCTATTTTCAACATAATATTGGGAATATGGCTGGTAGTTCATGGCATTTGATGCTGAAATTTGGAAAAACTGGATCTGCTTGTCCAGTTTCCTGTTGCAGTAAAGAATGATTAGATCTTGGTCAAGATGGCAGTAAGTTGTTCACATATGGATGTATTTGTTTTGTGTTAGTGCAAATTTAAGCCATAAACTATTGTGGTTATTGACTAGTAGAACTCTTGCAGGAAATGCACCTAGACCCACTGATTCCTTGAGCGGAAGCAGGAGAAGTTGGTCCTTTTCTTTTAAGAGATCAAGAATTGTGCAAGTTCCCCAGCCAGCTGTGGATGGCGTTGAAAATTATAATGTTAGAAATATTCCAAGGACCACAGATGATATGGAGGGAGAAAAGGATGTACTGAAACTGAAGCTAAAAAAGAAGAAAATGAGGACGCTAACTCCAACATCTGAACAACTGGCATCCTTAAATCTAAAAGAAGGGAGGAACATCGTGATATTTACCTTTTCAACTCCAATGCTTGGGAAGCAACAGGTCAATTATGTTTCACTGTTGTAACGAAAATTCCATTTTGATTGAGCATTTTTTTCTATGACCTTCCTTTCTATTTTTTCATCTTAAATCTGTATGTCTACCTCTGATTATCTATGCCAGCATATGTGCATACGTATCAATGCACTTCGGTACTTACTTAAAGTTTGCATGTCCAGGTTGATGCCCGAGTTTATTTGTGGAGATGGGACACCAAAATTGTGATATCTGATGTTGACGGAACGATTACCCGGTATAGATTTCTTTCATTCTGTTGTCTGTTCTTCCCTGAGACCATTATACTACTGCAAAATCAATCAGCAAATTTTAGTATTCATAAATAGTATTTGTATGGATAGAATTGATAAGATTATTTTGCATTTCGATGACTGGATAGAATTGATAAGATTATTTGGTATTTCGATGACCTGATTCTTTGTCGATAAGATCATTCATTACCTGTTATTATAGTCTAAAAGGTTCAGTTTGTCACAGTAATATGGAAATGTGATGAATTCTGGCTTCTTGCAAACGGTTATCATTAAGATTGTTTTGCAATGTATATGAATACTTTGGAGATGAGATCATTCTGTAGTTGTTTGTGTAGCCTAGGATTTGGCCATGTTCATAAATATGATAATTTAGTCATTATCTAAGAAGTGTCTTCGTTCATGTCGATAGGAAATTATCAGGATCTAGCTGCAGACAACTTCTATATGATCGTATGCTATTTTGGAGGTTAAATTAATGACCACTGGTTCTATTAATCTTGCTCAAAAGATGAGAGATGAAATTGGTGTTTGTGCAATCAAATCAATTGTTCAATTCTACCCTCCCCTGTGGGAAAAGAAGGGGCTCTGAATATGAGTATTGAAAATGATTTGCAAGTTCTCACAACCGATCCTTTTTTATTTAAAGTCTGAGTTATAATTTTTCTGGTCTTTGTATCCAATGGGAATTGTCGGACTATGCCAATGTAAAAATTAGGACTTAGGGAACAGCATGTTGTTACATCTGTAAATTGGACCCCATGAAACCTTGTCACCTTTTCTGGGTTGTACAAGGATTGGCTGATATTCATTATCTATTAAGAATTCTTTTATACAGAAAATAAGTTTGGGTTCTTACTTATGGTCTTATAAATTTGAAGTTCTCAGTTGGCAATTTTTCTTGGTGAGAGACAGGATTGTCAGTTATTGCTCTGTTGCCTGACATAACTAGATTTTGAGAATATAGTTAAGTATAAATGTTTATGTGGGATAAATAACTTCTTTTTTATTTTAATAAAGCTTATGAATGTATTGAAAATGAAATATATTATTCTACGTCGAACTTTAAAGAAGGGAAAGAATTAGACGGAATAAAGGTAAATTCTAAGGTTAGATCCATGATAATTATTAAGTAGATCTTGAAATAGATTCATGTAGAAACTGTATTATTGGCATTCCTCGTACTATTTCCTAAATTAATGAGAGGCTGGTGAAATGATCTTGAGCCAATTATGTATAGAAACAAGATATCTGTGAGTTGAATTCCAAGAATAGGAATGAATAAAGGAAGAGAAGAATTTGCCGAGGCATGGTTAGAATTAGGGTTGCGAAAAAGTAGTTTGCCATCAGAATGAGCATTTACTTGCTGCAAAAGATTGTTGCGTATTTTTAGAAGTTTCTTAATGTGAAACAAGTTAGCCTTGACTTCAACATTGAGTTTTATGCACCAATATGGTATCCAAGAGAGGGCATGTAATGGGACTTGAGTTTGTGTACCGAGGGAGGGAGTTGACATTAAGGTTTTCTATATGGTACGTGTGACAATCACTTGAGCCATGTTTCAATACTTCTTAACCTGTCCTGTGAAATTTCGCTCAGTCTTTGTATGTGAATGTTGTTTGACTTAAAATCTCACAGCTGTTTTCTGTGATTGTGTTATGTTTTGGAAACTTCCTATTGTGCGTTCTCATTTATCATACATTTACTCCTAGATGTTGCATTTAGTTTTCAGCCCAATAAAGAGGGACATTTAGACATTTAGCTCACTTATGTAATACATTAGGTTTATATATTTTGTTTAGGTTCAGTAACAACCAGTCTCAAGCTT
This sequence comes from Forsythia suspensa, assembly GCA_023638005.1. Lineage (NCBI taxonomy): Eukaryota > Viridiplantae > Streptophyta > Magnoliopsida > Lamiales > Oleaceae > Forsythia > Forsythia suspensa. The sequence goes on along the minus strand of CM042670.1, from coordinate 20,150,923 downwards.
TGTTAAATTTTCTTGAATATTTGTTTTTCTTATTTTAACTTTTCCTGGACATTTGCTATACTATTATCATGGTGATGTGGAGCTCCTTAGTCACTGTCAGCAGTGTATTTTAAAGTGTTTCTGCCTTCTCCTTCTCTTTCTTCTTTTTATGGTAAAATGTATGCAAATGCATAGCTCTTTCCCTGCATATATCAAATTGTTGAGGAAATTCTTTACTGAGTTATGTTTGGCTTAATTATCTACATGTCTTAGAATCATGCAATATGATTTCTCCTAGTTGTCTGGTCTTCATTCTAAATTTGCATCATTGCTAAGTAAAGCCTACTTTGTGGGCAACTACTCTGTACTGCCGAGTATATAAGTCATACCACGATTGGCGTCATTCTTCTCTACCTCATCAATATCAAGTCTATCATAAGCACTCACATATTCGATATTAAATTTGTTCCTGCCCCTTTTTCTGATATCTTATGATTGCTAATCTACTACAGGTCAGATCTTCTAGGACAGGTCATGCCTTGGGTTGGTATGGATTGGTCGCAGACAGGCGTTGCACATCTCTTCTCAGCGATTGAGGTCCATTTTATTTCCGTGTATACTGATAGTGGACAACAATTATTAATAACTCTAAATATTATTTTTTATTGTAGAGATAACATTTTATTACTAAAAATTTAAGAATGGGTATATATGGTTATGTGCATAAAGTTCTTTAATGTTGCATGGTGCAGGAGAATGGATATCAGTTACTTTTTCTAAGTGCACGTTCAATTTCTCAGGCCTACAATACCAGACAATTCCTATTTAATTTGAAGCAGGTATTTCTGGTGATCATGATTGTTTAGATATAATTTAGTGAAGAAAACATCAAGTAAAGTAGCTATATTTAGAACCAAAGTATGTTGAGTTTTCATCCTTCTGATGGAATATGTCTGTTTCTTTCAGAATGGGAAGGCCTTACCAGATGGACCTGTTGTGATCTCCCCAGATGGACTCTTTCCTTCTTTATTTCGGGAAGGTCACTGATCTTTTTACCACTTTGGTTTCATGTTTCATGCTAGTATTACCTCTCCTTTTATGCAGTTAGTATTTTGCTATCATATGCAATTGGTATTTTGTTATCATGGTAGGAAGTGTTCATTGACACATCATTGGACTATTATGATAGGCATCGAAAGCCAAGACATGGTAACATTTCATATGAGAACAAACAAAGTCTTGTTCCCAATGAATTTCAAGCCGGCTAATATATATCCTTTTTCACTGTCCGTTCAGTTCATCATTAAACCTAAACCTACTGTAAGATCGAAAGCAATTAGATCCATAGCAACCACAACATGACAAGTTGGTTTTATGTATCCTTCCCTCTTGTGACTTGTTCTACTTGATTTTGTCACCTAAACTAACAGAGGTAGGATTGGAGCTACCAAAGCTTGTACTGACTTGATTTCGAATACAACTGCCTCCGAAATTTAATTTTCTCACGTATTTTTGCAGACTCCCTCAAATCCACGCTTCCCTCTTCCTTAATTTGTCCTCATTCAGTACCACACCAACTTGTTCGCATATATTCCATTTATCTTATACATTTTTGTATGCCCACACATCTATCTTTGCATCCTCGTTAGGGCTATCTTCATCTTATTGACATTGTCTCCTTTAACAGTCCAACACTTTGTGTTATAGAGCATAGTAGGTCTAACAATTGTTTTGTATAACTGCCCTTTTAACCTTATATGGAGCTTCTTATCGAATTCGTGTTAACACTTCTCCATTTCATCTAATCTGCTCTAATCCTATGCATTTGATCTTCTTCAATTCCTCCATCGTTGTTAATAATCAAATAAAATTACCTAAAATAGTCCTTTTTGGGACCACACAATTTAGCTATAGTAATTCTACTATTATCCTTATTCCTATTATTACTAAAGTGGCATTGAACATATACTGTATTGGTTCTACTCAACCTGAAACCATTAGATTCTAAAGTACTCATCCAGAGTTTTAACTTACAGTTACTCATCCAGAGTTTTAACTTACAGTATTACTCATTATTAGTCTCATCAATTTAAATTATATCTTCAACAAATAATATACACCAAGGGAACTCGTCCTGAATATGTCCTGTAAGCTCATCCACGACTAAGGTGATAAGATAAGGAGTTAAAGTCAGACTTTGGTACAAGCCTATAGTGATAGGGAATTCTATGGTACTACATCTGATGCTACTGCTTGTTTTGTCATTCATAACTTTGATTATATTGACATATCTAATAGAAATTCCTTCTCTCTCTAGAACCCACCTAACACTTTACTAGACTTCCTATTATAGGCTTTTTCTACATGAATAAAAATCAGATGCAGATCTTTCTTTTCCCCTATTCTTCTGAATCAATATCCCAAGCATTTAAATGGCTTACATGGAAGATTTCCCTGGCATAAAGCTAACTAATTTTCTGAAACCTTTGAACTACACCTTAACTTATGCTCAATTACCCTCTCACATAAATTATAGTATGAATCACGAGCTTAATTAATACCTCTATAATTTGTACAATCTTGTATATCTCATTTATTCATATAATTAGGCTCCATAGAGCTCTTCCTCCATTCATCTGGCATCTTTTTATGCTTTCCCAATGCGTCAATTTGTATTATTTTATAATAGTAAAGTATATGGTTCCCCTCTGCAAGTAATTTAAACTTATTGTGAGAACTTTTAAGAAACTTCACTGCTTATTGATAACAGTGTGGAGAGTGAATGGCTATTTTTTGTGTATCTAGAAAAGGGTTTGAGGAGCCAACCAGAACTACTGAAAATTGTTTTGTTTTTTTTTTCTGGTTATGTGTCGCTATGTTGAAATTTTAGGGAAATGCTGGGGCATGTCTTTAGTTTTAACCAACCTTTGGACTTGTTGAGCTCAACTCATGAACGCGTGAGCCAAAGGTGAGCTGAGTACAAGTTCACATTATCTAGATTCGCACAAATATGTGCCAAGCTGGAGCTGAGTCCAGATTGATGGAGCTTGAGCCATATCTACCCTACAGAGGTTAATGTTTGACTGAGCTCAAGGGGATATTAGGTGCCTCTTTACCCTCATTTTTATAAAAATTATCCTTCTTCCGAACTGTAAATTCGAGAAAGTGCAATAGGCCCTTTAGGATCTCATCTAACAATATATCTATGGTTTTTAGTTTTGAGCAACTAAACTAATTAGCAAAATCATCTTTCTTTCTTAGCTATTTTGATATGCATGCTTTACTCATCTTTGTTTCAAAAAGGTATTTTCACTTTAAACACAATTATTGCAACTTAAAGGATGTAGACCATATACCTTGGCTTTTATGATTTAAGAAATCCTCTCTCCTTTGCTTTTGCAGTTGTTAGAAGAGCTCCTCATGAATTCAAAATTGCTTGCTTGGAGGTTAGTGACTTGATTTTCGCTTACCACATCTGAACCTTTATGCATCCATTACCATTTCCACTGTTCCATTCTTTTTGGAATATTCTTTTATTTTTTATTCTCTCCCGGGCGGGGGTTGAAAAAGGTTGAAGGAGAAATTTCAGGCATTCTTCCTACATGTACTAGAGTCTAAAAATCTATAGATATAATTATTTTAAAGTGCATGTTTGGCAGTGTTCTTATCTTTTAAGTGCTTATAAGTTGTAGGTCCTATGGAATGTAGGAATAATAAGTGGGTAATAAGTTGTGGATTTTATGAAATGTGTGGATAAAAAGTAATTTTGACTAGCTTAAATTATAATTTAAGTTTAACCAAACATGGGCTTACGCTTCATTCCCTCCCATCTAGTAAAAAGTGTTGGTTGTAATAAATATAGAAAGAATAAAGAAATAACCTAAGAAAAGTTTGACTTTAATAATGTGAATGGAGATCGATATACGCTTTATGAATAAATTTAAGATTTTTTAGGTCTTTATCCAATTTAAGCAAATATTTACTCCTCCATGTCAATTGTGTGTTCTGAAACTCAATTTACTTAATTATGCCTATGAGAAAGAAAATGCTGTTTTTATTGGTTGCAGTACATGAAGGTATTAAGACTTAAGGTTCCATCTTAAAAGGTTAACCTTATTAATAGGAGTAGTCATATCCCTTATATATTGGTTATTTATTTTATTTATATCTGATGTTGGATTTACCCTTTAACATGCCCCTGCAAGATGGTAGCTCATTTAAGAACACTAATTTTGGAATCTGATTGCTCTTTTGATCTTGTTGGGCTATGGTACGTAGGCAAGGATCTTGAGTTCAAGTTTCACTGCCACCCATTAAATGAAATTGTGTATGTCTAAAGATTTAATGGGAAAAAATGAACCATACCTACATGTGAGGGGGCGTATTGCAGATAAGATTTAAATGATATAAATGTGGCTCTCTGTAAGAGCTTAAACTTTTAGATCAAGTTGTTTAATAGAAGGAGGCTAGGAAATTGGATATATCTTTTTTGTGTTTAACACTAGGATAGACTTGAACTTATTTTTCATCTGTTTTGCAGGGTATCCGGGCATTGTTTCCTTCTGATAGAAATCCCTTCTATGCTGGTTTTGGAAACAGAGACACTGACGAGTTTAGCTACCTTAAGGTTGGAATCCCAATAGGAAAAATATTTATCATAAATCCAAAGGTACTTCTGAGAAATGGTAGTGAATATTGCACATGGTCTTTCTGTAGATGGAAATATCATCTAAAATATGTGTGGTGATATTTACAGGGAGAGATTGTTGTAAACCGACGCACTCATACGGAATCTTATACGTCTCTTTTTGACCTTGTGCATGGCATGTTTCCTTCTATGTCATCATCTGAACAGGTTTGACTCTCACTTTCTGGGTGCTAATTTCAAGGGAAGTTAGCAGCCTATTAAAGCTGGAAAAGAAAAATATTACGTCCAAGTCACATTCAAGGATGTTAATTTACGTCCTTGCGCAAATTTTTGATTGAGCTCATTTAATTACGTTTATTTACTTACTTGACAGTTGAACTCATTGCCAAAGTCATTCCTTGTTGAACAGTTTTCCGCAAAACATATTGTTCCTATTCTTTTACCATTCTTTCTTAATGCACCTAGGAGTAGAACATGAATAATGGTCTCGATTCTTGTTTTTCTATTTCACTCTATCACATCCTCGCATGTCATGGACTTGTTACCAGATAATACAGGGACAAAAACATTAAAATGTGCTTGCCTTAAATGTGCACTCTTCTGCTTTCATTATCCATGGGTCAATTTTTACTTGATCAACTTCCTTTTCCCTCGGTTTCAGGAGGACTTTAATTCATGGAATTACTGGAAACTTCCACCTCCTCTCATTGATGTTTGAAGATTGAGCAGTTTGAAATTGAGGTGCGCAGGCAGGTAGTATCTTTATTATCTGGAAGTGTTAAGGTAGCTTCTGATGCTTCGTGGTAATTAATGATTTAGCTAGTTGACTAAAGATGTAAGAAAAACAAAGAATAACCTATGAATATAATGACGCATAAATGAAAAAACGAAGACAGTATCTATGCATTAGATCTGCTGCCATCCTCGAAAAAAGAGGAGGCTTCTATCATTGATTAAATTTTCATCAGAAGATGTCTCTTTTCTTCTTATGTGTGATATCCAGGGCACTGGTGAAAGGAAGAAGACCCTCCTCAAAGACAGTTAGCTAATCTAATCTCACTCGTGACGAATAGTTATAGTTAAGATGTAACACGTTCAGGGGCAGCTTCATTTTTGTTCTGCTGGCCCCAAGATTCAGCCTAATTCGTGTATTTTTCTTTGCATTTCACTTTTTTGAATGCTCTAGTGGCTGGTATACCGGACAGTGGGTGTAGATTTGGATATTATCACAAGGGAAGACAGATTAGCTATCGCTGATACTTGTTCGATTCTGGCTAAAGCTTGTATACTGGTATGAACTGCAATATACAGTGGTGTTCCATGGGAAAGAGCTATCAATTCCACAAAAATCCTGCTTCAATTCTGTGAAATTTGCAGATTGTAAACTGTATTACTTGTAAGTACATAAATAGTTCAACAATATTGTTATAGATATGGAAACATTGTCATATTATTTCCACTATATTTTCCCAATTTCTTATTATTTCCTTAAACTTGGTGGCATAAATAGTGTACAAAATTTCCTTTCGTAGTTAGTTGTAACCTATAAATATGGTATTTTTCTTTGTAACAGACACACCAAACAATTGTACAAATTTCCATTGATTCTCATTCGTCCTCGCTTGTTTGATTATTCCTCGGTTTTGATAGCGTTTGTGTTGGTAAAAATTAGGTTTTGAATAGTTTTTACTTTATTAGTGAAAATTTGTAACTAACAGAAAATAAAGGACTTTCTTGAAACTTGAATTGAAATGGAATTAGATCGAGGTAAAAGTTTTGTTCTTGAGATGAATTTGTCTCGTAGAGGTGATTACGGTCGTATGACAATTGTCTCTCAATATTACAATCTCTTTTTGTGATAACATCACTTTAGTTTAAATCACAAAAAATATTGAATTAGAATTTGATTTGTACTCTTTTATAAATGCAAGGATTTAAATGTTGAATGTTATAAAGTGCAGGGCATAAAATGAAAAATGGAAAGATGAAATATAAGGGTGTGTTTGATTCCTTTCATTTTCCATGGAAAATGAAAATTCTATTTTTCCAAGTCAAAAGTACTGTTTGTCAAAAAAATATATATTTTCCATCTTTCGTTTGATTGGAACTTTTGATTTTCCATGGAAATTTTTTTCCATGTTTTCATTTTGGCCATATTTTTCTTGTTTGAAAATATTTTCTGTGGGATGAATTTATTTTCAAGAAAATTTGTTAACCTTTTTCAACCCATTTACATGGAAAATTTGTTAACATTTTCCAATCCAAATTTTCTTGTAATTCATTTATGGAAAATAGAGTTTCCACCCAATTTTTTGCAGACACGATGTAAAAAGATACATGTCACATTCTAGGAGATCTGAAATTAATTAATAAATAAAATAAAATAACTTTATTTTACCAAAAAATATACATAGTCTCGGCCCATGCTCCCATATTTATGACCAAAACCCAGACCCACAACCCACAACCTGTGCCCTACCCAATCGGTGGTTGGGTTTGGTCCAAGCTCAATAACATCTACGTCCTCCAAAGACCGGTGGTACTATTTGGAGTCCAAACCCAAGTCTCAAAGTAGGAATATTTATATGGGTCACAATTCTATTCTTTTTCCAACTCTTCAAAACCGTTTTGTGCAATTCTAAAATCTTACTTTTGGCTTTAAGATCTCATTCATTCAGAAATATTTTTGAACATCCAAATAAACTTTAATATTTTGTCAAAGATTAGTAAAAACAATCTTTTAAAAAACATATTTCCAACAGTTTGTTTTGTTATTGACTTGATTTTCTTCTTCCTTTGTGTTTCTCTCTTTCGATTGTCACTTGCCTACTTCTAGTAGGGTCGAAGATCTAAGGCGCAGGCAGTATACGAGGAGTGCTAGACTTGCCAATCAGATTAGGAATTAATTTCTAGGTTGACGAAAATCACAAGTATTTTACAAAAAGAAAATAAATAAATAAATAAATACATAGAAAATATCATGAAACATTAATTTATTGCTCAAACGTTCTGCACAAAACCTTATACATGAACATAAAAGACACTACATATTGTCTCATGCATAATTATTTACATAACCAGTATACACTATAAGTACTAAAATGACGATTCTATAACACTTAAGTGACAATTTTTAAACCTAATTGCTTTTGTGCAAACTCTACAAGGTTGCTGTATTCATTCTCATCAATCACTCCATCAAAATTGGTGTCGGCCGACTTTAAGCCGCGCTTGCTCTTCCACGTGGAGAACCACCCTCCCGTGGCTCGTACCGCCTCCCGGAGTTCATCTTGGCTTATCCGGCCATCTTTGTCACTATCGAATTTCTTCATCCATATTTTGAACTCTTCAAAAGACATTTCACATTTGCCATGACTGCTTGGTACACTCTTTATGGCCATATTCTTGGAAGTAGAAGTAAATTTTAGAGATCACAACTTGGAGAGAGAATTTAGAAAGCCCTCACATTTATAGTGTGATTCTTGGGTTAAACACACCGCAGGTCACTGAGCTTTTAGCGAAATTTTATTTCGGCCACTAAACTTTATTTTATTCCAAGTTAGTTAGAAAACTTTAAGCTTTGTTTCATATTAGACATTGAACTTAAACTTTTGTTATTTTCATTCATATCTAATAGTTTGATTAACAAAAATGTTGACACGATAATCTAGCTGACAACTTAATTAGCAAATAACTAGACTCAGACGTCACATTTCGATTAGTCAAACTAATGTAAATGAACAGAGTGACTATTGTGAAACCAAGTTAAAGTCTAATAACTAAAATTTAAGGAATATAAAATTATGTTGAAAGTTTAGCTATTCCCAGTGTATTTTATTATGTGATTCTCTCTTTAGGAAAAGTATTATATATTTCACAACTTTAACCTGCACGACAAAAATGTAGTTGATTAATAGGTTCATCCTTTAATTTATAATATTTTCTGGTCATTATTGAGAATAATATTAGGTTAGGTTTGGTTACTCCCACGTGTGTATGACTAAAGGGAAATTATGGAACAAATTCTGTTATTTGATTGGCTTCATTTGAGATTAAAATATATGGTTGATGCTAATATATCTAAAAACATGATTTTTTTTTTCTCATGGTTTTTGGGAGTTTTGTAATACCGGTTATGATGGTATTTTAAAATACTGATTTTGGGAGCAGTTTTTAATGGTTTTTAATAATAGTTTTTGAAACAGTCCAACTTATTCTTGGGAGTTTATTATCCACATGTTCTAAAAGTTTTTTAAAATAATCAAATTACGTATATGCCCATATATAAAACAAAAATTAAATTTTAAAATTTTTATGTATCCACCTATCATTGAAAAATATAAAATTAAATTTATGTTCTTGCATATGTTTTTTTTTTTTGTTCTTTTATTTTTACAAATATTAAGTTTATGGTAGTTTTGAAAATAATTATTTGAAAGAGAGTAAAATTGGGAGAAATTTTCATGAATGACAAAAAACTACTGATTTGAGAGTTGAGAAAATACACTCCAATTTACACTACATCGATTTTGGATAGTTTTTAAACACTGGTGCTCCAAAAAACTAACAATCATCGATTTTTCCAACCCTTTATAAATAGTACTATCTAAAATCAGTCAAAATCAGTGGGGGAAAAAAACCTCCTAAGCAAGCCCTAAAGCAATGGATTTTCAAATTATTATGAATTTTTTACAATATCGTTAGAGTTTTGTTGTTTGTAATAATATTTTTTCGTGTCAGATAAATGAAATAGTTAATTATTGACAAACAAAAGTTTGAGCTCAAATTTCATTGGCACCCATATATATAAATTATGTATGTGTTTGAAATTTAATGAAAAAAGACTCAAATATGCACATGGCTCAAGCATCGAGTTTGCTTGTATAAAATTCATTTTCTAATCTTGTTCTTAAAATATCATGACATGTTTACAAAAATAAGTGTTTCTTAATGTTTTCTTGTTCTCTGTCACTGAATATCTGATGGTTATGGTACTGGCCAAAAAAAAAAAAAAAAAAACTAGAATTTTGAGAATTTTTGTGCTACCTTGGAGCCATTTTACTAGAACGTGCTTTTTTAATTTATGTACGTATCATGTAGAGGATTAGATAGCACGCTAGATTATAAATTTTATTTATTATACTGTCATTTCTATTGAGTAATGTATACTAAAAATTCACTTATTAACTTCCCTTATTTTCATTTCTATTTTTTTGGAGACAGAATTGAATAATTATGTCACATCTATTAGTGAACCACTTAAGGTTTTGTAGTATGTAAAAGTGACATTTGTTTCACCATTTAAAATTAATAGTAAAGTGGCATCTCTTGTGTGTGTACATGTACTATGAAGATGTATGAATTTGTTTGCATATTTATGGATGGAAGTCTATCACTATCTTTTTCTATTTTTAGCAAAAAAAATCTTTCATTTGATCAAACGAGATCTCTAAGATTCCACGTCGATTCATAAAATTTTGAGTGAGAAAAAGAGAGAACAAGCTTTTAAGATTCTAAAGTTATCTTCCTTTCATTTATCCAATTGCAAAGTAACAACGATCTATATTCCCACTTATCTACCAGTAATTTCATGTGCTTTTCTCATCTTAAAGGATCTTGGAATACCATGTTACTGTTAGATATTAGAATATATTGCTTACTTAATATAGATTAGAATTTGTCTTATTATATAAACTAGTTGTATCTAGTATTTCATCTATACCGTTTTGCTTAATAATATTTGTTCTCTTTTCTCCCTCTTTATTCTTCTCTTTTTAATTTGATTTATATTATTTTTAGAACTTTAACAATTAGCACTTTTTGTTGGCCTAACTTTTTACTCCGTTTGAGTGTGAAAATTCTAACCGAGAGAAATTACATATGATCACCAAGGTGGGTAAATAAAATAAATCTACTAATGTAAAGCTTAATTGCTCATTTTATTTGTTCTTCATAATTTCTTCTAGAGTGTCCTTTATTGTGGCCGTACTAACACTCCCCATCTTTCTTAAAACAAGATTAAAAACGATGACCCCTTTGACCATAAATCATTCTTTGCGATTCACCTAATCTATCATACCTAGTCTCAGACTTTGTCAAGAGAATTTGATCACCATTCATAGTACCACTTGACTTTTTAATATTGGCTATCTCTAACTAGAGATGGCAAAGGGGCGGATTCAAATTGGATCGGCCTGATCCGTATCCGCTCCGGATCAATTTTAAAAGATCCAAATTCGTGGATTGATCCGCCATTTCTCAGGACGGATTACTGCTTTGATCGCAAACTTATCCATGTATAATTTTTTTTGGGTCAATTGTCATTCAAAAAATTAAACAAACATTGAAACAAACTTTACTACTTTACTATTTTTTTCTATTTTTTTTTTCTTATTTTTCAAATGGAGCGGATCGGATCAGATCACACATGATCTGATCCGCCCTGCTGATCCGAGGATTGGGAATTTTTTGCTCCATTCGGACCGAGTATCCATCGAGTTTGGGACGGATCCGATATTTTTGCCATCCCTGTCTCTAACAAAGAAGTAGAGACCTCATTTACTCTCAAAGTGTTCTTTTCCAACCAATTGTGTGGTCCATTGTCTCATATAACTTAAGTAAGGAAGCCATCAAAATTATCGCATTATGTTCGTCCTCAATTTTAACATCAACATTTAACAATTCAGTCATGCACTTATTAAACATATTCAGATGATGCCCAATTGGTATTGTTAATGGCGATCAAGTTCTCTTACAAAGTAGTAGAGATCTTGTTAAGTGTCAAAGTATTTTTTCCAACCAATAGCGTAGTCTAATATCTCATATGACTTAGGAAAGGAAGCCATCAAAATTATCATTACTATATTTGTCCTCAATTTCAACATTAAAAATTAACAATTCAGTCATGCGTTTATTAAACTTATTCAGATGATCCCTAACATTGATTTCATCGTCCATTTTCAACTTACATAATTTTTTCTTCAAATATAGACTATTTGTTATCTTGATCATAAACGGAGATTGTTGCATCTTCTGCGGGATTTAGAGATATTTAATTCTTCCAACGTTTTTCATAACTTATAATGAGACTTTTTGTTCCAAATACGGTACTTTACCTTGGGAACAAGAGCCAATCAGGTTGTACTAATTGTTTTTGCTTCCATTTCTTCTCACTCTACATCTTTTGTCCATTCTAGCCTCTTATCTTGCACTGCCTTGTAACTTTCTTTTTGTACTTTGTCAGCGATTTTATATCTTTAATATTTCGCAAGTGTACGGATCGCACAAGTAATAGAGTGGATTATGAGTCCAAGTATCGTACTCATAAAAATTTAGATAGTTCAATTTCAATTACACTAACTTTAACAGAATCGAATGAACTTTGGAAAATTGATGATTAAGAAATAATAAAACTATAAACTAAGAACAATTAACTAATTATAATTCAAATAATCAAGAGATTAAATTAGATAAGAATTATTTTAAAATTGGAAAATAAAAGAAAAGAAAAGCATACTAGGATCCCGAATCCACTTATACAAATTCCCTTTAACCTGAACCGTTAAATTTGATAATATAATTTAATTATGAAGATCAATATTCCTAAATAGTTTAACAATCTCTCTCGAGTAGAATTAAACATATCCCTTTATGTGACTCGACTATATCTCAATGACGGATACGAACATACAAGAATGCATTAGAATTTGTGAATACTTAAAGATCGCGCAAAGCATAGCGGTATATCTCTATCTCCTATCGGACTCTACGATAATTGATACTATGTATAACCTATTTTCAATATCTCGTTGGTAAAATAAGCCACAAGAATCATACAACTATTGCGCACACAATTGTAGATGAAGAGAAATCAATATCAATTATTCAGAATTAAAAACGTGCTTAAATATCAAAAACTAGGTTCAAATAATTAAAGGGTCATGATACAAGTTTCATTATGATCCTATCACTTAAAGGTTTAACCTAACATACTAAGAAGAAGAAAAGAAAAAGAAAATATGGAAGCCATCACCCGGATATGAAGAAAACTTGAAAGAGAAGAAATGTTGATCTTGATCTTCGTTGAATTCTTGAAAGATGAAATCTTGATATTCGTTTCTTGATTTATCTTCTTGTTTTTCTCCCAAATTTCGGTCCCAAATCGGCTCTAAATCTGCTTTTTTTTTATGAGTTAATAACTCATATTTATATTTCCATAATTCTATCCCAAAAAATCCCAAAAATCATTAAAATCGTGTCCAAAAGGTTTTCTAATTGAATTAGAACTCAAAAAGGCAACAAAATTCCATTTCTACCGAAAATACACTAGGCGATCTCCTAGTGCAAACCCGGGCGATCGCCCAGGCCAAATAAAACTCATTCTGCTACCAAAAATTAGTGTCGGGCGATTGCCCAGCTCTACTTATCTCTGCTCTGCGGCTGTTTTTCAAACGGCCATAACTTCTTGTAGGAAATTCTAAATTGAGATCCATGTAAAAATATTGGACTCGTAATTTAATTATCTTTTCAGTGGTATATCATTTGCCTTTTGGAGATTTAATATCAAAAGTTGTGCTCAAATTTCTCCACCTACTTCGGTAGATTCTCAATTCGGCTATTTGGCTTTCCGGTGTTTGATCCACTGATTCAACTCTTCATTGTCACTCCAACACACCTTAAACTTGTTGAATTTATCTTCTTCTTCATTATTCAATTTTTGACTTGATATTCACTTCAACAACTCAACTTATTCGTCGATTTCATCAAGTTGTTGCTCTTTCCGTCCATTTTCTTCAATTGCTTATAAACGAGTCCAAAACTGAAATATGAAAAATAATACACTAAATTAAATAAAAATTCAATAAAATAACGGGATAAAAACTTAGTTTAAAAGTTCCAATTAGTGGACAAAATGCACTTATCATACTTGTTGCACAAGAGTGCTACATCAAATATTGAAATTATTTTTCAGTCAAATAGCTTCATCTCAAACTCTGTGCTTTCCATCATCTTCAATGCAATCATAGAATTTGAAACGTGGGCATTGATACATACCACTTGTTTGGGAAAATCTTCCAAATGCGCAGCAAATGTAGTGGAAACAAAAACATGAAAAACAAGCAAAAGAGAAAACAACACAAAATAAATGTGGTTCGGTTGATCACCAACAACCATGGAGAAAAAAAAACTCAATTAAATCAATGAACTTCACAATACAAGATTTTTCTCGCTCTCTAAACTTTTCTCTACACAAAGTTAGATCACTCAAAGTAGACTACATATATGCACGTATCTTTTTCTCTCTCACGCATACGCATCTTTGACTGCTGAATTTGCTCTCTCCGCCATGTTCTTCATCTATACCCTGAGATGAGATTATTAATAAAAACACTCTTTTATTTGTCGAGCTTCACTTGAGCGTTTGCCCAAACTTATTATTTTATTTTTCCTTCATCCGTTGCAACGTGTCTGCGTGTTTCACCAATTGGCCTAGGCTTGTAAAGAAATTGCTACTATAGTCCTCAATTTTATTTACCTATTTTGAGTCAATCCCCACAAGAAGAATCTTGAACAAGCATAAACTCAAAGAACTTATGAGCACTAAACTATTATAGCTTAATTTGGTTTCTTTTTTCAAATAATTATTTAGGTGGGTGGTGCCTTTTTTATTATTTATGTACGTTTAGTATAGATGATTGTATAACGCTATACTTTATTAAAATAGAAAAAAAATTAAAATATTATTTATTATATTATTTAATATATCAATTATTGTATAACAAATATATTGATCATTTCAATTTTTCTCTGTATTAAATTGAATAAATATGTCCTATCTATTTGTGAACGGATCTGTTTGGGTGTTTTGGAGTACCGGTTATGAGAGTTTTTTAATGTACCAATTTTGAGTGTTTATGAGTGAAACGGTTTTGGGTGGTTTTTAGTAGCGGCTTTTGAAATGGTCCAACCCATGCTTGAGAGTTTATTATCCAGCGGTTCTAAAAAGTTTTTTAAAAGAATCAAATTACATATATGTCCATATATTAAAAAAAAAAAAATTTAAAAATTTTATATATCGACCTCTCATTGAAAATATAAAATTAAATTTATGTTTTTGCATTTTTTTTTATGTGTGCATATGTTGTTTTATTTTTATAAACATTAAGTTTAGAGAAGTTTGAAAATAATTGTTTGAGAGAGGATAAAATTGGAAGAAATTTTAAAGAATGGCAAAAAACCACCGATTTGGGAAGTTGTGAGATACACTCCAAATTACACTACATCGTTTTTGGGCGGTTTAAAAATCGCCCAAAAATAGTGCACAAAAAAACTAACAAGCATCGATTTTTTCAACCTTTCATAAATAATACCATTCAAAACTGGTCAAAATCGGTGAAAAAAAAAAAACTCCCAACAGGACCCCATGGTTTTGTAATATGTAAATGTCATATTTGTTTCAATAATTGAAATTCTGTGGTAAAGTGACATCTTTTGTGTGCATGTCATGTGCACTATGAAGATGTACGTGAAAGTTCTAAAATTTATATTAATTAAATTAAAAATAATTTTAATTTTAATTAAACAGGCAGTGGATAGAACATAGTTAGATCTGGTGCGTTATAATGAAAAGTAGTTCTTATTCGTACAAGTAGGTTTAGACAATGTTCATTTAACAACAGTTTGTTAAGAGTGAAATTTAAAGAATTAAATACGAACACAAAATGTAACGAGATAAACTCTAAAGAAAAACATCCACGGGTCTCCATGCCATAGATTAATCCACTAATAATCTTGATTAAAAATACAATAGTATCTAATTTTGTAATTTCACAAACTTAAAAAAATATCAATCAAAAGAACATAGATCAACTCCATTTTGATACTTCTCCTTTTGATTTGTTAATGAAGTGGAATCATACCCACCGGTTTTAACTTTATCACCACTTATCTATTGTACTTGACCACTACCACCACTTGGATTAAGAGCCCCCCGTTCTTAACTTCACGCCAAATAAATTAATCAAGATATGAAATTGTTTTTTGACCACCAATTTTTTTTTTATTCTTTAATAAGTTTGAAGAATACTTTTTTGATTTGACACTTAATCAATGAAACTTTATGTCTTATTCATTCACCATGGATTCGGTCGTCTATAAGCTTGAAGAACAAGAACTTAAATTATATATTCAAAGCTTAATTTATTATCGATTTGTATTCTTACTTATAGGTAAAGCAATAATCAAATAATGAATTATTTCTTACCTAAACAATGCAATAGGAGATGTAAGAATATAAGAAAAGATACACAAAGATATCATAGATTTGTAGAAAGAAAGTATTTAGAAAAGGTAAGATTATCCCTAAATATTTTCTTCGTAAACAAATATAAGAAAATATGAAAAGGTATATATAGACTGTTTTTATTAATTACGAGATCGGATTATATTATGTAAGGAAATATGATAAAAAAAAAAGTAGCCCACATATTTAAATAAGATTCTGCTTATCATCTCTGCTAATCAAAACTGGCAAAAGCATGTCCTGTCAAAACATACACGCTAACCTTCTTTTTCCAATATTAAAAACTAGTTGTTTTAATTAAGTAAGCCAATATAAAAATAAGAAAAAAAATATGACATCATATTTTTTCCAACACTATGAATTACAACAGTGAAAGAGACGAGTAGTGATATTTGTTTGCATATTTATAGATAGGAGACTAAGGGTCTGTTTGATCACAATTTGTTGTGAGTAGAAACTTTTTAGAAGAGAAATTTTTAGTAGTAGAGCTTTTAACAGTAGAAATTTTGTTAAAAAGTTGTTGACTGTTTGGATATGAATCTAAAAAGTACTGTGAATATTAAATTGAGTGTTTAGAAAGTACTTTTGTATACACTTTATATTTATTTGATTAATAAGTAATTAATTATTATATATCTCATATTATTTGTTTTAAAATAAATATTTTTTATATCCTATAAAAACTATTAAAATTAATATATTAATTTAATTATAATAACATGGTTATTCCATTATATTTGACTAAACAATAATTAATTATTGTATAACTCATATTATTTTTAAAAAGAAATAATATATTTTTATATCCTATAATAACTATTAAAATTAATATATTAATTTAATTATAATAACATGATTATTTAAGTATATTTGATTAAATAATAATTAATTATTTAAATCAAACATATTACATATAATTTATATTATATTAGTTAACACACCAATATTTGTTTTCACTTTATATAAGTATATGAAGTGACAATTTGATATAAGTAATTAATGTAGTAAATGAATTAATATCTTTTTTTTAATGCATTAATATTAATTTTATTAATTACAACTTCCCGTAAAAGTTCAATTAGAATTTTTTAGAGAAGTTCAAAATTTGAGCTTCTAAAACAAAACAATTGTGTTTTTTAAATTGTATTTATTGACTTTTTTAGTAAAATAACCAAATGTACTATTGACTTTAAAAAAACTTTTAAATAAAAATCTTCAAATGTACTTTTACTCTATTTGTTTCTTTTAGCAAAAAAAATCTTTTATTGGGTCATATGAATGCGAACCGTACGATTTCATATTGAGTCACAAAATTATATAGACCCTACATCCAAAATTATTGGTTGTATTAGGCCAGACACCTCTAATGAGAACACAGTGAGCGGGAGGACAGAACGAGACCAAGCTTACAACATTTCCAATGCATAAATTACTTAAAATTTTTGCCATATAAGCAAAAAAGACAATATTTAAAAAAATTCATTTCTAATACAAGTTGTCAAGTTTTTTGTCAAGCTAACGTTCGAGAAAAAAAATAGACAATATCAAAAGCTCCATTAAACATGCTGACTCAATAAAATTTAAATTTTCTGTGTAAATTTAAATTTTGTAAGCATATCAAAATATAAAAATATAATTTTGGTATAGTTTTAATGAAATAAAATACACCTAGATAGCAATCCATAGAATATATTGGAGACCAAATTTAAACTTGAATGTCTATTTATTAGATATCAATGTCAGATAGATTAAAAGTCTTTCAACATTTATATCACCTAGATAGCAATCCATAGAATGCATTGAAGATCTTTTAAGATTCTATAGCTATATTCCTTTTATTTCTCCAATTGCAAAGTATCATCAACCTATATTCACACTTATCCACTGGTAATTTCATGTGCCTTTCTCATCTGAAAGAATCAAGGAATACCACGTTACCACTTTTTGTTGGCCTTAAGTTGTTACCGTGCTAGAGTGAGACAATCCTAACTAAGAAAAATTACACAAGATCTCCTAGGTGGACAAATGCAATAAATAAAGTTAAATTGCTCATTTTATGCATTCAACAACAAAGTAGGATTAAAAGGAAGTTAGATGACTCAATGGAGCAATACAAAACCCCGTTAGTCACTAAAGAATTCAATCAATGGATTGGTGCGTACATTTTATATAATACTTTTAGGTCGGTGATCGAGGCTCCTACTGTTTGGTTAATACTCACTGTAGCTCGTGGTTGGTTATTATATCAACTTGATGTCAATAACTCTTTCTTTGAAGGGACCTTAGTGTTGAGACGACTTCCTCAATTTGTCTATAAGATCCTTGTTTGATAAATATTTAGAAGCCAAAAAATATATAAAAAGACTGTCAAAGACAAAAATTTCCATTATATGAAAAATCATCAAAATCATGTAGAATTTTCGCTCGCCCAAACTTCCAAATATATAAGGAATAATATTTCCTAAAACCTAACTTTCACCACACCCATACTTTTCTACTATTTTTAATGTCCCGAGTCCTAAGTCCCAGAACATTGCTTCAAAACGTGCATTCGTTGTATTTTTATAACACATAGCACAGAAAAGTGTAAAATAGCTTTGGTTGAGCCTTTTAAAAATTCTTGAAATATTTATTTAAATGTTATAATATAAAAAACACATGAAGAACCACTAATTCAAACATTTGATCATGTTGTAGGAAGGCCGGAAGCGAACTAGGACATAAACAGAACCAAATGAAGAAGGAATAGAAGCCGACACCAAGCTGCCCATGGTGAGGCCGCAATCCATCTGCCCTGTGCTTCCAGTTTCGTCCTTGGTTTTTGATCTTTTTTTTTTTTTTTTTTTTTTTTAGAATTATTTCCCAATTTACAAAATTAAATGATTTATATTTAAAGTCAAATCATATCAAATTCATGAAGTTTTTCCTTAAGTAACTAACATCAAAACTAGAGTAATCATTCAACGGGGATGGGGTGGACTTGAGAATTTTGTCAACGTATGGAAACTTGATTTCTTAACTTGACATAATAGATTTAAGGGATTCTAAACTTGGTTAAAATCCTCAAAACTACATACAAGTTTGTTCAAAACTATAACATAAACTTAAACAAAGAAAATGTCTCTAAAATATTACTTAACCTGAAACTTATCTTCAAACTGATTAACGTTACTTGTAGCCATGTAGTGAATCCTCCGATACATTCATCAACCACACATCTTCACCACATCATCAGTATCCTCAAACCCACCGTTTAATATGTAGCAAAACATTGGAAGAAATGCGTATAAGAGCATCTCCAATGCAAGCCATGGATTGTAGTTGACGTGGCAATTAAATAGAAGGACTTCTAGATGAATGTGGAATGAATAGACGGTGAAGGTCAAAAGTTTTCTCCAATGGTTCCTTCTACAATTCAATAATGGTTATTATGTGGCATTTATTTTAAGTCCAAAATTATTTATTTGTGAATTAAATTAAGTCCAAAATTAAAATAATGGCTAACTCATCATTCTCACAGAACTTCTACATGTAGAAATACTACCTCACATCTTCTATTTTATTTTGTGCCACATTAGCCTAACATGGTGCTCTACATAGTGCATTGGAGATGTGAATTTAATACACATTATCTATTTGATGATGTGGCATGTGTTTTTTCCCAATCCATAGTTTGCATTGGAGATGCTCTAAACATACTCAGTAGAAATCATACTTAGTGCACTCCGTTTAATCTGTAGCAAAAAATTGGAAGGAATTAATAAATATAAACATATAAACATACTTTGTAAAAATCATACTTTTTTTTTTAAAATTCAACACACCATCACATCCCTAGTGTAGTTGTCAAGCCTCCACCAGGAAAGGATTGGGGAGGAGGGTTCGGATACCCCAACTATACATAAATAGCTCATAAAAAATACATGGGAAGCGGGGCATAAAACCTGACCTCCAATCATAAAGGCTAAAGAAAACAAATAAATGAATAAATAATAAAGTAATAAATAATGAGGTACTACTTCCTAAACAAACAATCCTACAAAATTCTATAGACCCAACTGTAGAAAGCCCATGTCTATCAATCTGAACTAAGCTGTGGTAACGTCGTGGTAAGTCCTGAGCTCTGTACTTGAAATAACAACGACGATCCCAATCCTCTGAAGCAAGTAAGTCAGCCACGTAGTTGCCATCGTGATAAATATGAGAAATATATAGTATCATGGTCGAAGGTAAGGAGATATCTGATATGGCGAAGTGTGGCTTGAATAGACCAAGGTCCTCCACCTCTAGTGATGCAGTGAATGGCTAATGTAGAGTCAGACTCAATCTATAAATCTAAGAAAACAATCATCTGAGCAAGAATGATACCGTCAAGAATAGCCCTGAGCTTGGTCTCTAGAATAGGACACTCACCATATGAAGAGAAGAAGGCGCAAACACATTGCCCTGATGAATCTCCAATAATTCATTCTCCACTCGCAAATCCATCTTTGACGTATCAATCAGTGTTGACCTTGTAAGATTCCACTGGTGGTAGAGTATGCCAATAAACCAAAACAAGAGGAAGAAGAGATCGAGTAATAAGAGAGATACAAAAAAGAAGAGCAATATCCATATCTCATCGCCAATGAATAACTAAAAATAAATAGCCTGTATGTAGTAGGAAGATAGTATGGTATAATCTCTAGATGATCCGTTTTGGCTCCATAGAGATATCCTGGTACTTCATATTATTCCTCGCATTCCAAATAAACTAGAGAATCAAAAGAGGAATGATCGTACGAATATGAATCTACCTGACAAACTGACCCGAGAAACGCCAAGATTGAAAGTGATACTGAAAACTCTCCATCGGCCGAAGGGTTATATGAAAATTGGTAGAAAAATGGCGCCAAACCTGGTCGGCAATACAACTTTCAATAAATAAATGCTGAATAGTCTCAATAGCCGAGCAACACTGATAACGAGAAATCATATGACTCTCAATCCGCCTCTGAATCACAACATCAATCGGGATACGACCCTGTTATAGTCTCCAACAGAAGAAAGAGACAGTTGTCGGAATAATAGAACTCCAAATCATGTTGTATACAGCCTAAATAGTATGCCCTGTTCGAACTAGCTACCATGCAAACTTGGTAGCAAATCTACAATCTGAAGTTTCCTTCTACATAATCTGATCGTGAAACATCAGCAATGATATGGATGCTCCCTATTTGCTCAGCAATAATATATGGTACTAGTTGAAGAAGTCGGTCAATGCTGTGTCCAGTATTATCAAATAAGTCTCTAACTTAGATAGAAGAATATGACAAGTGTGGATGCTGATAAGCTAATGTAGACTCGCCAATCCAGCAGTCATGTAAAAAGAATATTTGCCCACGCCCTAACTACCAAGCAATATTTGCCTATGTGCTTTAGTCTCTTCTATATAGTCAAGTATAAGTAAAAATAAGCAATGCGGATGAGTACCTCGAAAATACTTACTCAATGGCGAGCCCATAATAATTGTGAGATCTAAATAGTTTATGGAGAATGTTTCAACAAGATCCTGCAGGTCTTTTAAAGTCAACTCTCCTATAGAAAAAATAGTAGTCAGGCGGGCCGAGAAACGGATCGCCCACCCGCCTCGACTTCGCTGCGGGCCGCCCGACTGGGTACTTCACGGGCCGAAAAAGATAACCCGTGGGCCGTTCACGGCCCAATAATAATGAACCGCTTTGAGATCTAAAAAATGGGTAGAAAATTCAAACTTTCTTATTTGAAATGATATTTTAAAAAACAAATGGAGAATGTTTAAAAAAAGATCATTCACGCTTTTAGTCTTTAAATATATAAATAAAAATAGAAATTGAATTTTAACAAATGTGAATTTATCATTGTTATTTATTTTTATTTAGTAATTTAACACATTTTTGTTATATATGTAAACAGGAATACAAAAGGTCATTCACATCTCCTCAATGGGTGGGCGGACAATGTGGGTCGGGCCGACCCGGCCCGCAACCTCTGATGGCGTGGGCTTTTGGACTCTGAGTCCCCAGGAGGTGGGCCTAGCGGATTGAAACTAGGTCCTTCCATCTCCGAGTCTAAGGAATCTAGCAATATATCTAACTTCTTCAACATAGAGATGCTTCATTATCTAAAGGAGATAGAGAGGAATAGAGGATATCACTGATCGTATCAAAGTAATCCGTTCTCCAATTAATATGAGTCTCGAAGCCCAGCCAGAAATCCTACTCCGGACTTTCTGGACTAAGTCATCATACAAGAAGATCTTCTCGGCTCCTTTAAATAAAGGAACACCAAAATAAGTGAAGGGCTGCTGCTGATGACGAAACTTTGTCAGATGCTACAACCTATGTATCTGACTAGTAAAAAATCTCCTAGGTATGATAATCTTGCTCTTATCTCTATTCACCAACTGTCCAGCAGCCCCTTATAGTGCTCAATACACTGTAAAACTTGTTTGATAGACTGTTTCTAGCGATTGACAAAAATAATCATATTATCTGCAAAGGAAAAATGAGAGATGAGAGCGTCACCCCCATGTCTGTATGCCATCGAAGGAATATGCTGATACTGCTGAGTGAGTAATCGTGAAAAATAATTTGCAACAATAATAAACAGCGATGGAAATATGGGATCACCCTATCTGAGCCCCTGAGATGATTAGAAAAAACCAAATGGCTTGCCATTAAGTAGGACCAAGAATAGACATTATGAAGTACACCTCCGTATCCGATCAATCCAAAGAGCATCGAACCCAAAACCCTCCCAAATAGATAACAAGAAGCCCCAATCCATGCGGTCATAGGCCTTAGCCATATCAAGCTTGAGGATAACATTACCCCCTCGCACTTTCGTATCAAGTGTATGTAGTAACTCCTGTCCAAGGAGGACATTATCCCCAATGAACCGTCCTGAGATGAATCCGCTCTGAAGAGCTAAGATGATCTGAGGTAGTAAAGTACTCAGTCACGAATTTATCAGCTTTGTAATCAACTTATTAAACAATGTACATAAGATGATTAGATGAAACTCTGACCACCTACATGCATTATCTCGCTTTGGAAGCAAGACAATAAAAGTTGCTGCAAAATCCCTAGGTAGGTGCCCTCCAGCAAAGAATTCCAAGAATGCCTGAAACACATCCTCTGATACTATGTCCCAACAGACTTGAAAAAAGTGAGATGAAAACCTATGTAGCCCGGGGACACTATTTGGATCAATACTAAAAATAGCCTATCGCACTTCAGTTAAAGAAGGAGTCTGATTAAGCTGTAAATTGTCCTCATCGGATACCAATCTAGGTATAATACCAGGTTGAATAGGGTGGACAGACAGAGGAGGAGCCGATAGAAGCTTCTGGAAGAAATATATTGCTGAAGGCTGAATAGTCTCAGGAGACTCAAACACCTCATCCGAAGCTGAAGTAATAGACCGGATCCTAGCTCAAATACGTCATCCCTGAACCATAGAATAGAAGTATCGGGTGTTATGATCACCCTCACAAGTCCAACGTGACCCTACCTTTTGTTTTCAAAAGGTCTCCTCAATAGATAAAGTAAGGTTCAGAACTGCCTGAGCCTGATGCAAAGTATCATGATGAGAAGGAGAAGAATCTCTGTCAAGGTCTAACTCTACCTCGTCCACCCTACACTCTGCATCTATAATCTTATGAAAAATAATATCAAATACATGTCGATTCCACTAACGAAGGCCCTGTTTGAGCCTAAAAATATTCTCCTAGAAAGCAAACATTCCTGTAAGATGGGTAGGAAATGACCACTTCTGAGATACAAAGCCTAGAAAATTGTGATGCCTAGATTAAACATTGAGGAATTCAAAAGGACGACGTCCCAAATCATCGTCAGAAGACCACTGAATCAAAAGAGGTGAGTGATTAGAAGTGCTTCGATTCAAATGACGAACCAAAAACTGTGAACAAAATGAGGCAACCAGTGAGTTTATCAAAACTCTGTCCAGACGCTTCAAAACCCTCCCAATTGTCCACGTGTACTGACTTCTAAAATATCCTGCATATGTCAAACCACAATCCATCATCATATCTACAAATTCTGAAGTGCCTCTATCACGAGTATTCTCACCAGTACGCTCACCATTGTGAGCGATCACATTAAAGTCTCTCTCAACTAGCCACGGTCCATCAACAGAAAAGGGATATCTTGTGAAGACCCACCCATAAATCCATACGTCCAACCGGTGAGCAAGAAGCATAGACTAGAGTAATAAACAACGGTCTGGCTAATCTAGGATCCTCAACTTTAATGTGAAGAAATTGGGCTAATCGAAGTAACAGTAGTCCCCAAATTCCAAAAATAACAAATCTTATCCGACTCATTCTGTAAGTCCATATCAAAAGAGAGAAATCGTTAGATAAAGTTAAAGTTCTTCCTTAAAACAAACGGCTCTAACACCACCAAAAAATACACCTAATGAAGATGCACCAATTTCTTAAGTCGTCTACGAGTGGCAATACTGCGCACACATCTCATATTCCAGATGATAACACTCATAAAAAGACTGGCTATGTGATGAAGCACTTGTCTGACTACAAGTCACCTGGTTGATCGGGCGCGGGATATCAGTAACTTTCATATTTTTCTTCCTCTAAACTACAGTAAAACAATCGGCATTCTACCGCTCATCTAAACTAACCAAGTCATCAGAAGAATTCTTACAAAATACCCCGCTAATAAACCTCTAGCTGAATAGAACTAGTAGTATCGAAAGGAATCAAAGCCTCTACATTCTTATTACTATTGAGGAGTGGACTGACATGTTGATCAATATAAAAAACTGGCTGCTACGGGTGCTGACAAACTAGGAAACTCACGAGGACGGACATCATGTGATCTAATAGTGGTTCAGAAAAAACAACATCATGAAAAAGCTTTGAAGCCACAATAGTGGGAATAGTAGGAGTAAGCTGAAGGGTGGATCCCACATGAACCACTGGAGGTGGTATAGCAACAACTGAAGAAGAACTAGCAACTGGGAACCATTGTCTAAGAACCTCAACAACAACAACCTCATTCCCCTTACCCTTCTCAATCCTATCAACAATAGGCACCTGAGCATCAACATGCTTATTAGCGCAGAACAACAACCGGCTTAGAAGTTAGAGCAACAGCAAGCTTAAGAACCGGAGTAACAAAAGGCTTAGAAGCCTGGGTAACAACAGTATCCACTGGTGGAGTCCCTACCATACAATGATCAATAATATGGCCCATATGACGGCACTTGGCACAAAAGTGTGGCAACCTCTCATAAACAATAGGCTATCAAAAACTACAGGAAGCACTCCTATTAATCCAAATCCTATATGGGGCTTATGCTCTAGATTCACCTCAACATATAGCCTGGCTTCACTAGGCCTCAACAAATCACCAGTCACATCATCAATCCTCAACGACACCCCAACAATTTTAGATAAAGCAAATAAAAATTTATTTGTATGTAAATGAACATGCAATAGAAAAAAAGATATCCAGACAGGGGCAATGAGAGTCTCAGCATCGGGATGAAAATCACATGTCCACTTAAGTACATGCATAGGAAAACCATCAATAAACCATAGTGGTTTTAAATAAACGACTTAATCATCCTCATGTGTTAAGTGAATAAGTATGTGCTTGTAATCTATAAGTCCAAGTTTAAAATCACTACAAAATCCAAACTTCTGAAAACTAGAGCGTACCTCCACCATATGGGCTTGCGATGAGAAAACTTGCCAACAAGTGTAAACTTGAATAGCTCGGCAAGAGAAGCCTCCTCATCAGAAGAAATAAGCAAGGCGGGACCACGATGTAAGTAAGGTTCCTTAGCCACAAATTGGTGACAAGTAGAATCAGGAGAAGACTGAAGGACAGAAGCAAATGACTTTTTCATACTACGCTCGGCTAAAGAAATATTCTGTCGATCAGTGACAACTGCAGCATAAGTCAGTTTTCCAAAATTCAATGCAGACTGAGCTTCCTATGGCAAAACAGGTGGTCGAAGGTGACTAAGAGCAGCAGAAGTGACACGTGGCAAGACGGGAGCAGGCCGTATGTCACGCGCTTCATGCGCGAGTTGAGGTGGGCATGCGTGGCGGGTCGGGTGAACATGACCAACCATTTGGTAGGTCGGGTTGGCCAAAGAAATAGATCCATGAGGCGCGTGATGCTTGCTGCCGGCCGATTTGAAGCAATTTTCCAGCCACCTGAGGTTGGAATGGAGTCGCCGGAAATGCTAGGAGCCATAATTGGGGTTCCACCGGTGTGGGACCCACGATGACTAAATTTTCTACGTCTTATACCTTAATTAATAATAATTCTAATTCAAGAAAAACACAATTAGTTATTAAATTTAATTCTAACTAAATCTAATTATCTACTAAAATAATTAATTAGAATTATACACAACTTAGAATTAATCAAATCATGAAAGGTACTAGAATTCTGAATCCACCATTGTTAACCTAATTTAACCCTTCATTGCTTGTTTATACTCAATTCTTGTTTTATGTTGACAATAGGTGTTCCTTATATGTTAATTTTCTCTCTCGATACAAATTAAACCAATTTCTATCTGTGACCCAACTATATCTCTATGAAGGATTCGATAGATAAAGAAAGCAAGACAAAATTAGAAAACCACCAAAGATTGCACCAATCATAGAAGTATATCTCTATTTCCTATTGGACTTAATGTCGTTTGTTTGAACTAGACACAAGTAGCACCTCTCGACATTAACACAAATCCCAAGATCTACCCTAAAATTGGCCAAATATTAGGATAACATTAATTCAATAACAAACAATCAATAAAATTAAGAACTTAGATGCATAGGTTAAAAATCAATGATCCTAGCATTTCTCGATGGTCAATCGATTCTATACTTAGATGTGAATCTAATTATATTTAATTAAATTTCAAATACGTAAGCATGCATTAATTCACAAAGATCATCACATAACGATTTTATAGAGCATAATGATATAGACCATCAATTATAAGATTCTATGTTGTTTATTACCATGTGCTAATTTATACCGAATCTCTTGAAAGCAATATAAATCACAAGCACGTTTTAATAGTGATCAAGTATCAAAACGGAATTAATGAATAATAAACAATTAACCCAAAAGTAAGAATAAAAACGAGCAACTTATTAGATTAAAGAGTAAAAAATGTTTCATCAAAATTCTAACCATAAAGGTTTAGCCTATCATATTTTGATTACAAAAAATACAATATAAAAATTGATTACATAACCCAAATAATTTAGAATAAAAGTTGATACAACCCTTAATCTTGAATCTCTTCAATGATCTTGGACCACCCCGTCTTCTTCTTCAAAATCATCTAAAGTTCGAATGATTTCTTGTAATTTTTCTTCCAAGAATTTGACATATTTGATGTGGAGTTCCTCCAAAAAGTTGTGTTATGTTATGATAAGGAACTCCTAATTTTTTCTTTAATAATGTGTATTTATAGAGCCCAGAATAATCCTAAATCCATGCCTTAATTTGTGTCCAAAAAGGAGTCCAAACAAATAAAGAAAGAAAAACAATCAGCTGGGTTAAAAATCTTGAAAATCTTGAAAAGCCCATGTGATCGCATGGGCTAATGGCCCGCTATCGCATGGAAGAGAAAATTGGGTTTTTGCTACTTATTTTGTTGGCCCGTGATCGCATTGGAGTTGGCCAGGCTCATCCCCACTTTGCATCCTAGTCCTCATTTATTTGCACGGCAAGTCTTTGATTTTTACATCATTGTCAATTCAACCCTCCAAAATAAATTTTTATTTCAATTATGACCTCATATATTTTCATTATAGGTCCTTAAACTTTTAGACATTTGCAAGTTGGTCTCCAAACTTATACTTTTCTTTCAATTTAGTACTTTTGCCAATTTTACTCCAAGCACCACCAAGCTCGGGTTTTGACATACAATAACAAAATCAACACATAAATAATAAATTTACACTCAAAAGATCTCACAATGATCCATTTTTGATGACTTAGATAAGTGTAAAATTATACTTATCATACCCCCAAACTTGAACTCTTGTTCGTTCTCGAACAAGATTAATGACTAACAATTACTCAAACACACAAACAAAATGAAACAACAATAACTAAAGGAACAAACACTTAATAATTTAATTAGCTTGCCGTTTTTGCCTTAATTTTTGATACTGCTCACAATTTATGAAAGGTTTATGAGAAATGCTACTACAAAAGTTTTCAACGTAATCCACGCTCGATAGGTGTGTGTATGTGAATAGTCAATCTGAGTCATTATAATGCACTAAGTTGGTGATAACTCGACCTTCAATGTCAAATTTGATGTTCGTGAGGTGCACTCCCCTCAAACTTGATGTTTTCTCTCTAACCTGATACGGGGTGTTAATTCTATGGTTGCTATCAGTTTACTCATTAATTTACCACTTCAGTTTGGTTGGGCTTAGTTAATGATAGTATATATCTAGGTTTGTGATGATTCTCTATTTATTGAGTGTTTCGACTATCAAGTTTCCATTAGGCAAGTCAAACCCACTAAGTATCTAAATCTTCAAGTTATAATCACAAATACTCAATCTTGCTACTTTTGCATCTTTGTTTCATGGACTTGCTTTTTTTTTTTTTTTTTTTATATCTTATAGGTAAAACCTCACTCCCTTAAGCTTTGTAGATGACCCCTTGTAGCAAGCTTTAGGTCGATGACTCCTAGATTTTACATACCTTAGGGCACCGAGTTTTGAGAACTCTTACGGGCTTTATCACTCGAGTAAAAAAGGCTACGAATAGAGGTATAAGTTAACATAACTGCAATGTATTTTCTTACAGTAAGATATAATATGCAGGGATTAGATTCCTAGCATCCAGTCATTACATGGCTTTCATTTGTTAACCAAAAACACTCTACACTAATATTCAATATGCATGGAATCAACACAGTTCTACCTAGATACTTCCACATCTTAACCACATCCAAACTATTCTTTCACTTGGTTTGGTGATTGAATTGTATTATGGCATTGATTTAATCTTTCTAGTTCCAATTGGCAACATATTTCTTTCTACAAGTACAACCATCTCGCTAATGACCATCATGACTATTGAAATCAATAAGGATCTAACATGGATAAGTAATTTAACATAAAACACAAGTAGCATCCCTTGTTCACAAGTCATGAATTAAAATAGTTCTAACTAAATCACGTCATTACCCGGCAAGACCATCCAACAAACATACAAGCATTCAATATATATATATATATATATATATAAACAATAAACAAAAAATAACAATAAAAAATAAAACAAATAGTTGACTCTATGAGTCGACTCCACCCTCAAACTTAAAGTTACATTGTCCCAATGTAAGCATAAAAACAATCCAAAGAACGATAAAAATACTCCCCATGTCATATGATGATGCATCTCCCTTTATTAGCACTCGATTCCTTTATCCTTTTTTAGTCTCCTTTATTTGACTATCAAATTATGTCCATTAAATCTGAAAAGAGACATGATAAATATAATTAGTTATGGTAACTTATTTTGATGACCTTGACCATTATTTTCTAAAAAACAATCTAAAAATCCTAATAATTAGAAAAATGTGCCATAAGCTATAAAGTGAAAATTAAAAGTGAAAAGAAATGGATAGAGAATTTGGCTGCCTCCCAACAAGCGCTTGTTTAAATTCATTAGCTTGACTTTTTGCAACAATATTCACGGCACTTTGAATATAGCTTTTGATGACTTGTTTTGCTTGCATCAATTGACTTTGCATCATTTTTTGTTTATCCTCCAATATTTAACTTTGTCTTTCTCATAAAAATAAGATTTAATTTTATCACCCAGTTGGAACTCAATTATGAAAACTTCAATTTCCTCAATGGCCTTGATCACAAAATCAATTTTAGAGGAAAGATGGGAGTTAGAGAATTGCTTGATAGGTGCAGCATCATTAAATGTCACTTTTTCATTCAATTTATTTATGATCAATTTCTTATTCTCCACATGCTCTTCTTCACTAGTTGGTGCTAGCTCAATTTGGAAAACCAATCTATTTTTCAAAATTTCGGCTAGTTGTTTCTCACTCCTTGTTGTAATGCTTGATATGTGTTTCATTGAGTGGCTTTAGTGTCACTTGGAAATGTGTTTATTGGACTCTCTGTCAGCATCTTTATCATCTGCCTAATTTTATTCTCTATATGCTTTTGAGTTGCCTTGGTGCTCTGATCAAGTGCCTATTTCCATCATTCTTTACTCTCTTGTGTTCTTCCTATTTGACCTTGGTTGTTGTACCAAGAATAATCTGAGTGATTTTGCCAACCTTGATTGTAGGTGTAGGAGTAGGGACAAAAATATTTATTTTAATTATGCCCTCATATATTTGCATTCTAGGTGCTTAAACTTTAGACATTTTTAAGTTGGTCCCCATACTTATACTTGTCTTTCAATTTAGTCTATTTCGCCAATTTTGCTCTAAGCACCACCAAGCTCAGGTTTTGACCCACAATAACAAAATCAATACATAATTAAATAAAATTACACTCAAAATCACTCACAATGGTCAACTTTTGACGACTTAGATGAGTATAAAATTAAACTTATCACAAACCATTAAACATATTTTTCTCAAAGGATTACCAATGGAAATCATGTTCTGAATAACTCATCGTTTTGGTCCCAAAGAACTCATTTCTTACCGGTTTGGCCAACATATAAGTATTTCATTTCACCATCAACATGAATCTAATAAGATACAAGAATATAGCATTTAACAATACAGAAAATAGCTGGTGCACGGGTTCTTACCTTATTCTTGATATAAAAAGGATGAATTATTTTGCCTTGAAACCAAAAACAGATTTCCTTCAACAAAATTACAAAAATTTCTTGATCTTTCTTCTTGAAAATAAGCTAAAATGGACTAAATTATAGAGAGAGAGAGAGAGAGAGAGAGAGATGTCGGTTTTTCTTGAGAAAATGGAGAAAAAATAACTTAGTTTCTTGTAACCTCACCTCTCATTCGATACAGTTAAATGGGGATTAATGCATGATTTTTTTTTCATGTTTAATAGACTTTGAAATGGTAGTTGAATAGTTTTATAATTCTCAAAACGCTAAAATATCCATTGAAAAATATCTTATTTTTCAATGTAATGAATTCTCATGTGCTGCTTGTTGTCAAGGTATATAGGCCAGCAGACACCTTAAATAACAAAAGTTGGTGTTAAATTCCTTTACATTTCTAAAAATTATTGAGAGTAATATACGTGGACCCATCACCCCTACGTGTACTATTTATATATTTTAAAATTCTAAAAGATGCATGTGCTGGATGGTCACATGTATATTTTGTTAGAAATTAGTTTTATAAAAAATGGTTTTGACCACCTTTTGATCAATTATTTGAGTGGGTCCCATGGTTGGAAACAGAAATTTCTTTGGCCAAGTTTGTTCTACTCCACGAGTAGATTAACTTAGTATATTTAGTTTCTTAAAACCAGTTTCGGGTGAATGAAAAATTAAGTCCAAAGTATGCCACTTAAATGAAGAGAATATTGGAATTGGAAAATAATGGGTATTGTAAATATACCAATTCCACATTGGAAAACTAGAAGCAAAGTGTTCACCATAAATATCTCAAGTTGTAAAGTTTGATTTGGACCCCAAAGTGTACAAATTATCTTTTGAAGGGAAGAGACCTACATGTTTGTGGGTTGGGCTAAAGCCCACATGCGCGCGCGCGCCACCGCCTACTAGGCTGAGTTCAAGTCATAGGTCGTGGTCCAATATGGTATATAATTTTTTATAGAAATAAAATTAAATAATTTTATTTCAAACCTTCTAGATTGTGACATGTGACAATTCGGTCAACAACACAGAACATGCCATGTGTCAATTGGCTTTTAGAATCTGTCCGAACATACATGTCTGTCTGAACAGATGGGTTATGCCTTTCAGGGGTTGTGTCTTTTGAGATACAACTTTTCAACATCTATATATAGGTCATCCAATTCCTGTTTTTATTCAATTCAAAATCTGTCTTATGCAGTTTAATATTTTCTTCGCACTATTAAGTGTTCTCCGTTTCGGTCCCTAAATATTATTTCTGCTTCCAAAGTTCTTTTAGAGAGATTCAAAATGTTAGTAGGTTCGTTGGTCTTGTAATTTGAAGTGCTCTATTACAAGACGTGGTCATTGTATCTTGGGAGATGAGTGCCAGAGAATCATTAGCACCAGTACATGATATTATCGTTTTAAGAAAAATAGTTGAACTCTTGCCTCGACCAAATTTTATTTGTTCGTTCGTTTTTCAAGTAAGTCCACATTCTGTTCAAATTTCTGCACGTGGTTTTTAAAAGAATATAAATTATTATTATTAAATTATAAATTTCCAATAATCTTAAGACAATAATCTTTGTTAATTTATATAATGCTTTTGTTAATTGTATGTGCAAAATATTTAAACATATTTAAGTTTCTATTTATAGATGTCATCATTTACGAATGTTGTATCTCCTACTCACGAAGAGAAACTGGAGAAATTCATGAGGTTGGATTTCAAGAAATGGCAACAAAAGATGTTGTTTTATCTCACTACTCTTAACTTGGTGAAGTTTTTGAGTGAAGATGCTCCGACCGTTGATGAAAATGAAATGGATCTTCAAAAGAGAGCAACTTTTGATGCATGGAATCAGAGTGATTTTCTATGCAAAATCTACATCCTCAATGGACTTGACAACACTTTATATGGAGTATATAGCTTCAGTCAAGATTGCCAAAGTTTTGTGAGAATCTTTGGAAAATAAGTACAAAACTGAAGATGCCGGTTTAAAAAAATTTGTAGTTGGCAAATTTCTCGACTTCAAAATGATGGATTCTAAAAAAATAATGAATCAAGTCCAGGAACTTCAAACCATCATGCAAACGGAGGCTAAAGCTAATTTGGTGGAGTCAAATGCTAACAAAAAGAGGCTAAAGCTAATTTGGTGGAGTCAAATGCTAACAAAAAGAGGAAGCACTCTGATAATGGCAAGCAAAATGGCAAGGCCAAGAAAATCAAAGGAGAATGTTATAACTGCGGGAAGACAGGACATTTAGTAAAAGACTGTCGGCAGAAAAATCAAAACAAAAACCAAGTGTAAATGATTGAGGAAGACAATCTGTCTAATGGAGTGTCTGATCTAATGCTCTTAGTTATAGTGTTTGAAGCAAACATGGTAGACAATCCAAGAGACTGGTTCGTAGATATTGGTACTACTTGTCACGTTTGTGCTAGAAAAGGAGATGTTTTCATCCTATACTTCGATCAATGGACATCAACTATTCATGAACAATTAAGCAACATCAAAGATTGTTGGATTGGATAAAGTAGTGCTTAAAATGACCTCGAGCAAGGAAGTAACTCTCATTGATGTGCTACATGTTCCAGACATTCGCAAAAATTTGGTATCTGGTGCTATGCTTAGTAAGAATGAATTTAGACTAGTGTTCTAATCTGACAAATTTGTACTTACCAAAAATGGTATGTTTGTGGGCAAGGGGTACTTAGCCAATGGGCTATTCAAAATGAATGTAATGCCTGTAATTCGTAGTTTTGATAATAATAAAGTTAAATCTTCTGCTTAGTTGGTAGAGTCTTCTAATTTATGACTTGATAGATTATGACATGTTAACTTTAATACTTTATGAATATTAGTAAGTTTATATTTATTACCTTATTGTTCTTTTGATCAAAATCATAAATGCGAAATTTGAGTAGAGGCTAAGTTAGGCAAAACACCATTTCATTTGGTTGAAATAAACACAAGTCCTCTAGAGTTAATCCATAGGGATATCTATGTGATTTAAAATTTGTGCAAACTACAGGTGGTAAAAAGTATTTTATTACTTTTACAGATGATTGCACAAGATACTATTATGTCTATTTGCTAAGAAGCAAAGACGGAGGCCTTAGAAGTATTTAAACTATATAAGAATGAAATTGAGAATCAACTCAGCAAATAAATAAAGATTATTCGTAGTTATAGAAGAAAAGAGTATGGAGCACCATTTGAAAAATTTTGTTCTGACTCTGGAATTATTTATCAAACTATAGCTCTTTATTCACCTCAATCAAATGGTGTTGCTGAATGCAAAAATCGTACTCTTAAAAAGATGATGAATGCTATGTTGATAAGTTATGGTTTACCCCAGAATTGTGGAGGGAAGCAATCCTCTCAGCAAACCACATTCTAAATAAGATTCTACACAAAAGTAAGAATCAAACTCACGAATTATGAAAAGGTCAAAAACCTTCATACAAATTCCTAAAAGTTAAGGGATGTTTAGCTAAGGTAGAAGACCAAAACCTAAACAGATTAAGATAGGGCCTAAACTATTGATTGCATATTCATTGGATATGCTAATAAGAGTAGTGCATATCAGTTACTAGTATATAAATCAGATAATCCTAATGTACATGAAAGTACTAACATTAAATCTAGGAATACTGTATTTTTTGAGAATATATTTCCTTTTAAGGATAGGAAAGAAATTCGTTCACAAAAATGAACTTTTGATAATACTAATGGTAATTATCAAAGTAGTGAAGAACCAAGATGTAGTAAGAGGGCCAAGATTTCAAATCTTTTGGTCCAAATTTTTTAACTTATTTTTTAGAAAATGAACTAAGGATATTCAATGAAGCAATGTCTTGTCCAGAAGCTCCGTTCTAGAAAAAGTATCTATAGTGAAATTGATTATATTATGCAGAATCATACTTGGGAATGGGTAGATCTCCCACCTGAAAACAAATCTTTAGGATGTAAATAGATCTTCAAAAGAAAATTGAAACCTAATGGATCGATTGATAAGTACAAGGCCAGATTGGAAGCTAAATGATTTAGACAGAAAGAAGGTATTGAATTTTTCAATTCATACTCACCAGTAACAAGGATCACGTCTATTAGAGTATTAATTGCAATCACCGCATTGCACAACTTGGAGTTTCATCAGATGGACGTTAAGACATCATTTTTAAATAATGAGCTAGATGAGAAAATTTACATGGAACAACTTGAAGGGTTCATTGCTCTTAAACAGGAGAAAAATATGTGTAGACTCGTTAAGTCCTTATACGGACTAAAGCAATCACCAAAGCAATGGCATAAGAAGTTTGACAAAACTATGTTATCAAATGGTTGTAAGATTAACGAGTGTGATAAGTGTGTTTATATCAAAACCACACCAAACGCTTATGTAATTGTATATCTATATGTTGATGACATGCTAATCATGATGTCATAATGGCAACTAAGAAAATATTGACAAAACATTTTGACATTGAAGATATGAGTGTAGCAGATGTCGTATTGGGAATTAAAATCAATAAGACATCTGAAGGACTTGTTCTATCTCAGTCTCACAACGTTGAAACTATACTTAAGAAGTTTAATGCGTATGATGAAAGTCCAGCAAAAACTCCGGTAGACTTAAGTATACATTTGGCCAATAATAAAGGTGAACGTGTATCTTAATTGGAGTATTCTTGGATTATAGGCAGTCTAATGTATATTATGAACTGCACGCGTCCGAATATTGCTTATGCAGTTAACAGGCTTAGCAAATTTACAAGTAATCCATGTGATAACCATTGGAAGGAATTGATTAGAATTCTTAGATATCTAAGATTCACTTCAATTTATGGATTACATTTTACAAGATATCTAGTTGTATTAGAAGGATATAGTGATACAAATTGGACATCAGACACAAAAGATTCAAAAGTCACAAGTGGTTATGTTTTTACCAATAGTAGTGCAGCAGTATCTTGGAAGTCCTAAAAAATAACTTGTATAGCGTGATCCACAATAGAATCTGAGTCCATAGCTTTAGATAAATTGGGAGATGGAAGCTGAATGGCTTTGTAATTTTTTAGAAGATATTCCGTGTTGGCCTAAGCCGGTTCTCTCTATTAGTATGCATTTTGATAGTCAGTCGGCAATCGAATGAGCACAAAGCAGTATGCATAATGGTAAATCTTGACACATTCATCGTAGACATAATACTATTAAGTAGTTGATCTCAAATGGTGTTATCTTCGTTGATTATATAAAATCAAAAAAGAATCTCGTGGATCTGCTCACCTAGAGATCAAGTATACTACTTATCGAGAGGAATGAGATTAAAGCCTACTACGTAAGAGTTTTTGTAAGGGTAACTCAACCTTGCTGACTGGAGATCCTAAGATTTTGGTTCAATGGGACAACTAAGTTATGAAGATTCAATGAAGCACTTGGACGTTAAAATTCTACCCATTCTGATGATAGAAAAAGTGCTTTCTGTAGAGGTATAAGGTTAAGTTTAACTTTTAATGATTCCTATATCTTGAAAAATCAAGTGGAGTATGGCAGAATACTCTTGATAGGAGATCACCTATGTTAGTGTGAAGTGAGGCTGCTTCTATGAGAATGTTTTAAGGCTTGAATTCTCTAAAATACTTTTGAAACCATAGTTGTTCATGGCCAAAATGAACACAATCGTGAGAACCGAAGATGTTAAGAAGGTTATTGTGTGAATATTATTGTCTTGTTTTACACCAACGGCTGAATAGTTCAAAATATCGTATTCACTTGTTAGCTAAGTAAACCTGATATTATTTCACTACGGGAGGTTCAAACAAGTACCTATCTCGATATAATAGCTTTTTACTTGATCTCTCTGTAGTGTCTGTATTGTTTGTATCATTAATTTCATTCATGTGGGAGGGGGATTTAGAAATTGGTTTGTATAAAAAATGGTTTTTTCCATCTTTTGACCAATTATTTGAGTGGGTCTCGTGGTTGGAAACAAGAATTTCTTTGGCCATGTTTGTTCTACTCCGCGAGTAGATTAACGTAGTATATTTAATTTTTAACACGAATTTCGGGTGAATGAAAAATTAAGTCCAAAGTATGCCACTTAAATAAAAGGAAATGTTGGAATTAGAAAATAATGGGTATTGGAAAAGTACCAATCTCACATTGGAAAACTAGAAGCAAAGTGTTCACTTAAATAGTTAAAGTTGTATACTTGGGTTTGGATTTCAAGGGGTACCAATTATCTTTAGAAGAGAGGAGGCCTACATGTTTGTAGGTTGGGCTAAAGCCCACACACGCGATGCGGCCGGGCTCGAGTTGTGGGTCTTGGGTCGTGGCCCAAGAAGGTATATATTTTTTTGTGGAAATTACATCTACTACTTAACATTATTAAAATAATTTTAACTTTATAAACTTAACTAGATTATTTCAAAAATACTGCATTTATATTAGTATATTAATAAATAAAATTATGGTTTAAAATCAAAACAAAATAATTAATACACAATCATTTCATAAGTTGAATCCGCGCCCCCAAATTAAGGTAATCTTCCCCAAATCGAGCACACAAAAATCTTCCAAAATCAATGCAAATCCTCTCCAAAAATCTTCACAAAATATCTTTAGCCCCAAATCTTCACAAAATCTCAGTACATTCTTCACCATTTTTGGATTGGGTTGAACAATGGAAACTATGAATTGTGACGTTACAATACACTGTTATGTAACAGAATATAGATTATGTTATATCTCAATTTGTTATTATGACAATTCATTATTCCGTAACAAATGTTACACAATAGGTTATTATATAATACTGAATGATAAAGATGTTACAATACACTTTTTGTAACATTGATTTTTATGTGATATTATGTAATAATGAATGATAAAGATGTTGCAATATACTATTTTGTAACACTGATTTTTATGTGATATTATGTAATAATGAATGATATAGATTTTATGTGATATTATGTAATAATGAATGATATAGATTTTATGTGATATTATGTAATAATGAATGATATAGATGATACTACTTGTTATTGGTACATTATTGTATAATATGATGTACGTAAGATTGATGTTTAATATGATACAATTGTATATATCATGAGTTTGTGTGTGTGTGTGTAAAAACTGGTACTATGTTTTACATCTCAATTTATAACACAGATTATAACAAATGTTGAAATTGAAGAGAACATAAATTTTATTTGTAGTTGTTACAGAAATTTTTGATACAAATGATATATAATTGACAATTATGTTACACTATGTTACAAATCTGATCAGAGTTGTTTTTCACCGATGATCGCACATCGTGTTCCGAGCGAAGAGTTTTTTCATTTTTTTTTATTTTATTTTGGCCAAAATCAATCAGCTGCAATTACTCTCCAACTGATAATAATAAAAGATTTCGTAATATATGAATTCTTATCAAATTCGGTAATTAATGATTCAATAAAAGATTTTTCCAATCAATTCCGATTTTTATGTATTTATTTACTATATGTTATTTAATATAATAAATTATAATAATTGTTTTTAAAAAACAGTATTTTTGAAATATTTGTAGCAGAAATAAAAATTTGAAATTAATTTCAAAAAGTGGCTTATTTATGAAAAAATTCCTATAGAAATAAAATAAAATAATTTTATTTTTAAACCTTCCAGATTGTGACATGTGGTAATTCGGTCATCAAATCAGAACATGCCATGTGTCGATTGGCTTCTAGAATCTGTTCGGATAGACATGTTTGTCTGAACAGATGAGTTATGTTTTTTCAAACATAACCTTTCAGGGGTTGTATCTTTTGAGACACAACTTTCCAACATCTATATATAGGTCCCCCATTTCCTGTTTTTATTCAATTCAAAATCCGTCTTCTGCAGTTTAATATTTTCTTCTTTTGCACTATTCTGTGTTCTCTATTTCAGACCCTAAATATTATTTCTGCTTCCAAAGTTCATTCAGAGATATTCAAAACATTAGTAGGTTTGTTGATCTTGTAATTTGAAGTACTTCTATTACAAGACGTGGTTGTTGTATCTTGAGAGACAAGTGCCGGAGAACCGTTAGCACCAGTGGGGCCATTATTGTCTTAAGAAAAGATAGTCGAACTCTTGTCTCGACTAAATTTTATTTGTTCATTCATTTTTGAAGTTAGTCTACATTCAGTTCAAATTTCTGCTAGTGGTTTTTTAAAGAATATAAATTAATTATTATTATTAAATTATAAATTTTCAACATATTTATCACCCACTCACAACCCTATGTTTGCGGCATTAGTTGCTCAATTATTCGTTTATGAGCATAATTTTCAGATTACACAAACAAAAGAATTTGTTTTCACACTTACTAGCGATATTCCAAAGTTCTAAAGATTATTTTATGTTAGTAGATAACGATTGAACATCATGTTGTCGATGTTCTTATATAAGATAGTTTAGTAGAATTAGTTATTAAACGCCCCCAATAGAAATGCTAAAACATTTTCTTTTTTTATTTTATTTGGAGACATGTTATTTATATATATCGGGACTAATTCTATGCATTAAGCCAACATTTTATTATAAATTCTCCCATTAAAATTGGTTTTCTTTTCAAAGAATGCTGAGAATATGTGTTGGGTCTTGAATCTCTTTTATATAAAATATCTTGATTTTTGACCGTTGATATTTTATGGGGGTGATTTGCCTTTATTTATGAGAGAGTTATCCCAGCATTAGGGGATATAATAAATAGTTCGAAAAGAAATTATAAAATAGATAATGGTTATCCTCGCATGGCAATGTGAACCATAAGTTCAATATATAATGACAAATTTATTGTCAGATGCATTCCTAACATATTCCAACTGTAAATACTCAAACTCATATTGATGTCAGTAAGGCAATCCATTATTATTGAAGTTAGTAAATCTAAGGCATGTTTGAAGTGTGTTAGAAGGCAATTTTTTTTTTCAAAAGAAAAACTAAGGAAATAATAAAGATGATCTCGAGAAGCAAATGATTTATTTCCTAAAGATATGTTGTCAATCAAATTGCTAAGATCATTGTACGGATTAAATCAATTCACGTATATAGTATAATCACTTTAGCAAATATTTATTGTAAGAGATGTTCGTCCATGGGTTTTCATAAAGAAATCAAATATTATATTTGCATTGTAGCATTTTATCTTAATGATTTAAATCTTATAGGAACTCTTGAAGAGCTCAACAAAATTGTAAATTATTTGAGAAATGAATTTGAGATAAAAGATTTGAAAAAAAATCAAATTGTGTCTTGGTTTGAAAATTGAATATTTCCAAAAATGATTATTTGTTCACCAATTTTCATATACACTTTTTTTTTTTTTTTTATCTAGATAAAGTACATGCACTGACATCGCCAATAGTCGTTCGATCACTTGATGAAAGAAAGGATTTCTTTCACCCACTTGAAGATGGGAAATAAGTTATTGGTCCTGAAGTACCATACCTTAGTGAAATCGGATCATTAAACTACCTTGCAAATTGCATTCGACCAGACATGGTTTTTTTTTGTAAATCTCCTTGCAAGATATAGTTTTGCACCAACTCAAAGACATATTGTATCGTATAAAAGTTTTTGACTATATTGTATCATATAATTTCAACAACTAGTCGGTAGGCTCATACACCTTATTATCACTTGACTTGATATTGCATATGCAGTTAGTTTGGTAAGTCATTTCATGCATGCACCTAAAGTCAAACATATGAATCCAGTTAACACCATGTTAAAGGGTCACTTAGAAGAGGTATATAGATGCATCCCAATAGACATACGTCTATTGATGCCTACACTGATGTTGATTGTGCTGAATGACTAGTGATTGCAAATCTAACATTGGATATTGCACTTTGTTGGAGGCAATTTAGTAACATGAAAAAGCAACAAACATATTAATGTTATTGCATGCTCATGAAAAAGTCTCAACAACAGTGTAAATTTGGGTTGTGTCTGTTGTGCGATTTATATCCCGCAATGGACGGATCGTGGAATGAACCCACGAGGACCAGATATTAATTTAACCAATTAATTTATAACCTAAATTTTAACAATAAAAGAAACATGATTCAATTTGATTTTGTGATTCTAAACTAATTTAACTATTTTAATTAAACAATAAATAATGAATTCAAGATCTACTAACTCTAGGATTTGCGAATCCACCAACACTTTCCTTAATCAAACATCCGTTTAAAGCTTTTAGCTTATAATTACCATAGATTGAAAATCGGCGTTCCTAAATTAATCGAAAGCCCTCTCGATGGTCAATCAATTCTATTGAACATAAACACATGCATTAAAATCTCAAGAACACCTAAATAGATTTCATAAAGCATAATAGTGAATCTCTCGACTTCAATATAGATCACAATATATTCTAATGGTGATCGTGCATTAAAATAATAGAAAAACTGCATAAAGAATAATCAATCCAAAAGCAATTAATTACTAAAACGTAAAAACTTCTAATTAATTAAAAATCATGAGGTTTCATCGTTCATCCTAGAAAAGTAAATTAGCCGGACATGATTTTGTCAATTATAACAATAATTGACTTCATCATGATCCGCGAAAGAAAAAGAAAAAGAAGAAGAAATCATTGAAGAATCCTCAATCCCGAGCCTCGATCCTCGATTCTCCTCTTGTATCTTGTTTCCAAAAGCCCCCAAAAATCCTCCCTTGTTATGGCTATCATCCGCTTTTATAATGTTTTCTAAAGACCCAAAACGTGATTTAGGTAGTTGTTTTATCTTGGAGTTGTAGAGTTGCAATTCAATCGTGAAACAACGGGTAGTGTAGCATATTCCTTGCGATCGCATGGTATGGCCGATTAGCCTAATTTATTGAGGTCTTGCGAATTG
This sequence comes from Forsythia suspensa, assembly GCA_023638005.1. Taxonomy (NCBI): domain Eukaryota; kingdom Viridiplantae; phylum Streptophyta; class Magnoliopsida; order Lamiales; family Oleaceae; genus Forsythia; species Forsythia suspensa. The sequence continues at coordinate 20,109,218 of CM042670.1, read as the reverse complement.
TGACAACCATGCGTTGTGTGCCTTACTTCAAGACTTGTTCAAGTTGTGCTATTTGATTATTTTTTGCAATTCTATCTTAAATTGTCCCTTTTGTTTTGTGATAATCAAACAGCTAAAAATTCATATATTCCTTTAAATGACTTTTGCAAAAGAAAACCTGTGTATTACTATTCAAATGATAAGAGAACTTAAATTCTATGGTGGTGATAAAGTCATTGAGTTGTTTTTCTCTCAAATCCGAAGATTTGGATTATCATTTTGTCGTGACAACCTAGGTATATGAAGAAAATAAAGTTTCTACTAAATAAGTCAAACCCATTAGTCATCTAAACTTTGAATTTCATCAATCACGGACGTAAATAAAACTAAATTTAAATAAATAAATAATAAAAAAATTTTCTTTTTTTCTTTTTTTTATATAGATTTGTTTGGAAGCGAGCTTGAGGTCGATGAATCAACTAGGGCATTGATTGTCAAATATCTTTAAGATATTAAAGTCTTCTTACAATCGATGAGTTTGGGACAAAGATCGGACCTTTTTGTCAATTTCTGTTGATATTCTTTTTCACGTGAGGATTAGATTCCTAAATTCGGTCATTACTTAGTTTAAGTCTAAAGCTCCACACAAATTTTCAACATGTTGAGAGGATGAAGGTTTAGTATCCTATTATTTTCAACTTAAGTGCATACATATATAAATATGCAAACAAATAAATATAAATAATTTTTTTTTTTTTAATTAACAATCAATATCAAGTATTATCATCGGATCAAACATTTTTTTACTACCCCAACTTGAAAGATACATTGTCCCCAATGTAAAAATAATTCAAAAGAGTATATAAAGATCGAGACTACCCAGATGTGGATCGGATGGTGTCAAGAAGAATTATGGTATGAACAATTGGTGGAGAGATCCGCAAGTTGGTCAACAAATCTTTGCTTGAATGTCATCCATCGGTCCTTAGTTGTAACCCTAAAAAAGAAAAGAAAAATAATTTATTAATGTAATAATTTTTTTTTTTTTTTTTTTTTTTTTTAAAGAAAAACGAAATTAATTTTTTTTTTTTTTTTTTTTTTTTTTTTGAAAACGATTTTTTTTTTTTTTATTTAAAAAATGATTTTTATTTATTTATTTATTTATTTATTTTTTAAAATTAAATTAATAGAAAACGCATTTACTTATGCAAGATGGCGATGATTGTAGCCTCAAAGCCTAAGAATTAAAAACCTACTTTAAATCCTAAAAACCTAAAACGTGTAAATTACCAATTGAAATCCTAAAATTGAAATAATAATAAATTTAAATAAATAAAAGGGTAGAAAATGGGTTGCCTCCCATTGAGCGCTTCTTTAAAGTCATTAGCTTGACTTTGTCGTGGTGATCGCTCAAGACACTTTGAATAAATCTTTGAGGCCCCGCTTCTTCTTGCTTTGATCAACTCCTGTATAATTTTATTTACCTTCCGTAGCTTGATCTTTCCTTTATCATCTCGATATGATTTTATTTTGCCTTCATGCTCGAATTCAACTAAGAAAATTTCACCTTCTTCATCGCTTTGGTCACGGAAGACGGATGAAACTCCTCTTCTGCACATATTCTTCTTCTCAAGTGGTGCCCCGGTGTTGGGTAACAACTTTATCATCTAAGTTCCTCCCTTCCGTCAATGACATCAATCTCGGCAGAATCAAGAGCTTGAAATTTAATTGCTTTGAACACATTGAATGTAATGTGTTCATCATTCACTTTCAAAGATAAGTTCTCCTTTTGGAACATCAACCATCGCCCGACCCAAAGAGCCAAGAAAGGTCGACCCAAAATGATTGGTACATCCCACGCCTTCACACATATCCGAATAATAAAATCAGTGAGGGAATATGAATTTGCCAACTTTCACCAATATGTCTTCAACTATTCCCCTAGTATGTTTGATTGTTCTATCTCGCAAGTCAAGTGTTCTTGTTGTCGGCCTTGCTTCTCCTAAACCGAGCCGCTTAAAAATAGAATAAGGCATTAGATTTACACTAGCACCCAAATCACATAATGCTTTATCAAAAAATAAACTACCAATAGTGCAAGGAATATTAAAACTCCCCGGTCTTTTAATTTCGGCCATGTAGCTTGTTTTGCAATACGGCACTACATTCTTCCGTAAGCTTGATCGTTTCATGCTCCTCCAACTTTCGCTTATTTGCAAGAATGTCCTTCATAAATTTGGCATAGCTAGGCATTTGAGCTAAGGCATCGTGAATGGTATATTGATGTGCGCGATTTTTGAAAACATCTAGGAACTTCTTGAATTCTTTGGTCTAGCTTATGTTTCGCAACCTTTGAGGAAATGGGATAGGAGGGACGTAGCCGGTGGTGGAATATAAGTCGGTGGAGAGTCCTGCTCGTGCAACTTCGCATCTAATTTATTTTCTCTCGCTTTGTCGGACACGCTTCCTTTTTACACACCGCCTAGTCACATGAATCTCGTAATCGAACACCGCCTCGTGGTAATTGCATTTACTTGCTCCTTTGGATTGACTTTGGTATTGCTTGGCCATGTGCCTGGTTGTCTCGATCAACAATTTAGCCAACCGCCTAACTGATTTTCCATATTCTTGATAGCAACATCCCGCCTTTTTCTCGCATCTCCTTCAATTCAAGAATGATTTCTTCCGGTCCTCCTTTTTTCTCTTGCGGCATTCCTCGATTTGGTGGATTTTGAATATTTTGAGTGTTGCCATATGAGAAGTTTGGATGATTTCTCCATCCGTGATTGTAAGTCGTGAATAAGGATTATTATTTGTCGACGCCGAAAATTCGAGCATATGCAACTTGCTCGGAGAAGGCATATCAACCTTTGTCAATGGGCACCAAGATCGATGGTTTGCTCCACATGTTACATGATTGGTGGAGGCATCTCGAACAATATTAGCCGAATGAGAATATTTCATTGATTCCATCTGCTTTGCCAACGCATCAATTTTTGCCAATAAAAGCGAATTGGTGCCCACTTCGTGTATCCCTGCTGCTTTCTTCTGCAATCCTCTTTCTGGCCACATAATAAATTGTTCACTCATGGTTTCGAATAGATCATAAAGGTCACCCGCGGATCTACTTTGGATAGAGCCACACCGCAGAATCTCATCGAAGAACGATCGGTTGGAGCTAGTCCGTAATAGAAATAATGATTCGAGTCGCTAAAGGAAACCATGACTTGGACACTTTCGAGCAATTGTTTGAATCTTTCCCATGCCTCGTGAAAATTTTCCAACTCAGATTGTTGAAAATTGGAAATTTCATACTTCAACTGTTTACTTACTTGGCCGGAGGAAAATATTTCAACGAATTTTTGGATCGAGATCCGTCAAGTAGTAATGCTCCAAAGCGGAGAGAATCTAGCCATTCTCTAGCTTTATCCTTCAATGTATGTGGAAAGAGCCTCATCTTGATCAGCTTCTTCGTTAACACCGTGGTATTTGAAATTGCCACGAATTCATCGAAGCGAGAAATATGGTAATGAGGATTTTCATCCGTCATCCCATAAAAAGCAGCAAAGTTGTTCGAGAATAAATTCATCACATCTGGCCTCAACTGGAAGTTGTCGTGTCCATAAGGTGGATAGACTATGCTGGACCGATTTTCAACAATCGGTGGCATCATATACTCACCCATAAGAATATCTCGTTCACTAACTTCAACTGGTCGAGCTATTGGTGGTTGAATATTTATCCGATCATGCACTTGATTGTCCGCCATTGTGTCTTCGTGTTTTCTTTTCTCGTTTTTCACGTTGTCGTCGGTGAAAGCTTCGTTCAATTTCTGGATCTAAATCAAATAGATCAAGATCTTTTGTACGTGGCATGCACACTTAACACCTGAAAAATTAGAAAATATATACAACTCAAAGAAAGATCACGAAGAACTAAAATAATAAAAGAAAATAATCTAAAATCAAAATCAAAATAAAAATAAAATAAATAACAATAAAACAATGTTAAAACTAAACTATCAATTAATGTAGCAATTAATAAACTAGTCCCCGGCAACGGCGCCAAAAACTTGTTGTGCGATTTATATCCCGCAAGTGGACGGATCGTGGACAAGTAATATAGTGATAAAATAAAGTGTCGAACCCACGAGGACCAGATATTAATTTAACCAATTAATTTATAACCTAAATTTTAACAATAAAAGAAACACAGATTCAATTTGATTTTTGTGATTCTAAACTAATTTAACTATTTTAATTAAACAATAAATAACTTTAAAAAGGCAAGAACGAATTCAAGATCTACTAACTCTAGGATTTGCGAATCCACCAACACTTTCCTTAATCAAACATCCGCTTAACTGTTTTTTAGCTTATAATTACCATAGATTGAAAATCAGCGTTCCTAAATTAATCGAAAGCCTCTCGATGGTCAATCAATTCTATATGTTATGCGAACTTCATTATCTCTAATTAAGCTTCGAACATAAACACATGCATTAAAATCTCAAGAACACCTAAATAGATTTCATAAAGCATAATAGTAATCTCTATCTATTATTGGACCCTATGTTATTCAATACCACGTGCTTAATCTATATTGAATCTCTCGACTTCAATATAGATCACAATATATTCTAATGGTGATCGGGCATTAAAATAATAGAAAAGCGCATAAAGAATAATCAATCCAAAAGCAATTAATTACTAAAACAGTAAAAACTTCTAATTAATTAAAAATCATGAGGTTTCATCGTTCATCCTAGAAAAAGTAAATTAGCCGGACATGATTTTGTCAATTATAACAATAATTGACTTCATCATGATCCGGCGAAAGAAAAAGAAAAAGAAGAAGAAATAATTACAACCCGTGACTCCTGCTGAAGAATCCTCAATCCCGAGCCTTGATCCTCGATTCTCCTCTTGTATCTTGTTTCCAAAATTCGTCCCCAAAAATCCTCCCTTGTTATGGCTATCATCTGGCTTTTATAATGTTTTCTAAAGACTCCAAAACGTGATTTAGGTAGTTGTTTTATCTTGGAGTTGTAGAGTTGCAATTCAATCAGGAAACTGCCAAAACGGGTCCGCGATATACCCTTGCGATCGCATAGGCATATTCCTTGCGATCGCATGGTATGGCCGATTAACATTCTGCCTAATTTATTGAGGTCTTGCGATCGCATCTTGTGACAACCATGCGATCGCATGGTTGAAACTTGTGACTTCTGCGTTTTCTCTTTGGTATTTGCTTGCTAAGTCCTTCAAATCCCTTTGTATGTTCAATTTAGTCCTCTTTTCTTCCTGTTTGTGCTCTTTTTCCGCCTTTTCGTCGATTGACACTTGAATTTGATTATTTCCTAAAATAATAAGAAAACAACATGCAATTAAACCTGAAAACAACAAGTACTTATAATTGTCCTTGAGATAAGTACAAAATTGTACTTATCATGTGCCTTACTTCAAGACTTGAGTTGTGCTAGTTTTTCTCTATCTAAATTGTTTTGTGATAATCAAACAGTATATATTCCTTTAAATCCTGTGATTCATGATGAGAGAACTAAAGTCATTGAGGTGGATTATCATTTTGTTCAAGAAAATGTGCAAGCTAATGTCACACTTACATTTGTTTGGAACAATCAACTATTGATTGATATCTTTATAAAAGTCTTCTTACAATCAAGTTTCAAAAGATCTTGTTCTGTTGATATTTTTTCACTAACTTAAGAAGTGTTGGAGAGGAAAATAGGGATACACACCGTTTGTTTTCATATATCAAACGTTTTCATATACCGCCATGTTTCCTTATCTCGGGATGGAGTATAGCTATTGCATGTGAGGTTGTAATTGGTAAAACCCATGCGACAATAATCATATTTCTCTATCTTTTTATTATTTGCTTTATTTCAATGGTTTGTTTCTTTACTTTTGGCCTGGTTGCTTAGTTTTCTTGGCGAGTCCACAGTTCCCCTTGAGTCTCATTTGATTTTTCCTTGATTTTAGTAGTGTGTTTTCGTGTTGTCACTACCAAAAAAAAAAAAAAAAAAGAGAAATTAACAACTAATTTTTTAACGATCAAATAAATATGATCGTTACAAATATTTATCAACGGTCAAAATAAATATTTAGTCGTAAATAGTGTGTCACAAACAATTGTATATAGACCTAGTTGGTCATAGGCTTTAACGACCATGTTATTAGTTATAAATTTTTATGTTCAACAATCATTGTAAAGCTGGTCGTTGTATGTATGACGCCAAAACTTTGAAACCCGTCAAAACAATCAACGACTAAAACAATATATTTGATGATTGAATAATTGGTTGTAGCTAGACTAATTTAATGACCATCTTAGTTTAGTCGTTAAGAGTAAAAATAATTACAACCACTAATTTTGATCGTTAAAAGGAATATTTGCCAACTACATATGGTCGTTAAAAAATACTTTTCACGACAAATAAACTTGGACATTAAAAACCATTTTCAACAACAATATGATATGTTTGGTAGTTGAAAATGGATCGCATACAATCGAATTTTGAGTTAGTTAGAAATATGTTTTAACAACCAAATAATTAGTTATTTATCCGATAAATCCTGCACAATTAAGATTGGACGTTGTGAGTGAGCGCCAAATCAAAAAATCTCATCAAAAATCTGTTGATATTCAACGACATCGTAATTGGTTGTCATCGACCATAGTTTCTGGTCGTTAATATATAGTAAAACAACAACTAATTGTATCTCGTTGTTGGAAGTAATGAAAAAATCGACATTCCACATAATTAGTCGCTGAAGGTTGTCGACAACTTGGTTACCAACTCTAATTTGGCGCCAAAATATTTTCCGACATTAAATGACTATACTATTGGTCATTGAGAACGACTATCCAGCGAAAAATATATTTTTATTGATTAAAATTTTAAAAATAAAAGTAATTAACTGTAAGCATAATATTCATTGTCAAAAATATTAAAAAAATTTCAAACCGGCTGTCCTTCTATAACTATGTGTTTTGTTAAAAAAACAAATTATTTCAAAACAATGTTAGCATATTCCTAAACATCATTAATTGTTTTGCCGTAAGCATGTTGATAATACCATGTATATCACTATGGCGAAAAAAAGAATCTACCTACCTTGTCCCGAACGGAGAAAAGTTCCTTGCCTCGTTGGGTTGGTGGGACGTGATCATAGGAAAACCACCTCTTTTGTTCACGGGACAGGTCAACCACTTATTTTGTTGTTAAAAAGAAAGGTAACTAAATTTTAGTTGCTTCAACGATATTTTATGAAAAAAATAATAATTAATACGACGATAAGCCAAACAATTGTTAAAATAAAAATCTGTTGTCAATATTAATTATTGACGAATATTTCTTTCATTGTTGAAATGAAAGGCAACTAAAAATTGGTTGCTTTCATTGTATTTGAACGACAAAAATAGTTGACACAACAACCAAACAAGTGGTTGTTGAAAAAAGAATCGGATGTCAATACAAACATTTAACGACCAAACGTTCTTTTATTCATTGAATACATCCGCCAACACCACTTTAACAACTAACAACGATCCACACCTCACATATATGAACATTTATTTATCGTTCAAACCTTACATATGAACATCGAATGCATAACTTTTTCATGCAAACCATTCACACACATATATTAGTCACAAAACCACTATTCTTTGTAAGGATTAATTGTGGATTCAGTGACACTTAAGTGACAATTTTCATACCTAGTTGTTTTTTCGCAAATTCTACAAGGTTCCTGATTTCATCCTCATCGATAACTCCATTGAAATTGGTATCGGCCATTTTTACGCCGTGCTTGCTCTTCCTAGTGGAGAACCACCTTCCCTTGGCCCGAATCGCCTCCCGGAGCTCGTCTTGGCTTATCCGGCCGTCTTTGTTGCTATCAAATTCCATCAACCATTTTTTGAACTCTACGAAAGACATTTCACCTTTGCCTTGTCTTTCACCTTTGCCATGACTGCTAGGTATACGGGATATGGGCATTGTATTGGATATAGAAGTAGATTTTGGAGATCACAATTTGGAGAAATAAGTTAGAGATCCCTCAAATTTATAGTGTGGTTCTCGGGTCATCATACTGCCGGTCACTGAACTTTGAGAAATTTCATTATGGTCACTAAATATTTTGTTCCAAGTTAGTTGCTAAACTTAAACAATATTTCAAATTGGACAATGAAATTAAAACTATTGTTCATTCCATCCACATCCAATAGTTGGATTAACAGAAACGTTGACGTGACAATCCAGATGATAGCTTAATTAGCAAATAACTAGACTGTCACTTCAGGTTTTCAGTTAGTCACTAACATAAATAGACGAAATGACTATTGTGAAACTAAATTAAAACTTAGTAATTAATATAATTTTTTTTAAGAGTTTAGGGGCTCCCATTGCATTTGACAATGTGATTCTCTCTTTGGGAAAAGTATTTTAGGCAACTCAACTTTAACTTTCTTATGGATCGAGAATCAAATTAAAGTAGTCAAGAATGTGGGAGTTAAATTCCCCAATGCTATTATATTTTGTTAAATGTTATTGAAATGCCACTTTACATTAAAATATTCTTAGAATGCCATTAAACTTTCAAAAGTAAATCTCACATGCCACTCCGTTACATTCCGTTAAAAAAGTTAAGAGATGTGGTAATGTGTCATGCATAGAGTTAAATACCCAAATGCTACTATACTTTGTCTTGTCAAACGTTCTTGAATTGTTACTATACTTTAAAACATTTATGGAATGCCATTAAACTTTTAAAAGTGAATCATATATATCGTCACATCAACGCCTTTTTGTTGACGTGGCAAGTATAACGTGCCATTTGTACATGTTAGTATGCCACATCACTATACATCTATTAACTCTTTTAACGGAATATAACAGAGTGGCATATGAGATACACTTTTGAAAATTCAATGATATTGGGCGTATTTAACTCCAAGAACGTGGTGTACAGCAAAAATATAGTTGATAACATTTCTATTGTCATAATCTGTTAGCCCTTTCTTTTTAATTATTTTTTGTGGTCGTTGTTGAGAATAAATACTATGTGTGTTAAGAAATGAGGACAAATTAAACAAGGACAATTATTGGAACAATTTCTATCATTTGATTTGATCTAGCCATGTATCGTATCTTATTTAAAGAAAAAGATATCAAATATCATCATTTTCAACATGAAATTTTGAGTTTGGCATGACTGTACTTTCATGGACTGGAGAATCTTGGACGAGCATATATTCTTGAGGACTAAACTAACAAAATGGATTAGGTGGGTATTCGTTTTTTCTTTTTGTAAAAGAACAAGAAAGGATAACATCGAATAAAAGAATAAAAGATAAGGTTTAATACGTTATACAATAAATTAAGTGCGACATTATTCCTGTCAATACACAAATAAGTGTGTTTAATACATTGCTCAAACATTAAGATTGCTCTTATAAAACCCTTTTGCATTTAATTTTTACAATAACATGACATGATCACATTTTTATCACAAAAAGTGCATTTGTTCTATGTTTATTTCTTTTCCGGATTCAATTTTAGTATTCCAAAACAAAACATTTTCTATTTATTGTCCTTCACTTTGATTTCAACTTTATCAAGTGCACGTTGGCAAATGTTACGAGAATATTTGTTCAATAATTGAAAATGAAGGGTACACGTGAAATATATGGGTTTTGAAGTATATTTTCGACATATTTCATGGATATGAGACTATTTCTATTTTATCTAGTTAAGTGAAGAAGTCATGTTGAGTGATAAAATCTTTTATTAGAAATTAGGGTTTGTCTATTTCAAACAAAAATGGAGCAAAACTTTGTGCAATTTCAAATTATTTTTGTTGAACCCTAATTTTTTTTTTTTATTTTTTTATTTTATTTTATTTTATTTTATTGGGGAGTCTAACTTTATTTCAAACAAATAAAAAATTGTTTTCACATCTTTCCTTTTTGATCTGATGTTAACCTTGTTGGTGGATTAGGTGTGCCACGTAATCATATCTTTCCATTGTCAACGTTGGAAGTCCGTCAGTTTTTTAGGATGGAAGGAATAACGGGGACACGTTTATATGTTGAAGGGTAAACATTTACATTTTAAACTTTTGTACATGTACAAGTTGTATAGTTGAAGGACAAACTAGGTGTTTTACCCTGTGATTTTAGCCTTGGAGGTTGAGGTGTAATACTAATATGTGATGGATAAGCCACTAAGAGCATCTTCGGTCTATTTTATAGATAGTTATTTAGGTAGCACAAAAGTTAAAATACTTTTAATCTATGTGGCATTGATTAGGAGAATAGACACCCAAGTTCAAAATTAGCCTCTAATGTATTCTATAGTTTGCTATTTATGTTATTTTATTTTCTTAAAACAAAAATTCAATTGTTGACATAAAAATCTGGCTATACCTGAAGCCAATAGAAACTTTCTATGGCACGTCAGTTGACACCTGCACATTTGAGCACATGTTAAGACTAGCAAATGCCAGTTATACGGCGGAGTTGCAGTGGCCGAAGGCACAATGGTCAAGTCAAGCACCGAAAATATATATATAGAAGAAGAATCTGGAATGTATTAGTAATCTTATATGTTTGTGTATATATTTTGCATGGAAATTTCGTATCTTCAAATGATAAGGGGACATCATATTTATAGGTAAAAGGTCAAGAACCTTTTGGTCATTTTTCAGACCTTTGTAATAATTTGAGTTAGAAACAATAATCCATTCAAATCCAAGGTCCTTAAATATCATCAATTTTAGGGTTTCAAAGGAATGGATTTGATATGTAAGCAGGGACGTGTCGTGCATGTATAAATATTGCGCATTAAGATTGTTGTGGAGTTGTCAGATTTTGCACTACGAAATCTCGTCCAAATCCGAGACTGGGACGAGCTATATAAGTATCATTCCTCACTTTCAATTTTTTCCATGTGTTGAATTTAGGCTCTCTCAGCCGAGGCTTCCTGATATGCCTTGGTTGTCGAGGCTTTAGTGTTAAGCTCAGGTTCACCCGACACACTTCTATCATCGTGCCACGCGTGCTCTCTGCCCTACGTGGCATCCTTATAAGATAGAAATATTTTTATTTTCAACAACAATCATATTTAAATCTACACAAAATTTAAATATTCGTTGAGTTAGCATGTTTAATAGAGCTCTAGACAATGTCTATTTTTTATAGTTGCATCAGTTTGACTGAATCCCTTTTGTATTGAACATGAATTGTTTTATACACCGTCGATGCTCTAACCTTTTCGTTGTCTACGTAGGATTTAGGTTATTTTTCAGACCTTTGTAAAATTTGATTTAGAAACAATAATCCATTCAAATTCCTAAGATCCCTAAATTTCATGAGTTTTAGGATTTCAAATGAATGGATTTGATATGCAAGCACGAACTTGTTGTGCACGTATAAATATAGCACATTAAGATTGTAGTGGAGTTGTCATATTTTGCCCTACAAAGCCTCATCCAAATCCGAGACTAGGACGAAGTGTTGACCTACGATTAACTTTAACTTTAATATTTTGATCATAACAAACAAGTTAATCTTGTTTTACTAAAATGAGTGTTAAAAAGTTTATAATCTTCAAAGAGTTAAATCAATCATTGTCAAAAGATCAAGATCAAGACTACACTATAAATCGGACAATTAAACAAGGTCAAGATCAAAGTCAATCATTCAAGACAAGAGTTCAAGAGTTCAAGATTCAAATTTCAAGAAAGATCGAATATTAGATTTTTAGATCAAATGTAAAGGTACTAACTCTTTGATCTTTAGCAAAACAATTTTATGCTCAAAAACTATGTTGATATCACTTGCATAAAATATTTTGATCAAACTTAACATTAATTTTCCAAAACTTTTCGAATCAAAATTTTCGGTCATCCAAACTATTCACCGGTTGACCAACCTTTGTCAACCGGTCGACCGACTTGAAGATAGGTCGACCGAACTTCTAACGTTCAAAAATTTGATCGTTCTGATTCTGACATTGTACTATTTAAACGGCTACTTTTTGGTCATCCAAAGTTATGTAGGTCTGACCGACATATCATCCGACTTGACAAAAAGTTCTAAAAATTGTTCTCTATAAATTGTCTTTCATTCATTATCATCAAACACATTTACAAGAGCATAATAGAGAGAATTATTTTTAGAAAAATTTGTTGAACTTGTATTGATTTTAATTCTTCTAATTATTCTTTGAAAAAAATTATATTGATTAAATCAAACTTTAAATCATCATCTTCATCAAAGTTTCTTCCTAACACTTGAGCTTTTCATGTATTGCTACTTATTGAAGTGTTAGTATCTTTTGGTACTAAATTTGTCTCTATCATTTATTAAGAGGGAAAAATTATTGTAAATCTATTTCTTCATTTTCTTTGGGTCATATTGAGATCTCATAAAACTCAAACTACAAGAAAAAGGAGCTATAGGGACGACATCTATAGGGACGACACAAAATTCGCCTCTATATATGGTATATATAGGGACGACAATAAAATGTCGTCTCTAAAAATTGTAATAGATATAGAAAGGACAAAAGTCGTTTCAACACACTTATTTGTCGTCCCTATAGGTCCAAAGATTCTATAGAGACGACTTATTTGTCGTCCCTATAGGTCCAAAATCTATAGAAACAACTTATTTGTCGTCCCTATAGAGTACATAAGAAATAAAGTCGACTAATATCGTCCTTATAGCCTAAAAAAAATCGTCCCCATAGGTCGTGAAGAAATGGCGCCAATTTTTCCCGCTTTGAAGCATTGGGACGACTAAAGTCGCCCCTAATAGTGCTAAAGCACGTTCCTTACATGTCCAGAATCTATAGGGACGACTTATTTGTCGCCCCTATAGGCCTGCACTCTATAGAGACGACTTATTTGTTGTCCCTATAGGTCCGTAATCTATAGAGACGACTTATTTGTCGTCCCTATAGGTCCAAAATCTATAGAGACGACTTATTTGTCGTCCCTATAGAGTACATAAGAAATAAAGTCGACTAATATCGCCCTTATAGCCTAAACAATTCGGTCCCCATAGGTCGTAGAAGAAATGGCGCCAATTTTTCCCGCTTTGAAAGCTCGGGACGACTAAAGTCGCCCTAATAGTGTTAAATTACGTTCCTATAGGTTCAGAATCTATAGGACGACTTATTTGTCGTCCCTATAGTGACAGACTGTAGAGACGACTTTGAGTATGTCGTCCCTATAGAATCAAAGGCGACTATTGTCGCCTCCATAACTTAAATATTCGTCCCCGTAAGTCCTAATACCCTCAAAGATATTGGCGGAATATTCTCGCGCCTAACTTAGCAATTGGGGACGGCGACATTATGTCGTCCCAATAGCTCCAGCCTACAAATTCCCATCGAAGCAATATTTCTTCAAAGTCTCTTTGAAACTTAATCCACAAATTTCTTCCATTTTGAATCTCTCTTTGTCTATTGCAGTCCCCGTTTAAAGGTCTTAGTTGCGTTTTCAAGAGATCATTGGTGAGTCAAATTTACGTATTTCACTTATATATTTAAGATTTAGTTTTCATTTTATTTTTACTTTTTATTTTATTTTCACAATACATTGCACTTTCAATAAACCTTAGAATGTTGCTTGAAGATTAGTTTATTAAGCACACACAACCTCATTTTGGGTTGTTTGATGTTTACAAACTAATCTTTGAATTGTCCTGTTTCGGACAGTTTGACATTGATTTGTAAGTTACGAGTTGTGTTATCATACATTTTTCCTATAATTGCCTCGACTATCGCATATGATTTTTGGTATTGTCTCCATTTTATTCTCCTGTGTGGGTGTGTTTAAAATAGTGCGCACACTTAGGAGAATAGAAGGAGATGTTGTCGAAATTTACACGTGAAACATAGGCAATCATAAAAAATTAACACAACTCAGTAAATTACAAATCAATGTCGAATGGCTAGGGCCCACACCTAAAATTAGTATTGGAGCGACAAGGAGTTAGGACATTCTCACACCACTTGTATACTACACTTAATTATTGTTATTTTTTGGTGTTGCAAAGAACTCTAAAGTGGAAATGGAAATCGATAAGAGTTGGATAAAGTTGAATAGAAGACGGGCAAAGTCTGCAGAGTTTTGGCATGGTCCGAAAGCTGCTCATAAATATGGTGAGGCCATTAGCAAATGATAGGGAATGATTCAATGTCCATGCAAAAGATGTATAAACATGATGATGCAATTGGTAGATGATGTTGAGTCTCACATATTTCGTCACGGTTTTTACGAGAACTACGAGAGGTGGATTTATCACGGGAGAGTGAGGAAGGGCTGTGAATATGCAAGGACGTAACGAAGGGCTTGTTGCGTAAGATGAGATGGCGGATGTTCTTACCGATGTGGTCGGGATGACTCACCACTGGCAAATCTTCCGATTTAGGTTACGACGCTTTGTTCGATGCTCTACATTCGAGTTGTATCCGTGGAGTATCTTCTTACTCGTCCCTAAATTTTTAACTAAGTCGATGCATTTGAAGGTGGTCAATAAGTGGACAAATAAATCAGATGGGCTATTGAAGTTGTTAAAATCGGCCTTCCCCAAAATCAATCTTGTCGACTCTCACCACGAGGCTAAAAAATTAATGTCAAGTTGGGATTGGGGTACGAATCTATTCATGTTTGTAGGAATGATTGTGCGTTATTTTGGAAGGAAAATGTCGATAAAGAAATTTGTCCGCTTTGCTATGAAAGTCGTTGGGTGCAAATAGTCGGCAAATCCTCCGGGAAGAATGTCCCGCATAAAGTGTTGCGTTATTTTCCATCGACCCTAGATCAAGCGCTTTGTTTGCAACAACACATACCGCAAGACTAATGAGGTGGCATAATACAGTCGCCGAGGGACGAGGATGATATGGGTCATCCCGTGGATGGAAAAGCTTGGGGGCCTTTGACAAAAATCACCCGATTTTGCGTGTGAGATAAGAAATGTTCTACCGGGATTGTCGCCGATGGTTTCAATCCTTTTGGTAATATGAGTCATTTTACAAAGATGTGGCCGGTAGTTTTGGTAACTTATAATCTACCACCTTGGCCGTGTATGAAAGAAGAAAATTTAATGCTAACCTTTTGATCCCGTGTCCCCAATCACCGTGCAAAGATATGGATGTATTTTTACGGCCATTAGTGGATGAGTCAAGGAATTGTGGACATCCGTATCGATACGCCGTGATGTATCAAGTAATAATCGATATTTAGAATGCGAGCAGCGATGTTATGGATGTTAGTGATTTTCCCGCTCGTAGTAGTTTATCAAAGGAGCGGTCGTGGTTACGACGCATGTCCAACTTGTAATGAAGAGACACCTTCGACGCGTGTCATCAGAAGACAACTTATGGGTCATCGACGTTTCTTACCAAGTACTCATCATTGGCGAAATGACCATACTTTCAACGGACAAACAGAGAGACGTGGGCCACCGCCTCAATTGACTAGTGCAGATATCCTACAGCAACTTAGTCGTGTGAAAATTAGAACACCAGGAAAACACCCAAGCTATGGGGGTGTTAAAAGAAAAAGGGATAAGAATGAGCTAAACCGAGAAAGAAGAGCATTTTCTTCGAGTTGCCCCTCATCGGGTCGACAAATGAGTTGAAACACAATCTCGATGTCATGCATGTAGAAAAGAATGTATGTGATAGTTTGTTGGGTACATTATTGGGCGATCCTCATAAATCTAAGGATACGTAAAAAGCGTAGACGTGATTTGATGAAATTAAAAATCGGACATGAGCCGCACTTGTACGAAGATAAGGGAGATTGATGAAGCCTGCAGCAGAGTACACATTTATTAATGCAGATCGTCAAAAGTTTTGCAATTTTATACGGAAAGTCAAATTTTCCGATGGTTTTGCATCGAATCTGAGAAAGAACGTTGCGCCTAATGAAAACCGAATAATTGGTTTGAAGTCACACGATTTTCATATCCTCATGCAAAGATTGTTGCCCGTCGGTGTCGAGCATTTCTAAACAAGACAATTTCATCCACTATTATTGAACTTTGTACATTTTTCAAAAAATTGTGTGCAAGGTCGATAAAGGTTAGCGACATGGTTAATGCTCAACAACAACTCATCCTCATATTGTGCAAGCTTGAACGAATCTTTCCACCGGCTTTTTTTGACATTATGATTCACCTTGTGATGCATTTGCCTGAAGAGGCAATTCTTGGTGGGCCCGTTTACATGAGGTGGATGTATCCTTTTGAGAGATATCTTAAGAAACTAAAGGACTATGTGCGAAACCAATCGAAGCCTGAGGGTTCCATAGCCGAGGGATATGTTGTTGAGGAAGCATTGACTTTTTGTTTACGGTATTTTGACGATGTCGAGACACGATTCAACCGACCAGAGAGAAATGACGATCTATGCGCTCCCAAAAAGCGCTTATCTGCTTTTGAATCCCAATGTCGCCCTATAGAGAAAGAGAAGTTTGGTTGTCCTCGAAAGTGATCTTCGAGCTCAAGTCGAGTTTTATATACTTAACAACCCGTCTCCGAGATTGAAATGTACTTAAAGTGAGTGTGTACGTATTTGTTGTAGTATCTTTAACATTAAACGGTTTTATTATTATAACAATTGCTCAATGTAATTTTTACTTCAACAAAGGAGCACAAGGATTACCGCTGCACTCTGTGGAGTTACCAATGTTAACCAGTTTCATAGATCCGAATTTCCGCTTGGTTTCATACGAAGGTAGAACAATAATACTGCTTTGCATTTATAATTAGTATAATGTTTGATTAGTTAATGACTTCACATCTTATTATGATAGATTTATGCTCTACATCGGATAAACGCCGATGATGTGTCTCCGCAATTGCTATCTTTGGCGCCCTCTGACAAATGTTGCAGCATTCCTACCCAAAGATGTATCGTTAATCTGAGTTCGATTTCTAACTTATGATCGTGATATCCACGTAAAACACAAAATAGTGGTGTGAGTATTGCAGGACCGGTGATGACATATTTTACGGCCGCCTTGTGGATATATGGAGCTTTATACATAAACGGTTTCTCAATTGTGGTATTTCGGTGTAGATGGTTTAAATGTGATGAAAAAGAAAGGTCACAGAGAACAACATCACAAGTATTGACACCAGCAGAGAGGCTTACAAAGATGACCAGTTCATACTTGCTTCACAAGCGAGGCAAGTGTTCTATATTGATGACCCATCACGTAGTCATAATCGGCGAGTGGTTCAAGAAGTCAATCATCGCATTACGCGGGATACGCCAAATGACGTGCTCGATCGAGATAGATTTGTCGCACGATGATAGCTCGTCAAACTTCTCGCCGTTTGTTGATCTTGGCAATTTTGAACACATTACTATGCAAATGGTCGACAATGATGCCATTGGGCTTGGATCATCCCGCAAAGGAGAGCGCCATCGTCGAATGTTAGTGGAGATGAATATAATTTTATTAACGATGAGGAGGTAGATAATGAGGACGAGGACGAGGACGAGGACGATAACGATGAGGGCGATGATGGATGTGAGGTTGAGGCATCCGACACGAGAGATGATCATGATGACATCGTCGAATATGACGATAATGCCGATAGAAGCAATGATAGTGACGACGATTGATCAAACAACACTTTGTAATCTTGTACTGCTTTTTAGTAGAATTTTCGTTATGAAATAAAAATGACCAATCATTTATCTATTTTTTAATTAAATTAAACAAATAATAATGATAACGTAATTTATTACCGTTTTTGT
Organism: Forsythia suspensa; assembly: GCA_023638005.1. Lineage (NCBI taxonomy): Eukaryota > Viridiplantae > Streptophyta > Magnoliopsida > Lamiales > Oleaceae > Forsythia > Forsythia suspensa. The sequence goes on along the minus strand of CM042670.1, from coordinate 20,091,430 downwards.
TATCAAATAAAATTTAGACATCAATTATCTAATTTTTTATTTTAATTAAAGAAAATATTACAATAACGCTATTTAATTTTGAACAATTTCGTACTAATTGTCTCAGATTAAACATTAACCGAAAATGAAATTGTGGCGCCATCTAAAGAGACTAAATTAGTGTTCTCTATAGATAAGAAAAATTGAAAATTGCAAGATTTACAATTCAAAGACTTTAGATAACCTCGAAATTGGTTTAAGAATTCGAGAAATTGACAACTCAAGTGACTCGTAAACTTGGCCAAATATATAAGACCCGACCCAATCCGCTTAGGCAAATTTGTTTGCCACTTCGACGCGGGAGCAACGCCCCAGAACGGGATTGACCCGCGGTCGGTCGTCGGGGGGTCGAGGGGCGCCGTGGGGGTTCGGGGCACGTTCTCGAAACGGATCGATTCGCCCAAATTTCTCACGCATGTTGTCGCGGATTGATCTCGAAACCCGAATGAATGTGGGGTTCGTGAAAATGGTTAAATTTTTTTACCGTATGCGATCGCATGGTTATATTATCATGCGATCGCAAATGGTCGAATTTTTCGCCAGTAATGTTTTTCCTTCATACCATGCGATCGCAGTAACAAATCCATGCGATCGCATGGCTTTATGAACAGATGACCCAACAATATTTTTGACCTTGCGATCGCATGGCATTATTATCATCGCGATCGCAAATGGCTGAATTTTTCGCCAGTATGTTTTTCGCTCATACCATGCGATCGCAGTAACAAATCCATGCGATCGCATGGCTTTACCGTAACGATGCCCCAACTTTTTTCGCAGGTGTTTATGTATAGGGACGATCGTAGTCGTCCCTTTAGAACCTTAAAATTTACAAAATGTAAACATCCCGCATAATCCTCACATAGCATTTATTTCTCCCCAATTTCTCACTCTTTTGCACCATTTCAACTTTTGGCTCCAAACCCCATAGAATCTCTTCAATCTTGTCCTCAAACCAAACCCTCCTCAACAATCATCTCCAATCTCTACTCACCACCTCAATCTATCACCCTAGAACCATAACCACCGCCTCTCCCATCAATACTCCATCCGAAAAAGGGTTCTTCGATCGGGCAAACTGTGAAAGGGAAGAAAAGAGGCGTAAATGACCAACGCACCTTGTGAACGAAGATCAAGAAGAATCAAATCAAATTATTGTTATTAAACGTTGGGTAAGCCATCTTTTGCATGGGTGTTTGGTACAAATTTTCACTTTCCTTGAACGAATTTTGAGTTTATTTTTTCCATTTTCTTATTATCATGGTCACATAATTCAAGAGACGCTCATTATGTTGTATAAATTATTGGTTACGGATTCTATGAAATGGGTTTGTTAAGTAGATTGGATTTTGATGTCAATTGGGTTGTTTGTGTGGTTTTATAAATTTCTTTGCAATGAACTTGGAACATTTCCTAAGATGTTGTTTTTGCTTATGTTGTTTAGCATAATACAATAGTATTCTAGAATTTGTTGTTTTGATAACTTAAACTCATAAGATTGTTGTGGAGGTTTCTACAAGATTGTTTTGATAACTTATGTTGTTTAGCATAATACAATAGTATCAAAAACGTGTTGGCCACCTCCCAACAATACGTGAGCAAATACCAAGTTTATTTTAATTGTAATTAATGTTTAATTAATCCAAGTTTACATTCATTTTGGTAGACGTGTTATTAATAATTTATATTAATCATCAAATGATTCATCGAATTGGATTCATATTGATTGCTTCAACTTGCATCCTAAAGTGAGTTTGGGAATGATTCTCTCTTTCCTATTTTTTGCTTTCATTTTAACCACGAATTTTCATTAGTAACTTACTTTTACTTACGTCATCTAAAATTTAGTATCAAAATAGATAAATATTATGAGTTTAAGTTCCATATTTTTATCCAATATACTTTCTAATTTTGTTAATATGGAGAGAAAGACGTGATGAAGCCCGGTGTGCTATAAAGTATAAGGAAGTATGGGCAGAGTATCGAAAACTGGTTCCTTGGATGATACTTCCATATGTTTATTAGCAGTACTAAGGTTCTGCACCCTGTTTTTTGTATCAGTGTCTGAACATCATTGATTATTTTTTTGGACGGGATGCACCTCACAGACGACCTACAAATTTTTACTGAGGATATTTGTCACGATGGAATCTCAAGCTGACTGAGAAGAGCACGATATTGTTGTTTGTAAGTTGACACAATTCTTATGAAATCAATGTGAATTATGGCAATTTCTTTTGAGAAGCATGCTCTGAAAACTTTTATGAATTTTGAACATTAGCTGATTTTAATCTTATGGATTTCCTAGAATTACGTGAGTTATGTTAAAACATTTTCAATAATTTTTCTTGTCAATTTTACATTTTTTCATTAGAAAAAAGCGGGAAGTCGGTAATGAGTCGAGCATATAAAGGCAGCGCGGTGACGACATTATCGGTGGTGGAAGTCGAAACTAGTGTTATTTAATGTGATTGTTTATCGGGTGTGATGGTTAAGATAACATGTGTTAATATTATGGTGTCATGTTTAGTAAGGTGAATTGAATAATATATATCAAATATCTAAAATTATAGTATTACATAATACAATATAATGTATTAGTTGTTAAACTACGGTAGTAACAAATTCTAGAATACAAAATCCATGCTAAACAACATATTGTATTATAGATGTCATATGAAGTCCTATTGGATGTCTGAGGGTCTTGGCTCGACAAATGCTGTTTAGGTTGGACTAGCTCTCAACTAGATGTCATTAAGTGATGGTTTAAATGAATATATCAATTTGTTTTAGTGAGTCTATCATCTCTACTGCTCAAGAAATTTGTAATCGATATGTTTAAGTGTTTGTACCATATAGTTAGATGATTTGCAATTAACCATATAGGAAAACTTTGGCTTGTCATTGCCAACGCTTGGTTGTCTGACTGAAAAGGTAGTGTAAATACTTCTGGGGGTGGGGATTGGCTCAGTTGATGGATTTATTGAGGTTTGTTTATTACAAATTCCTGCATTCCTACAAATTTCTTGGAGCTACTCCTTGGTTGCTCATTTTAATTCATTCATTCCATGTATGGGATCACATAAGTGGAAAACTGAAGAAGGATCTTCGTGATCAGTCTGATGTAAGTTGTCTCTTCTAATTTTCAGTTCTCTTTCCCCAATTTAGTCCCTTGAGTAGTTTATTATACCTATTCTATTGTGCTTACAGGATATAATCGCCGATCGTAAGTGCTTAATTATATGGTGTTATAATGCAACACCTTGGATGCAAAAATAGGTTATTTAGGAAGTGATGTTGTAGTTTTATCATCATTAATCAAGAGCCTTGTCATTCACAATTAGCTAAATATAAGTTGGCATCTAAAATGTTGGCGATATGGGTTTGAAATGACTGCATGCAGATGTTGAATTCTTAGTTCTATTGGATCTTCTTGTCCTTACCTATATTTTTTCTTATTTGTTCAAGACCCTTTAGAGGGCCGTGTAATTTATTTGCTTTAATCTTATAATGAATGTGATAATAGATAGTTGCTCGATCCTTTTTTGTTGTATTGAGACATTGAGACAGAGATTTCAAAGCTTCTTGTTAAGTAGGACTTATTGAAGCTAAGGACGGATACAATGGCCGATGTATTAAACCATGGAGGGATGGTGGAGATGAGCCTCCACATCAAGATGCAAATAGGCTACAAGCGGACCGCCAGATGTGTAAGATAATATTTTGGCAAGAATAGTGTGTATTCTAAGTGATTCACATATTAAAACATTTCTTTTTGTGAATTAGTAGCGCCGCAGCCTAAAAAACGGGCCCTTCAAGATCGTTACATCTTGTTAAACTATTCCAGCCTAACGGGAAAAACCCCGCCCATAGATTTTGATACACAAGAGGGGACCTATTTACCACTGTGAGAGAATCAAAAATACGTACGAGGGTTGTAGGGACACATGTGAGACAATTTGTGCACCCCTACTTTGATAGATGGGCAAATGTTCCAGAGGAACAAAAAGCCCGCTACACGGCTGCGATAACGTAAGTGAATTAGCTGTCATTTTATACCTTAAGTATTTTTAATAAAGTCTAACTTCAATGACTTAAACAAGATTGATTTGCTATAGGAATTCTTCGACGTCAATCCAAGGCGTTACTCCAAGGCTGATTACAAGCTCATTGTAGACGGTATCGAAGATACACAGTGCCCGACGATTTCACAAGACAAGGCCAATGTGAATGCATACATAAGAGATAAGGGTACTGCCGTACCTTACCGTGGCCTGACGGCGGATGTATGGGAAAAGTGCATAGAGCGCTCATCGAGTCAAAAATTTAAGGTAAGCACAATTCATTGAATTTAATTAAATGAATTTCCATTAAATTTTAATATTAACATTGTATTCATTTCAATTAATTTTTTTTAGGATATTTCTATGACGAACAAAGTGAACAGGGAAAAATAAATTATACTAGCCCTGCAGGGTCAAAACTATAGTTGCTACGCTGCTTTGATATGGTAACATATATTATTTTTCATCCATAATTTCAATTTTCAAATTATGGAATACGCTTGAGTTATTCATTTAATATCGCATACTTATACAATTGGGACCGCTGCATCTGTGGAGTGGCCGAGTGTCATTGAAACTTTCAAAGACAACCATCAAAGAAATGGCGAGTGGGTGAACGAAAGGGTCTGCGCAAGATTATGTACGTAAAAGTTATTACAAAGTGATGTATTGTCTTTGTTAAATTTTGAGTTTTACATTTAATTGACAAATATTTGAAATTTTATTATTTAAGGAAAAAATGGTGGAGGAACGGAAGAGCAAACGCAAAGCAAGCTAGCTCAAGCGGCGTGGCGCTTAACGAGCACGACGTTGTTCTTAAGGTCTTGGGAGAGAGGAGGGGACACCGACGCGCTAGCTTTGACGAGTTCGAGGGGCACTTCCCGCCTCACTCGCCCACTAAGACATTGCGGGACCAACCCGCCCAAATAATCTACTCAGCAACCAATGCATTGAAGTCCAAAATGGAGACATACATGCATCAAATGAATGAATTTATGACACTTTTAACGAGTAATCAGAAAGTCGTCATGCGGGAATTCAACTGCCGACACCGCCACCACCACCTCCCCTGTCGCCTATGCATGAAGAAGAGTTAGATTCTTTGAACGACGAAGATTATTTATCTGATCTTTAGTCTTCATTTGACTATCTATTTTTAGTTGTACATACTTTTGTTTTGTACATTATGGTTATTTTGTGTTGGAAGTTTTTGTTGTTGTGCATAGTTTTTTATGATGTTTTGGAACAATTTGTTTTTGTGTAAAAATATGATAATATAAGTAAATATTATTTCAGTTGTTTTTAAAGATTTTATTTAATGTTTCTATTAAGTCATTGTTAATAAATAATTTGAATTGGTATTGAAAGTGTAATAATTACTGAAATTAATAAATTGAAAAAAAAAAATAATTAATATTTTTCTATAGATATTGGGACGATAATAGTCGTCCCAATAGTTTGTCCTCAGAGATATTTTTCAATTGGGGACGACAATAATCGTCCCAATAGTTTACCCTATAGAACGACATAGTGTCGCCCCAATAGTTTAACCTATTGGGACGACTATTGTCGTCCCAATAGATTAACCTATAGAGACGACAATAGTGTCGTCCCAATAGTTTAACCTATTGAGACGACTATTATCGTCCCAATAGATTAACCTATAGAGACGACACTATTGTCGTCCCAATAGATTAACCTATTGAGACGACTATTGTCGTCCCAATAGTTTAACCTATAGAGACGACAATAGTGTCGCCTCAATAGTTTAATCTATTGGGACGACAATAGTCGCCCTCAATAGTTTTTTGAGACCGACTATTCACTTTGGAAATGGGATATAAAGGGACGACAAATGTCGCCCTATAGATTAAATATATATTGGGACGACAATTTGTCGCCTCAATAAATAAGTTGAAACGAATATTTTGACGAAAATAAAAGACGAAAGTAAGGGCTATAGGGACGATAAATGTCGCCGCTATAAATCGTGAATATATTGGGACGACTATTATCGCGTCTCTGCTGACTTACTAGGACGGGCTTATTGGGACGATCATTAGATTCGACTATGTCGTCCCCTCGTAGCCCTTTAGCGACGACATATCTACCTATAGGGACGACAAAAGTCGTCCCTATAGCTCCTTTTTCTTGTAGTGAATATTATATAAGGATCGTTACTCCTTATTTGTAAGTCACTCGAAGTGTTGTAAGAGTTTCGATTGCACCATAAGTCAATCAATATAGCGGAAAGGCTAACTCGTGACGGAGAGCTTGGTAAATGGAGGACATAGATCATTGGTAGGTATTCGTTTGTTCTTTTTGTAAAAGAATTCACGAAACGATAACATTGAATCTAAGAATAAAAGATAAAGATGGATACATTAAACGATAAAATGCGACATTATTCCAGTCAATACACAAATAAGTGTGTTTAACACATTGCTCAAACATTGAGATTGCTCTTATAAAACCCTTTTGCATTTTACTTTTACAATAACATGACATGATCACATTTTTATCAAAAAAGTGCATTTGTTCTATGCTTATTTCTTTTCCGAATTCAATTTTAATATTCAAAAACAAAACTTTTTTCTATTTATTGTCATTCGCTTTGATTTCAACTTATCAAGTGCACGTTGGCAAATATTACACATATAAATGATATCATCAAAATATACAAAAAAAAATAGTTGTGAACCACTAAAGGTTTTGCAATACTTACAAGAATATTTGTTCAATAATTGAAAATGAGGGGTACGTGGCATTTTCTTTTGGTGTATTGTGTATACGTTTCCGACGAACATGTACGGATTACGACACGTGAAATATATGGGTTGTGAAGTATATGATAAGAAATCATGCTGAGTGATAAAATCTTTTATTAGAAATTAGGATTTTCTATTTCAAACAAACTGGAGAAAAACTTTGTGCAATTTCAAATTTATTTTTGTTGAGCCCTAATTTTTTTTTAATTATTGGAGAGTCTAACTTTATTTCAAACAAATACAAAATCGTTTTCACCTCTTTCCTTTTTGATCTGATTTTAACCTTGTTGGTGGATTATGTTTAACACTTGTTAGAATATATATTAGAGCATTGTCCTAATATATTATAATATATTAGATGATTGTTTTACTAAATATATATTAGGGTTTGCCTTATTATATAAATTAGTTGTATCTAGTATTTTACTTATGCCGTTTGCTTAATAATATTGGTTCTTTTTTCTCCCCCTTTATTATTCTCTTCTTAGTTTAATTTACATTGATGATAGAACATTCACATGGTATCAAAGCCAATTTGTGTAATGATTTTTGGTTATTTCTTTCCTCTTTCTTCTCAATGTTTTGTGTATTGAAAAACCCTAACATTCTTCTAAGCCGAAACTGAAAATTCACTATTCTCGTTCAACGCGACCTTGGTTTGGAGATTAGCGACGATATCTGGACTCACGGTGATGAGGCGATCATATTCAACCGACGTGTGCAGCGTGTAGAAGTAAGACATGACTGGACGTGACAGTGCGTAAGCCCACGCGCACGCAATGACGACGACGGTGCGTGAAGGTGCATTCGGTCTCCGATTGGATTGCTCATTCAAGATAGATTGTTGTGTGGTAAATTTCTGATTTTCTTGTGGTGTTTGTTTGGCTATTGGTTGAGGTTCATCTTTAAAGGCAGATTGTTTGGTCGTTTGAGTTACTGATTTTTTGAAATTGTGTAATCTTGATTCCCTCTGATTTGTACTTGTATTTGTTTACCTAATAATGACAACTAAGGGATGATTCACTTTAATCTATTAGTATAAGATTAATTGGTAAGAGTTATTCATATTGGAGCACCGTGATGAAGAATTTCTTTAGGGTAAAAAATTGTGGAGTTATGTTAGAAGAACTATTGTGATATCTAAGAGTATGAATGCTAATTGTGCAATAGAATTAGATTCTTAGTAATCAAACACTGCCAAAATTCTTACTTGGATTCACAATTCTGTTGAACACTCCATTGGTGCATAGTTGGCAAAGTATGAAACGGCAAAGGAAGTTTGGGATCATTTGATGAAGTTATACACTAAGTCTAACTTTGCAAAATAGTTTCATTTGGAGATTGATATACGAACTTTATAACAAAAAATATGGGTATTCTGGAATTTTAAACTGCTAGTTCGAAGAAAGCGTCCGTTCACGTCACGAATAGAGGTTCTTGATTCTGTTGCTTGTACTTTTTTTCCTTTATCGAGATTGAATGTTCAGTGTATCGTACATCGAAAAATTCCCATGCATTTCTTGGTTGGGCCAACCCAACCGACCATTTCTGACTTCCTGAATTGGGAAAGCAAGTCTCTATTTTTTGGTAGGGTAGGGTGGGGTGGGGTGGGGTGGAGCAGAGCAGGGTGAAAGAATGAACCAAAGCAAACTCAAGTCGGCTACTGACTTGGCTTCGTTCACTCAACAATCATTGAATCCACAGGAAAGCACTGAACTCTCTTTTGAGCTATCTGCATCGGTTATGCCATATTCTCTAGCAAAAGAAAGCACTGACCTAGACTAGACCTCTTCTACCGCATAAAGAGGAAATTCTGATCCAACATTTGAGAAAATTTAGCTATGCCCACAGCTCTTTTCAAGAAGAAAGTCGCAGTCACATCACTAATAGGCGGAAGAAGAGATTCTCAGCTACTGACTCTAATAAGACTAATAGCCGTACCGCACAAAGAAGGTCAACCTCACCCCATGTAATCACAGCCTTCTTCCCCTCAGGTCAAAGAGTAAGAACTCGCTTTCGAACTTACCTTACATGGAGAATTTTTTGATCAATTTTCTCATTGAAAAATCAAAGCCATGAATCTCCCCAGAAAACCATTAGCCCAACAAGAAAAC